>CM056377.1:100364863-100763617 GCA_029718625.1 Synaphobranchus kaupii | reverse complement strand
TTTCCATGTGGACCATTGCATTGTGGGATTCCCTTCTTGCTGGAAGCTTGCATTTTATACTCTTGGTGGAAGGGAGGATAAACAAGGGAGTGAGGGGCTGCATTGGAATCCAATTTAACACGCTCCCTTCCCTTGCTCACTTCCCTCGAGGGAGCTATCTTGTGACACAATTTGCTACGTGCAGCAAGCAAACTTAAAAGGTGCTCTGCAAGGGAGGATTGACGAGAAACAAACAAAAACGGAACCGAACCACCCTCGCAACATTACGGAAGTGCAAAACCATAGAGTTGAAATGTGACCGCCACATAATTCTGTAGTGACCACCCACTTTTTCCATGTGGAGCATTGAATTGTGGGATTCCCTTCTTGCTGGAAGCTTGAATTTTATACCCTTAGTGGAAGGGAGGATAAACGAGGGAGCAAGGGAATATAATTACTCCCTCCCCTTTCTTAAATTGGATCTGAATCACACTTGGTGTGGCTGCCATGTTTCATCCTGGCATTTTGGGGATTCCCCCTTGAATTCCACATTTAATCTACGTCGACTCAACGTTCCTTGCTATCTGGGTAATTAAAGGGAGAAAGTTGCGCACCTCTACTGAGGAACGGGGATGAGTGCAGACACCAACCATACAGCATGGAGAGTGTATTCTTGAGGGCCCATCAACAGTAAAGAAATGCATGCAAATTTCCCATAGACTTCAATGCGAAATGGTGCTACAGCAAAACAAATGGAACTCTGTCATGCTTTAATGGATTTTCATGAAACTTCATCAGGTGGTACATCAGTAAATTCCGCATTGAACCATAGAGCAAATTTTTATTAATCTGTTGCCATGGAAATGGCCGCAGCCAATCAAAAAACAGTAGGCTGTAATTTAAAAAGTATGCAAGATAACAAAAGATGGCTCTATGGTTTAATGGAACATGTATCAAAGAGTATCTGTGCAACATTTGGTGCAATTCTGATGTTCGGTTATGGAGATACATTTGTTTTGCTGCGGTAGGTTATGCAAATTTGACATTTTGAGAAAACGGCCTTTAAAGTTACACATAATAATTCACATGGCATCACAGCCATTTGATAAGTGTTATGCACTACTCAATTGTTATAATTCCATTTCCTTGTAATAATATGACAGTGATACATGTATGAGTCTTGTACATGTAGTCATTTGCAATAAATGTTTGTTTAAATTAGTCATCTGGAGGTTGTTCTGGTAGCATTAAATGATCGAGAAATAAAGATCGAAATTGATATTACGTAAAAAAAATAAAAAATGTAAAAAATCATCTGTACATGTATACAGTACATGTAATTTCTTACATGTAAATTGCATTCAAAATATAGACAGAATTATGCAATTCAATAGATAGAATTATGCAATTTCAATTATGAAAATTATATAATGAAATATGATGGGGGGGGGGATTACCTCCAACCACGATACAATGCATTGAAGTCTATGGGAAATTTGCATGCATTTCTTTACTATTGATGGGCCCTTAATACCTGCACCTTGCAGACAAATATGCATTTAGGGAGGTTGTAAATTAATGATGAATGGTCTCCTCCGCATTCATTAAAGAGTGATTTTGAATTTAAAAAATATTATGCTCAAACTTTATTTGCATAGCCACCAGAGCGTGTGAGCGGAGTTGAGCGAAACACTAGTTTTGAATCTAATTATTTAAATAATCTGGAAAGCTCATGCTATTTATTCACAACAGGAAAAGATGGTAGCCGATAGCCTAAACGAATGCGATTGTTACCAATATTCAACAAAGGGATTAGTATCCACAAATTATGGAAAGTTTTCCAATTATGGAAAGGAATACAACAAAAATACTCAAATGTGTGTGTAATGCACACGTTGTCTAAAGAAAAAACTGTGTTATATCCTAATTATAGGGACAATTACTGAAGGAAAACAGAAAAATAGTAGGCTAACTAGATTATCACCCTTATGCATTTAGGACATGGGAAAGGAAGGAATCATGGCGACAGTGAAACTTTGTCCAATAATAGCCTGCTTTAATTAATAAAATCACACAGGTGGTCAAAGTGGGGATTTGAACATTTATAGCCACCATGTAACATAATAGCCACAATGTAACATAATAGCCACAATGTAACATAATAGCCACAATGTAACATAATAGCCACCATATAACATAATAGCCACAATGTAACATAATAGCCACAATGTAACATAATAGCCACAATGTAACATAATAGCCACAATGTAACATAATAGCCACCATGTAACATAATAGCCACAATGTAACATAATAGCCACAATGTAACATAATAGCCACAATGTAACATAATAGCCACCATGTAACATAATAGCCACAATGTAAAATATAATTCACACCACCATTACATAAATAAATACCCCTTGGCTGCACTAAAATTTTCGCCATTAATCAGAAAGGATCTTAACCAGTTTACATCGAAATCAATGGCTTGCAGAACACCAAATTCTTTCTTTTCCCCCTATCTACTCAAAATTCAACAGGTTGCCATTTGTGCTCTAATACTGCCATCTACTGGGCACTTAGGCGAACACACCACATTAGATGAATATGTCAAGTAGCTATGATATTGTATACAAGCTACAGTTTTTCTCAATAAGTAACCAGTAGCCTACAAAAAATGCAGATGTTAATAATGTCACCGTAAATCAATATTATTTCTTAACCTCAATTCATACAAGGTAGGTTGAGTGAGGAATTGTTTTCTCTCTTGCAATGATTGTATGAAGGGTTTCCCCCTATTTTTATACAGTCTATGGTTTCCCCTCAGAAACTGATGAAGTGGTAGCACCCAATTTTAAACAAAGGGATAGTTAGGAATTTTGGACATAATGTCTCAATTACGACTTACCCATGATATAGTTGATTGATGGAAACCATTTTCAGATAATTCCATGCTGTCCCTTCTTTTGGACATACACACATTGCTAATGCTAGCGCAACTCTAAGGAATCGAGTAGCATCCACTACCAAACGCACTTATACACTCCACAGTGCACCCAAAGCAAATAAAATACGACGACAGTCTATCGGGGTTATTTTCAGTGATTATACCATCATTTTTCAAGTCAAACAATCGTTGCATCCTTTGGCAAGTTTGGAGTTGGCAAGGCTTTCTCTCTGGGCTTTGCCTGGACGGTGGCCGGGGACGTCCAGATTCAGACTTTCCATTCCGAGATGGACGTTTTCGCGGTGGTACAACAACGCCCTGTTGTACCGGACTGACCCGCTACAATTCCCAGCGCGCCGCCCTGACACGTCACGGGATTGTCCGCACGTAAATAATTTGGTCGATCACGTTGTCTGTGAGGTTTGGGATCTGGCTGGCTACCGGGAAAACCGAACGCATTTGAGTATTCTCCGCGAATTCGTTAATGAGCATCTGTATATGTATTATTCACTTAGTAAATGTTATACTTAGTGATGGCGAAATGAGGCTTCCTGAAGCACTGAGGCTTTGCAGCCAATTGTATCGCAAATAGATTCATTACTCGAAGCCTCATTCAACACAGTGTACACTAGTGACACCTGCTGGTAAAAGTAATTTAGAGCAACGAAATCATTACGACCCTTTAGCTCACTGGGAACGCGTCGGACTTCTGTAAGCGAAAGTACCAGTTCAAAACCCCATTCATACTAACATACTCATTATTTGTAACTGTCATTAGGCTAGATTTGTTTTATACTAAGATATATTATAAAATAATATATGTAATAATATTATATTAACTTTCAAAATGAAAAAAACAGGAAGATTGATATAAAGGGGGACAACATTTGTGTGGGGTTCTATTGAGCAGTAAAAGTGTTTCTGGTCTGGGACTGGGAGTGCTTCTGTAACCAGGCAGTGAAAGTGAATGTGCTTCAGTATGGGCAGTGAAAGGGAAGGTGATTTTGTGACTGAAAAGGGAGGTTTTTATTGATTTTTATTAACGGCCTCATCAAGTTATTGCTTTCTGGAACCTATGGCAAAATAACAATATGCAAATGTATTTTTATCAACATGTATGTCAGTATGATTATGATAAAGCAACCATAACTGTTATTAAAAGGAAAATAAATAAATAAATAACCTCCGCTGGTTTCTTGCTTATTGGCAGGTGCATTTTCATGCATTGCCCGATAATGCCTGGACGAGGTATTATTGCTGTAAGCCAGCTCCTTTAGGCACAGCAAGCACTTTACCTTCAAATTTAAATAATATGCCATTTGAGAAGGAATGCAGATGATAATGATAATAAGAAAGATTCAATGCAGGATGCAGGACATGATCAGACTGTCGGCAAGAACTGTGTCGACAACTATATAGAGAGGGATATTATCATAGGGTTGCAGTGCATAAACATTTGAGAGTTCAGTGGTACAAAAACCATAGGGTGTTGTGGAAAAAAGTGATATAGTCAGATGAGTCCAGCACCAATATTCTCGACAAGTCGGTGAGTGCATGTGTGGTGTACAGGCCTGAATGCTTGAACCCCTACAGTGAGGGGGTCCAGTGGCTCTGTTATGCTGTGGGGGGCATTTTTCTGGCATGGCTTGAGTCCACTTGTCCCCTTAGAAGGGTCACTGCAAATAAATAGAAAGTTATTCTGAGTGATAACCTTTATCCTATGATGAAACATTTCTATCTTTTCCAGGATGACAATGCCCCCATCCACAGGGCACGAGGGGTCACTAAATTGTTTGAGTATGAAAATGATCAATCAACCCAATTGCATGTCTATGGGAGATTTTGGAGATTTTGTTTTTATTCCCTTTAGTGGCAAAACCCATAGATTTAGCCTAATAAGAAATGATTTTTTATCCAATTCTTGGTTTCTATTAATCCTCTCATTCATTCTCAACATCAACCAAAGCTTTTCATACCTTTCCCCAAGTATGTTCAAATTGCCCAATTTTATTATTTTCAATTTATATACTTATTTCTATGTTTAAATAATATACCATGTGATATTTCCATAATTGCAATCCTATACACTTGCTGCTTTCCGATTTAAAAATTGTATTGTTTTACTATGAAGGGAACATTATAAGTCCACCCATTAGGATATCTTATCGTATTATCATACTGTATGTAGTGTCCTGTAGTAAACATAATGATGGATTTAATATAACACTACACTTCAAAACTTTAAATAACCAATCTTTCCATAAAGTGCTTTTTCTCATTTCCAAAATGCAAGTATCAAAGAATATTTGTTTCTAGCATTTATGGCAACTTTAATTAGATTTTTTATAAAATTGTTTAGTCCTGTCTCTAGTATAATATATTCTACACATGAGCGTATACATTTTTGTTTAATAATTAAACGCCCAACGCAGGGCTGTGTATGTCTAATTATAGTTATGTTTCCTATGCAGTAACAAACAAACTGAATGATATGGGAAACAAAAACATCCAGAAATATTATTCTAATTGTAATGTTCCGCTCCCTTCCTGTCCGTTTTCCGTGTTTTCCTGTTTTCCCTCCGTGTCATGTTGGATCCCTTTGTCCGTGTTTTCCCCGCTGCTGCGGACTAGGCGTGTCCTTCCCTGTCTTGTTCGTCTGGTTGTGTTGTCTTACTTCCGCCTTTCACTCCCTCCCCCTCGTTGCATGCATTTCCTCACCTGGTGTTTCGCAATCACTCCCGGTTTATTTTCACACCTGTGCCTTATTTAGTCCTGTCATTAACCTCACTATATAGTCTTTCGGCTGGCTGCCAGTCGGCGCCAGTTCGTTAACTATCGTCACTTGGTGTTAGTGCTCGTCTTGTTATCTGGTCGTCTAGTGTGAACGATTCGCTTGGTTGTGGGATGTTATTCCCGTACAGCATTAGTTCTACGCGAAACTACGGATTGGTAGTTTACCTCCCGCACAATTTCCTGTCGTTTGATGTAGCTAACCTGTTTCCCTTCTCCTCCATCTAACCCAGCACCCATTCTCCCGTGGCAGTGTTCGTATCCCCCCGTTTTCGTTGTGTGTGTTGCGGTACCTCCACCTCCAGCTCGTGTAGGCTCCGGGTTGGCTTGTTACCTGGCTACCCTCCAGTTGTTCCTGTCCGACCGAAGAAGCCAACTAGTTCTTCGGCGCCGGCTCCTGGAGCTCTGGAGACCAGTCAGCTCCTTCCGGACCTACCGCAGCTACGCCACACCACCCTGTCCTGCTGTGCTACATCAGTCACCTGTCTACCAAGCCCTGCACCTCCGTGAGAACCTCCCGGTCTTTCCCGTGCCTTCCCTTGCACTAACCCCCCTCTGTTTTGTTGTTCTGTACCGGTGCAGTCAGTCCGGTCCAGTTCCTGCCCTGCCGTAGTGAGTCGCTCCCCTGCCAGTTCCAGTCCAGTCCAGGCGTGAGTCGTACGAACTACCTGTCCAAAGTCCAGTTCCGGTTTGGAACATTCCGTTCCTGACACGGATCCCTGTGTGGACCTCCCGGTCCAGTTCCAGTCCAGTCCAGTTCCGGTTTGGAACATTCCGTTCCCGAACCTGATTCCCGTGTGGACCTCCCGGTCCAGTTCCAGTCCAGTCCAGTTCCGGTTTGGAACATTCCGTTCCAGAACCTGATTCCCGTGTGGACCACCCGGTCCAGTTCCAGTCCAGTCCAGTTCCGGTTTGGAACATTCCGTTCCAGAACCTGATTCCCGTGTGGACCACCCGGTCCAGTTCCTGTCCAGTCCAGTTCCGGGTTGGAACGAACAGTTCCAGATCCTCCAGTCCAGCTCCGGCTTGGAGCAGCCCGCCCCGGGCTTCCAGGCAAAAAACCGGTGTAATACTTGTGTTGCCTTTCCTGTACAGTGTTGGGACTACCCCAACACTTAATTTATTAAAAATACCCTTTTGTGAAATCTGTCTCCTGGTCGTTGCACTTGGGTTCGTCCCGTAACAGATACGTAACAGAACGAACTGGCCAAAAACATGGACCCAGCCGACCTGGAGCAGATTCGGCACGCCTTCTCCTGCCAAACTGCGGTCAGCGACCAACAGGGCCGTCGTTTGGATGACGTGTTGGAAGTACTGAGGGGCATCACGGAACAAGTGACGCAGCTGTCTCTTCACCAGCCGCTTCCGCACATTCCATTGGGCTCTACTCCGCCCGCACCGGATCCTCCGGCGGACCCTCCTGTGTCCACTTCATTTCGTGAGCCTCGCGTACAACATCCTGAGTTATACCGCGGGGAATTGGGGAAATGTCGCGAATTTCTCATGAAATGCGACATTGTCTTCCGGATGCAGCCCTCCTCCTTCGCCTCCGACCCATGTAAGATCGCTTTCATTATGAGCAGCCTGGGAGGAGGTGCCCTGGAGTGGGCTACATCCATCTGGGATAGCCAAGTCGCGCTCTGCAACAACTTCGCTGCCTTCACCGCCGAGATGCGGCGAGTGTTTGACCACCCTACCTGTGGGCGAGATGCAACTCAGCGCCTACTTCAGGTCCGTCAAGGGAGTCGTAGCGTCGCTGAAATGGCCATCCAATTCCGTACCCTCGCAGCGGAGTCCGGATGGAACGACACCGCCCTTCAGGGGGCTTTCCGCCAGGCACTCAGCGAGGAGCTTAAAGACCAACTTGCCACCCGTGAAGAATCCACCTCACTCAATAGCCTGATTAGCCTGGCCATAGCAATCGACAACCGTCTCCGTATCCGGGCCCGTGAGCGTGGGGGGAACCCCGGTCATCTTCCTCACATACGCTCTCACCCTTCTGCTTCTGGATCCAGGGCGGCGTCTGGGGTCTCCAAAGAGGAGCCCATGCAACTGGGCAGAGTTGCGGTCAACTCTGCGGAGCGCCAACGTCGCCTGCGATCCAGATCCTGCTTCTATTGTGGCAAACCTGGCCACCAGATCGCCTCATGCCCCATCCGCCCAAAAGAATAGGCTCGCCAGTAAAACTGGGCGTACTGACGAGCCCTATCATACCCTGCCATGCAGCCCAGAATCGCCTGGTTTTCAAGGCCACTCTCCTGTGGAGGGACAAGTCCGAGGTCTCGTCGGCCCTCATCGACTCTGGGGCCGACGCCAACTTTATGGACACCACCTTCGCCCAGAGGGCCGGCATCCCCACGGAGCTTCTACCCTCTCCCATTACTGCCTTTGCTTTAGACGGTAGGAGTCTGGGGTTAGTGACCCACTCCACCGTTCCCTTACAGCTCGTCCTTTCCGGCAATCATCGGGAGAGCATTCAACTCCTCCTCATCAACTCAAAACAATCGTCCATAGTTTTAGGTCAGACCTGGCTCCGCCTCCATAACCCGCACATCGACTGGCAGGCCGGACGCATCCTGGCGTGGAGTGGCCACTGCCTGGCTAGCTGTCTCCGTTCCGCTCTTCCCCCTCCGGGGTCCAAGAATCCCAGCACCAACCTACCCGAACCCGATATTTCCAACGTTCCCAAGCAATATCACGACCTCGGCCGGACCTTTTCCAAATCACGTGCTCTGTCCCTACCTCCTCACCGCCCTTACGATTGCTGTATAGACCTGCTGGCGGGAGCCAAACTTCCGTCCGGCCGTCTCTACAGTCTGTCGGGACCAGAGAAACTCGCCATGGAAGAATACATTCATGAGTCCCTCGCCTCGGGCATCATCCGTCCCTCCTCTTCTCCGGTTGGTGCTGGGTTCTTTTTTGTAGGGAAAAAGGACGGCTCACTACGGCCCTGCATCGACTATCGGGGACTCAATTCTATCACTATCCGCAACAAATATCCTCTCCCCCTCATTAACACTGCTTTTGAACCCCTCTCGCAGGCCGTCATTTTCACCAAGCTCGACCTCCGTAATGCGTACCACTTGGTGCGCATACGGGAG
This sequence comes from Synaphobranchus kaupii, assembly GCA_029718625.1. Classification (NCBI taxonomy): domain Eukaryota; kingdom Metazoa; phylum Chordata; class Actinopteri; order Anguilliformes; family Synaphobranchidae; genus Synaphobranchus; species Synaphobranchus kaupii. Next base: position 100,754,797 of record CM056377.1, on the reverse strand, counting down.
GGGGATGAGTGGAAGACTGCCTTCAATACCCCGTTGGGCCACTATGAGTACCTGGTGGTCCCCTTCGGCCTTACTAACGCCCCGGCAGTCTTCCAGGGCATGGTGAATGACGTACTGCGAGACCTATTGGGTAAGACTGTTTTCGTTTACATCGACGATATTTTGATTTTTTCTAAGTCCCCTCAGGAACACATTCTCCATGTCCGGGAGGTTCTCCAGCGTCTCCTCGAGAACCAGCTCTTCGTCAAGGCAGAGAAGTGCTCCTTCCACGTCTCTTCAGTCCCGTTCCTCGGCTTCATCATTGAGGAGGGCAGTATCCGGGCGGATCCGGTCAAAGTCAAGGCGGTGACGGAATGGCCCCAACCCACCTCTCGTAAGCACCTACAACAATTCCTTGGTTTTGCTAATTTCTATCGCCGTTTTATCCGTAATTACAGTGTCATTGCTGCCCCCCTTACCAAACTTACCTCCACTGTTTTTTCTTTCTGTTGGAACTCCGAAGCTCAGCTTGCTTTTGAACAGCTTAAAGCACGGTTTTCCTCAGCCCCTATTCTTTGTCACCCTGATCCCACTCGTCAATTTACGATTGAGGTGGATGCCTCCGACACCGGCGTGGGGGCCATTCTGTCCCAACGTGCCGCCTTGGACAACAAACTCCATCCCTGTGCCTTTTTCTCCCGGAGGCTGTCCTCCGCTGAGCGAAATTATGATGTCGGGGATCGGGAGCTTCTTGCCATAAAGCTGGCTCTTGAGGAGTGGCGCCACTGGCTGGAGGGGGCAGGTACCCCCTTTATTGTGTTAACTGACCACCAAAATTTAATTTATTTGAGGTCTGCTAAAAGGCTTAATGCTAGACAGGCTAGGTGGTCACTTTTCTTTGCCCGGTTCAATTTTTCTTTATCCTATCGCCCCGGTTCCCGCAATATTAAGGCGGATGCCTTATCCCGTGTGTTTTCCCTTCCCTCCAGTCCTGCTGACCCCGAGCCTATTCTACCAGCGTCCTGTATGGTGGCTGCGGTCTCCTGGAGGATTGAGGAGATCGTGAGGTCCGCCCAGACTTCCCACCCTGACCCCCGTAGTAACCCTAACCCCTCCCTGTTTGTTCCCAACTCCGTCCGCTCCCAGGTCCTTGAGTGGGTTCACGCCTCCTGCCTGGCGTGTCACCCAGGTGTTGCCAGAACGACCACCCTCGTCAGGAGGAGCTTTTGGTGGCCCACCCTCAAGGAGGATACCCGTGCTTTTGTCCTGGCCTGCTCAGTGTGCGCCAGGAGCAAGGCTTCCCACCAGCCTCCCTCTGGTCTTCTCCTTCCCCTCCCTGTCCCGGGCCGTCCTTGGAGCCACATTGGTGTGGATTTCGTTACCGGTCTGCCTTTGTCAGAGGGCAACTCTGTCATTCTGACAATTGTGGATCGGTTCTCCAAGGCGGTTCACTTCATTCCCCTCCCCAAACTCCCGTCCGCCCTCGAAACTGCGGAGCTCCTGGTGGTACATGTGGTCAGGCTGCACGGGATCCCATCCGACATTGTTTCGGATCGTGGGCCCCAATTCTCCTCCCAGGTTTGGAAGGCGTTCTGTGTAGCCCTGGGGGCCTCGGCCAGTTTGTCGTCTGGCTTCCATCCCCAGTCTAACGGCCAGGCAGAGAGGGCGAACCAGGACCTGGGGGCCGCCCTGCGGTGCGTCACTGCTCGCAATCCCGCCTCCTGGAGCCGTTTCCTCCCCTGGGTAGAGTACTCTCACAACTCCCTTAAGAGTACCTCCACCGGGTTATCCCCATTCGAGTGCTCGTTAGGTTACCAACCCCCTCTCCTATCGGTCCAGGAGGCCGAGGTAGCAGTCCCCTCTGTTAATGCTCACATCCTCAAATGCAAGCGCATTTGGAGACTTGCACGCACCGCACTCCTGCGTTCCAATTCCCGTTCGCAGCGTCTGGCGGACCTGCACAGGACCGCAGCCCCCAAGTACAGGGCCGGTCAGCAGGTCTGGCTATCCACATCCAACATTTCCCTTCCCTCCTCCTCTAAAAAACTTCGGCCCCGGTTCATTGGTCCCTTCCCTGTTGTATGTCTTATCAACCCAGTTTCCGTTAAACTCTCCCTCCCTGCCTCCCTCAAAGTTTACCCCATTTTTCATGTTTCACAAATTAAGCCTGTCGCCTCCAGCCCCCTCAGTGCCCCTACCCTCCCTCCTCCACCTGTCCGGGTCATCGACAACGCCCCGGCCTACACGGTGGACCGCATCATCGACATCCGCCGTAAGGGTCGGGGTTTCCAATACCTCGTGGACTGGGAGGGGTATGGTCCTGAGGAGCGGTCATGGCTCCACAGGGGCCTCATCCTGGATCAATCACTGATCCAGGATTTCCACAGTCGCTTCCCATCCAAGACCAGGCCGCCAGGTACGCCAGGTGGCGTACGTTGAGGGGGGGGTACTGTAATGTTCCGCTCCCTTCCTGTCCGTTTTCCGTGTTTTCCTGTTTTCCCTCCGTGTCATGTTGGATCCCTTTGTCCGTGTTTTCCCCGCTGCTGCGGACTAGGCGTGTCCTTCCCTGTCTTGTTCGTCTGGTTGTGTTGTCTTACTTCCGCCTTTCACTCCCTCCCCCTCGTTGCATGCATTTCCTCACCTGGTGTTTCGCAATCACTCCCGGTTTATTTTCACACCTGTGCCTTATTTAGTCCTGTCATTAACCTCACTATATAGTCTTTCGGCTGGCTGCCAGTCGGCGCCAGTTCGTTAACTATCGTCACTTGGTGTTAGTGCTCGTCTTGTTATCTGGTCGTCTAGTGTGAACGATTCGCTTGGTTGTGGGATGTTATTCCCGTACAGCATTAGTTCTACGCGAAACTACGGATTGGTAGTTTACCTCCCGCACAATTTCCTGTCGTTTGATGTAGCTAACCTGTTTCCCTTCTCCTCCATCTAACCCAGCACCCATTCTCCCGTGGCAGTGTTCGTATCCCCCCGTTTTCGTTGTGTGTGTTGCGGTACCTCCACCTCCAGCTCGTGTAGGCTCCGGGTTGGCTTGTTACCTGGCTACCCTCCAGTTGTTCCTGTCCGACCGAAGAAGCCAACTAGTTCTTCGGCGCCGGCTCCTGGAGCTCTGGAGACCAGTCAGCTCCTTCCGGACCTACCGCAGCTACGCCACACCACCCTGTCCTGCTGTGCTACATCAGTCACCTGTCTACCAAGCCCTGCACCTCCGTGAGAACCTCCCGGTCTTTCCCGTGCCTTCCCTTGCACTAACCCCCCTCTGTTTTGTTGTTCTGTACCGGTGCAGTCAGTCCGGTCCAGTTCCTGCCCTGCCGTAGTGAGTCGCTCCCCTGCCAGTTCCAGTCCAGTCCAGGCGTGAGTCGTACGAACTACCTGTCCAAAGTCCAGTTCCGGTTTGGAACATTCCGTTCCTGACACGGATCCCTGTGTGGACCTCCCGGTCCAGTTCCAGTCCAGTCCAGTTCCGGTTTGGAACATTCCGTTCCCGAACCTGATTCCCGTGTGGACCTCCCGGTCCAGTTCCAGTCCAGTCCAGTTCCGGTTTGGAACATTCCGTTCCAGAACCTGATTCCCGTGTGGACCACCCGGTCCCGTTCCAGTCCAGTCCAGTTCCGGTTTGGAACATTCCGTTCCAGAACCTGATTCCCGTGTGGACCACCCGGTCCAGTTCCTGTCCAGTCCAGTTCCGGGTTGGAACGAACAGTTCCAGATCCTCCAGTCCAGCTCCGGCTTGGAGCAGCCCGCCCCGGGCTTCCAGGCAAAAAACCGGTGTAATACTTGTGTTGCCTTTCCTGTACAGTGTTGGGACTACCCCAACACTTAATTTATTAAAAATACCCTTTTGTGAAATCTGTCTCCTGGTCGTTGCACTTGGGTTCGTCCCGTAACAGATACGTAACACTAATGGCTTTTGTTAGTCCTAAAGAATGAGTGTCATTATGGAATAAAGCACTTTATAATAAATGGAAAGGAACGGTAAGATTGGACTTGTGTAGGGTTGTACCTGCCGTGTTTCAAACTGTGGCAGGTATGGAGAGGTGGATCATTTATACACATCACTCATTCTGAAAAAAGATTTCTGTAAAGACTATACTTGTGTTTCCTCGCTGAAGCGTCCTCCGGGAGCCTCCTCGTTCCCTGCTCCTCTGAGGAGCATTTAGCGGTTTGGAATGTCCTTAAAGATGCCGGACCTCAATTAATTTCCAGGTTAGGCGAGGACTGAGGAGACGAGAACAGATAAAATAAGTGTTTGCAATGAACCCAGTGACTCAATTTCTCTGCTACATCTACTGTATGTCCTTATTCCACTTATTCACAATATTTTCCATCATTTGAGGCTTCATTTGCAACTAATTGTATATATCCTATCATTTTATTACTGTTCTTTGGATTAAATATAATACCATTTAATACAGTTTCTTGTGCCCGTTTTGAAATTATGAATGACTCATAATTTGAATATACTTAAAACTGTTACGATTCCGAGCAGGGACTGGACTCAAATGCACGACTCAACACACAAGGAATTCCAATAGTTCCAATAATTTATTGCTTCGACCAATACTCCTGAAGCATAGGGAGAGTTGACAGACAAACAGAAACCAGCAATGGATCAGCAGGGGATGAGCGGGAGCGGGAGAGGCCAGGGACTGGATGGTGGCAGGAATCCGGGCTGGTTGAGCAGAGGAGGAGCGGGGAGCGGGAGACGGGCAGCGTGGAGTGGGCACGAACAGCTGCAGGTTGGCAGAACTGGAGCACAGACAGGAGATGCACAAACAGCTGCAGGCTGGTGGACTTGGAAGCAGACAAGAGTTAGTGACAGCAAGGCAGGACTGGAAAAACAGCGTGTTAACGCAGTTTCTAGCAAGAGCAAATTAAAGCAGGCAAGACAAGACTATACCAAGTATCAGACGAGACAAGACCAGAGTATTACTACAACGAGACTTAACGGACTGGCACAGGACAAAGAACACCGGGTGACTAAATACATGAGTTAATAGGTATCAATTAAGTGCAGCGTGCGAATGTATGCGTGAGTGATTAGCAGAGCAGAGAGTGTGCAGAGAGAAGGAAAGGGATAGGCGGACACAGAGTGACACGAAAGGGCAAAACACACCCAGCCTGCAGCACGAGGGGGAAACAAACAGGAATACAAACCAACACGATACGAGATAAAACAGGTAAAACACGGGACACAAAGGGAAGGGAGTGAGAGCATCACAACAACTTTCCTTATTGTGTAGATGATACTGATCTTTTAGTTCTTCAGAGGAGAGTATGTGATTATCTTTTAATAAATCAGACACTGTGCTTATTCCTTTATTTTTCCAATTTACCCACTCCAGAGTTTAATTTTGAATTGTAATCCATTTATTATTCCATAATTTTGTATCCATAGGAACTGTAACAGCCACTTTTCTCTGAGAGGAATATAAGAGGAATATAATTTAGACAATCAGTGGATCACCTGGAAGTCTTATACAAGATTTCCAAGAGACTGCTGGAAGTGCACATGGAACAGAAACAGAAAATTATACTCATACTTTTAATCATGAATTAAAAGAAGTGGAGCATACTGCGTGTGAAGCCTCTTTATTGAAATTTTGATGCTACAGACCAAAAGGACCATCTTTTGAACTTTTTTTTATTAGCCAACACATTTTTGAGATTCATTCATTTAACCCAATTAAACTTAAATGTAAACTTAACCAACCTGTTGCTACAGTTATGATAGCGGAACTGCCTAATTGTTGTTTCACAGCAGTTGTTGGTCTCTCCTAAGGAGAATAGACACTCTTTTAAATATATGTTTACATTTAAATAAAAATCAACAATAACAATTCCATGCTAATAACCTAAAATATCCTCTGGCAAAGGGCTACAATACATTGTTTTGCTTTATATTCTCTACACAGACCCCTGTCCAGCTGATGAGCCACTGAGAGACCCAGGAATTCTCTTGCTCTCAGAACTCCTCGAAACCAATGAAATTGAATTGTTTGTGCCAATTAATGGCTCAAGGTTTCTGCAACTCATCATGTACCAATTAATCATGGGAAATGTTTTCATATATTGATCCTGAAACCTGTCTATTCACGATGTCTCTAGCAAGAATTTGGTAGATTCCATTATCCATGGAAGACCCAACATTTCAGCAATTTGGCAGTGTCTTTTCCCCAGCTCTGGCAAATATGCTTATCCCTTCTGAAAAAGTTTATAACAGTAGTTACATTTAATATGTTGGATTTAAAATTCACCCGATTGTTTAAACCCTGTATCTTGAATTACAGTATACAAAAATATGTTTTAATGGTCTCATTAAAATCATGGGGACAGATGCAGCTAATGCGTTTAGACTCCTCTAGCCTTGGGAGCAAGCTATGATAGTCTGTACATATTCAGATGAACTCATCAAAAGTCAGAGTTCACAGAGGAGTTCTTCATTCATAAGATGGCTATGGATGGATGTTTTTTGCCATTTAAAATTCATAGGATAGTGACAACAGTGTAGACCAGATTGACCTAACAGTCTCACAAGGTTTCACATACATTTTAGTTTTTCACATCCTACCTAATGGCTTTTCAAATTTTTCAATTTGCCATTATGAACAATCCTTATCGGACCATGTCATTTCTGACTGACTGCAGTCACTTCCTCTGCTCACATCTCCTTCATCCATGTATTGTATATCCTCCCCAAGGTCTCCTGCCCTTTCCAAATGTCAAAAGGTCATCTTGAATTCCTCTTTCCTTTTACATTATTTCCATGTCCTCTATAGACTTATGCAAGGAAAGTGAATCCTGGATCATCACAGTGGCCCTGTTATGTTTCCCTATGTTTTCTTACTTTCAGTATTTAATGACTTGGTGGTGCTGTGAATTATCTGCAACTGTTATTTTAGTTTTCTCTATCTGGTTTGCTCCATTAGCTACCAAAATAGATTAACTGTGTTTGCTCTTCAAGTATATGCATGGTTGCCAATAGAAGACTGAGAGAGGAATTTGTTTTCCTCAGTAATGTTCTCCATCCTCTAAATAAGAAAATGGTCACGCATATGATTCATTTTAGCCTGCTACTGCATCCCTGATACTCTAAGTTAACAGTGAAGCTACGATTTCAATGGTTTGTGAAAAATTATTTAGGCAAACCACAATCTGACAGTTTACAGTTATTTAATGAGTGCTATATCAAATACAGTCAATTGACTACCTTTTCAGACTAAGAACTAGTCACTAAAGCAGTTTAAAAGTATCACAAGCATTACAGCCTGTTTAATTTCCCTGGCTTGTGTAAAAAAAACAAACAAAAAAAAACATTGTAGGAAGATTGCCAACAGAAGCAAACATGTTTTTCATAGGATGTGAGCAGAATGGAAAGTCGGAATTCAATTAGAGGAATCTCACTCATTAAGTGTGAATTAAACCACTCCGGGGCATCAATTAATTTGTAATCTTGTGCAGAATTAATCCTGATGGATGACTTCTTCTAAAGGTTTGAGTCAGGAATTGCATGTATGAACTGCTGGTCAGAGCTGCAGGTGCACTAAAGAGTGAAATGCAATAACAAGCTTGAACTAGTTTTTTTGACTCAGTTTGGAAAGCAAAAGAATTAATCGATATAATAGACAATGCAGTAGCTTACATCTATGCACAGTGCATATATAATATCAATGGGATAAATTTAATGTTATTATGATCATTTAGACCAAACCATTGGTAAAACTTACTGAAATTACTTTTTTTTTTATTTCACCAGAACAATCACACCTATGAGGTGCTAATGTGAGCATTAACCTGTGAACATTGAAATCAATCAAAATCTGGTCAGAGAGACATCAAAACAGCACTAAGGCCACTACAGCATGTTTTTTAGTTGATTAAAAATGCGTTGTATGATCCTGTTGGTACAGGCAGCCATAAAGTAATTGTTCATACACAATTATATTGTAATGGGGGCGTGACGTGTGAGGTTCGAGGGACCAAACGCAACAAGGGGATTCTTTAAGGTTAGAAAGCCACTAAGACGGAGAGACGCCGTATATAGGGAAATATAAAGGCCAACGCAAATAACCTAGTTCCGACTCTCGACTGGAGGGAAATGATGGAACTAGGAAAAAGGGGCTTAACTAAAAACGACCCGTATAACCGGGCGACGTCACACGAAAGCAAAGAATCTCAAGCTCGGAAAACACAATGAGCTAAAAAACACTGAATACTCAAACGTAAACAAAACAGTGAACAAACGAGATGCTAACGTGAAATGAGAGGAGCTGCCTCGTAGGTAACAAACAAAGGAACCTAAATCAGAGCTAATCAAAAGGGAGAACGCGACAAGCGAAAAATAACTCCCTAGCTCTAAACGGAGCAAACGGCTTGCTGCAGGAATATAAGGGAAGCAGTCTCCGTGTCCTAACCTACCGGCAGTATGCCACACGCAAGACATGCGAACACTAATGGCCATACTCAATAACCGAGTGAACGACACACGAGAGCAACGAATCTCGAGCTCGGTAAATACAACGAGCTGACAAACACTGAATAACTTACAGTATAAAAAACAGTGAACGAGATGCTAACGTGGAATGAGAGAAAAGGCTGCCTAAGAGGTAACACAAACAAAGGAACGTAAATTAGAGCTAAGCAAGGGGAGAACGCAACCAGCGAAAAAATAACTCCCTAACTCTAAAACGGAGAGTAGAGTATTCTGGGGGCAATTGTAACTAGGGTTGCCAACCGTCCCTTGAAATAAGGGACGATCCCTTATCAGTTCAATAAGGGACGGGTCTTTTATTGTCCAAATAAGGGACGATCCCTTATTTCAAGGGACGGTTGGCAACCCTAATTGTAACACCATAAAATTGCACCAATCTGAAACAAGCTAGAGCTGAGATTCTATCCAGCAAGCTAGCTAGTTTAATGTGTTCAGGGTTGGGGGCAATTGTAACAAAAATTGTGTTACAATTGACCCCTGTTACAATTGCCCCCAGAATACTCTACTGCTTGCTGCAGGAATTAAAGGGAAGCAGTCTCCGTGTCAACCTCTACCGGCAGTGTGCCAAACGCAAGACATGCGAAAAATAATGGCCCTACATCTCAATAAGGGGAAAAGTAACGAGAAGGCGAAAGGAATAGAGATCTAACGTTCCATGGCTACTTTCATAGGCTCGCAGTACACGCTAAAAACATAAAGGGATAAATGCCCGATCTCCCAGGAGAGAGAAACATTTTACAGACGAGTAGAACAGTGAACCGCCGTCCCATACCTTTACTAGCAAAATGACTAACGCAAGCCTAGTAGAAAATACACGCCCTGCCTCTCAGTATAGATAAAACGCCCTGTCCCCTAGTAAGAAACAACCATATAAATATACCCACAAACAAACAAAGACTCATCTCGCTTTCCAGGAAGAAAGCAGACAGAGAGAGAAGGAAGGGACAGAAAAGGCAACAGGTCTAGGCAAAGAAAGAAAGGGAAGACCAGGAAGCGGAGACAAAAAAGAGCCACGGACAAAGAGTCCTAATAGCTACACACACAAAGGCAAGTCCCGCATTACTCCAATAAAACACATTGGAGCAAAAGGTCTCCTACAGAGCCTAGACCTAATCATACTGGCTAAGCAATCAAAAGGAAAAATAATACCAAACACCAAACAGTGCAAATAACGCAAAATAATACAAAATAATATAGAAGCCCCGGAAGTAGGAAACGGGCTTATATAGCTCTCAGGCAACCACGCACACGTGTGGACGCTGATGAAAGAACTCCGCGAAAGAGAAGAGGCGGAGCAAAACTCCACCAAAAGAGCAGCGCCCACGCGTGACGACCGAGGAAAACGACCGCATGGGAAAAAGGCGTCAAAAACCATGACAGATATGGGCCATTCTACAAAAGTCATGCAAATTGCTGTCCCTCTCTGATAAAAGTAAGAAATTGACCAATAAAATCTTTCAATGCTATATAATTCATTAGATCATGTTATGTTTTAATATAATCCAAGATATAAATTGCAGTAATAATAGTTACATTTATCCAAAATCAACACTCTTGGGAGTATAAATTCCTATTGGGAGATGGCTGTCCCCACTATCAACCCTTAAACTGGTGCATTAAAAAATAATACCCAAAATATTTTTGCCAATTATTTGACTTGTCTCATTCAATAAAGCATGTGAATTTTTATCAAATATAAGTTAAAATAATGCAATCTATTTTGTAATAAATTTTATAATTCAAAAAACCTATCGAAAAAATGCTGTCCCCAATTTTTAAGTCACAACCGAAACATACACTGTTTGAGTCTAAGCAGTGAACCTGCTTGTAGCCACACGCCCCTTTTTTTAACCAGGAAATTAGACAGCCTTCATATGAATCAAGGCCACATGGTGAGTAGCTAGGTTTTAGCGTTTTGATATAATTGTCCTTCAAAGTATGAAAATTAGTCTGTGGTTTTAAGAGACGTCACACCCAAACACCCAAGTTTTCATATTAGAGAAAAAAAGTTGATTTCATAACTGTAGATTTGATTAAAAGGAAGGTGCATCTGCACAGAGAAGTGGTTGCTAACCATGTGCTTGCTAAATCTTTTGTTTTGTGGCCAAAATGAGCCAAAATTGTCACAACCGAAACAGTCACTACCGAAACAAATGGTATTGTTTTGACAGGCCTGTTTTGGTTGGTGACACTTGTCCGTAAATTCTTATTAAAGACAATAAATAGTGAGACAATCAATGCACATGTACAAACCTCAATTCCAAAAAAGTTGGGACAGTGTATAAAATGTAAATAAAAACAGAAAGCAATGATTTGCGAGTCCTTTTTGTATTCAATTGAAAACAGTACAAAGACAAGATATTTCATGTTTTAACTAATCAACTTTATTCTACATTTCATTCTTTATTCAGCTATTTCTACATTTGATGCCTGCAATACCTCCCAAAATATTTGGGACAGGGGCATGTTTACCTTTGTGTTACATCACCTGTACTTTTAACAACACTCAGTAATCTTTTGGGAACTACAACACTAATTGTTGTAGTTTTGAAAGCAGAATTGTTTCCCATTCTTGCTTAATATGAGACTTCAGCTGCTCACCAGTCCGGGGTCTCCATTGTCATATTTTGGGCTTCATAATGCGCCACACGGCCAGCCTAGCACCCGCACTCTCTGACGACGAAGCCATGCTATTGTAACACGTGCAGAATGTGGCTTGGCATTGTCTTGCTGAAATAAGCAGGGATGTCCCTGAAAAAGAGATTCAATCCAATCCAATCCACTTTATTTATATAGCACATTTTTAAAACAACAAGGTTACAAAAGTGCTGCACAGAGAATAAATAAAATATAGTAAAATAATAAAAATACAGTAAAATAATAAAAAAATAAAAAACACAGTAAAATAAATAAAAGCATATAAAAGCACTTTTTGTCTAGATCGCAGCAAATGTTGCTCCATATGTACCCTTCAGCATTAATGGTGCTTTCACAGATGTGCAAGTTACCCATGCCGTGGGCACTAACACACCCCCATACCATGACAGACGCTGGCTTTTGAACCTTGTGTTGGTAACAATCGAGATGGTCCTTTTCCTCTTTGGCCGGGAGAACACAACGTCCATTATTTCCAAAAACAATTTGAAAGGTGGACTCGTCAGACCACAGCACACGTTTCCATTTGTGTCAGTCCATCTCAGGTGAGCCCAGAGAAGTCGGCGGTGTTTCTGGATGTTGTTGATATATGGCTTATGCTTTGGGTAGTAGAGTCTTAACTTGCATTTGTAGATGCAGCAACACATTGTGTTTACTGACAATGGTTTTCTGAAGTATTCCCGAGCCCACGTGGTTATATTCATTACAGAAGCATGCCATTTTTAATGTAGTGCTGTCTGAAGGATCGAAGGTCACGGGCATTCAATATTGGTTTACGGCCTTGCCCGTTTTCTCCAGATTCTCTGAATCTTTTACTAATATTATGGACTGTAGATGGTGAAATCCCTAAATTCCTTGCAATCGTGTGTTGAGAAACTATTGGACTATTCGCTAATGCAGTTTTTCACAAAGTGGCGAACCCATCCTTGCTCGTAAATGCCAGAGCCTTCGTGGATGCTCCTTTTATACCCAGGCACGATAGCATGACCTGTCACCTATTGACCTATTTACCTGTGGAATGTTCCAAACAGGTGTTTTTTGAACATTCCACAACCTTCCCAGTCTTTTTTATACCCCTGTCCCAACTTTTTTGGAACGTGTTGCAGGCATCAAATTCGGAATTAACATATATTTACAAAAATCAATGAAGTTGCTAAGGTAAAACATTAAATATCTTTTAAATATCGTTTTCATTTAAATACACTGCCCGGCCAAAAAAAAAGTTGCACACTGTAATATTTTGTTGGACCGCCTTTAGCTTTGATTATGGCGCGCATTCGTCGTGGCATTGTTTCGACAACCTTATGCAACGTCACAACATTTATTTCCGTCCAGACTTGCATTAATTTTTGGCCGAGATCCTGTATTGACGACGGGAGAGTCAAACCACTCCGTGAATGGGGTTAAGGTCAGGACTCTGGTGGCCAATTCATGTGTGAAAATGATTCCTCATGTTAAAATTTTGAATAATATGAATAATCAATCAAATATCCAAGATATTGTGCTGGTGAGGGTATATATAATCTCATAAATAAGAATCAATCAAATTCATGTGATCAAATCTGTCCATTTTATAGAGAACATTTGGACGGAGTTTTCACTAAATTTTATTAATCCAATGTTTTATTTGATTTAAAAATTCAGGGTAATTGATTCAAATTCAACAGCAGTCAAGATTTCTTTTCAAAAATGTCATTTTCAAAGGGGTGAATTAAACTTATCAATTGGGTATGTAATTTTATTTCAAAAGCAGGGTTTACACCATGTTTCGGTTGTGACATATTTAGGAGCAGTCAGTAAATTCATCCTTATTCTGAAAAAATTACATGTGATTGCACTGTACATCTAGTATATTTATGTATCTCAGATAAAGTGTAACATATATTATAAAAGAATTTAGCAAAAAGAATACAAATTTACACTTTTCTCCAACCCTCAATTTGCACGACTTCTGTAGAATGGCCCATATAAATTTCCCAGTTTGCACAACATGTCCCCGTCACAATAATGTAGCATCTACTGGGGAATGAGTGAGGTTACGATTTCTAAAATGTGGAAGATTGCACAGTACCTCCCCACAGTGCACCCTATCCTCAGAAGTCAAAACACACTTTCAATAAAGGGCCTGGGGTTCATTCACAATACCCAATGAATTGAATACCAGCTAGGATTCCCAAGCTTTTATAAAATACATTGTTAATTGTACATTGTTCATTTAAAAAAATACTTCCCTAGAGAATAAAGGCAGAAACTATACTTTCTCACTCACATATATCTTGCAGGATCCTTCTCTAGTATCTTGACAATATCAGCATGCATCAGATCACACCACATCGTTTCTTTGTGATGAATTATTAAAACGCACCTTACTGTGCATTGATAATGTGACAGAATAGAGACTGTCATACAGTAGCCCAAGACCCATCATTGAAATACGGAATTACCAAGAAAGCGAGAAGATTCTACGCCTAGGCAAGCCGTTCTAGAGATGGGAAACCAGGGCAGTCACCTATAGGGCGCCATCCGCCTGGGGGTTTGATCAATATAATAGGGCTGATGATAGTGGGGGGTTACTCCACCACGCCCCACAATAAAATAAATTGTGGTTCTGAAAAACAGAAGAAAAAAAACTAAAACACGATAACAACAAACACAAAATTGCTATCTGGTATAGATAATCACAAAATGTAATGTTCTCCTTTTTGTTTCCACGTCCTAGTTTTGAATATGTGATTGTTCATTCGATAGCCTAGTTATTTTCAACAGATGTGCACCAACATGTCATTGAAGACCCCACGAATCTATAACAGATTAAAAAAATTTTTTTTTACCAGAGAGAGAAACCGAGAAAGGGAGGGCTTGAGGCGCGCACACGAGAGAGAGAGAGAGAGAGAGAGAGAGAGAGAGAGAGAGAGAGAGAGAGAGAGAGATTGGCTTTTGGCGTTGAGAATAAGCATGAGAATTCTGCAAGATAAGAATAGCCTAATATACAGCCTACTTATTTTGACACACAGGGTGACACTCGTGTGCTTTCGTTAGCTAGATAGTTGCATGTGCTTCAGGCATGTGGGATAATGGAAAATGACAGCCGCAACCGTGAAATCTTTAAACTTTTTATAATAAGCTATAGGAAATAAAACTGACTGAGTGCGCTTTGTGCCTTTGCCTCGTTTCAATTCATGGCCAATTTTATTGTCAACATGAGCGAGGACTGCACGAGTTACTACAATGCTGAGAAAGTGTTCGTGAATGGGTTTACATGTCCTAAACAGGATGGCGATGCCAGAGCGGTTTTTTGTTGCGGGTTTAACGATATGAAATACTGCTGTGATGACCCCAATAGCTTCTTTCCATATGAATATGGGTACATGTGGTGGCTGAGGTAAGACTTATTTACATTAAACTATGGACATTACCTTCCTCCCAAAAAGGCGACAGTGGAAAATAGAGCCTAACTGCTTGTCCATTGTCCTTTTGTATTTGTATGCACGTTTATTTTTTGTTTGTGATATCAAACATGCATCGTTGTTCTGTTTCTTTCTGACAAACTGTAAATAGGCTACAATTCCTGAATAGTCAAAGTGATCATATTGGTGTTTAAGATGCAGATCGCGAGCCATGATTCGGCGTGCAGAGAATGGGTTCAGACAACTTTAACATTCAAGGTTATTATTTGATTTATTTCATGCCAATGCAATGAGGGAGCTTCTTGTTATACTATAGCAGGCTTATAGACTACTAAACAAGGTATTAGTAAACATTCAGGAGCTGGTCCAAGCCCTCCATTTGAACATGGTATAAAATGTCCATGAAGTTTCAGGAGCTAAACAGTGTTCCGAAAACTTATTTTTACTGCATGGAAAGAGGCAGCTGGAACTTGGTACCACTTACGTAGCCTTGAATTGTAATGGAGTCAGCATGTGGTGTAGTGGTTACAGCACTTACTTCTGGACTTGAGCATTGATTAAATCTTCCAAGCTATTGAATAACACAGATTCATTATTATATTTAATTCTTAAATAAAATGAACATGTTTTAGGAGGGACTGGTGTTTTTGCCTATTGTTGCCTCAATGCTTGCTCATGTCTGTTGTTAGTGATCTGTTAAAATACAGCATTGATATATTAAAGAGACTGTAAAGGTAAATCCATAATTGACTTCAGGCTACATTATATGGGGTTATTATGGTTATTATGATATATTAAGCATCAGCAACAGTATGAGAAATCAATTGCATTGCAATCTTGACCTATATCAGTTTATCCATTTCCATCTATCCAGATGTGGGGATTAAATAGGGTGGAGTTGAAAGTACACTGCCCGGCCAAGAAAAAAGTCGCACACTCTAATATTTTGTTGGACCGCCTTTAGCTTTGATTACGGCGTGCATTTGTTGTGGCATTGTTTCGACAACCTTATGCAATGTCACAACATTTATTTCCATCCAGAGTAGCATAAGTTTTTGGCTGAGATCTTGTATTGACGACGGGAGAGTCGAACCACTCCGTAAAGTGTTCTCCAGCACATCCCAAAGACTTTCAATGGTCTTGTGTCTAGTAGAGTACTCTTTAATCACAAATGTACCACTCTGAAGTAAAGTTAGCTCTTGGGTTGCTTCACTTAACAAATTCTATTTGGGAAAAAGTGTTCAAGAGTCCTCCTGCTTCATTATTATCTTGTGAATGCACAAGAAGGCATTGAATAAAAATCAGATCCCAGAGTTCGAGTCGCAAACTAAGTCTCTCTCTCTCGCTTTCTCTCCCTCTCTCTTAGTGTGGGCGCGCTGGTGGGCCTGTCCATCGCAGCTGTGGTTCTGTTGGCTTTCATCATTACCATTTGTGTCCTGTGCTATCTATTTATTGCCACTAAGCCCAGTCAGCTGGACAATGGTCTACCATTGCGGACACCAGGTATGTGGCCACACCACTAATTCAGAGAGTGATCATCGCAAGTTGACCTGACCCACAAAAATACCGTCTAGATATGAACAAGAAATGATGAGGCTTGTTTCCCATGTGGTTGGAAAGTTGACTAAGTTTTATTTTCATATACAAACGGGTTTGAGGAGTAACTGAACTACAACATGATCAACAGATGGCCCTAATATCCTTTCTGA
This sequence comes from Synaphobranchus kaupii, assembly GCA_029718625.1. Lineage (NCBI taxonomy): Eukaryota > Metazoa > Chordata > Actinopteri > Anguilliformes > Synaphobranchidae > Synaphobranchus > Synaphobranchus kaupii. Next base: position 100,738,547 of record CM056377.1, on the reverse strand, counting down.
GCACTTTTTCTCAAAGGGAGGAAACTCAACTAACCTCCTCTACCTTCAGGTTATTGGTGGGTCCGAATTGTGCCAGAGGTCTAGCCAGGAAGTGGCCTATTATGTTCTGTGATCTAAAACAAAGTACATGTCAAATAACAATAGTAATAATAAAATATAATTATATAACATATGTGTGCATATGTATGCATGTGCGTGTATGTGAGTGTGTGTGTCAGTGGTAGTGCCATGTGCATGATTAGGGCTGTGTGTAGTAAATGGAGGATGGGTTTAAGATGGCTTCTGAGCAGCAACAGGATGATACTGTGTTAGTGGGATATGATACCTGTGGTATCATTTCAATCGACAATTGCCGATTGTCAATTAAAAAAAGGATGTATCATAATTCAACCCTTAAATCTATGATGGCCTCACAATTTTAATGGTCGTATACTATTAAATTTCATGCAAGTACTGAAAATTACTTTAATTTTACAGGTTTTTTGTGTTTTCATATTTAAGGTGTTCTGCCATAAATGTACAGCAATCTACTGGAAACTTTTTTTCCGTTTTAAATTTTTTTAATCTCTTTATTCATTTTTCTGTACAAATATATGAGTACAAATAGTCTCAAATTTATTGATGTGCATACAAAATCATACCTCCCAAACCCCCTGCCCACCCCCGCCCCACAGTTCAACCCCTGTCCTATCCAAGATCCCCCCCCCCCCCAGTGATGTCTTGGGTACAGTGCAACGTAGTAATAACTAATAACAATAATAATAAATGGAACAGACAAAAAAAAATAAAAATAAAAGAAGGGGGGGAAGGTCAGCCATTGTCAGACTCAAGTGTGATAGGTAACAATATAATGTAGAAAAGGTCTCAATGTCCTTTCAGAGAAAATCTAATACAATAGAGTATCTTCTTAACCCATCATCTGCAAGAGAGGCATGTTTCCAGTTGAGTAATATGAGATGTCTAGTTAACTAAGAGGTGAAGGCCATTACTCATTGCATAGCTTAAGGTACATTTAGCTCAGCTGGAATTCCAAAAATTGCTGTAAGGGGGTTAGGATCTGTTGTCAGGTGAAGAGCCTTCTAGTAGGATTCAAATATTTTCGTCAAATATTCATTTGGCTTCTTCTAAAATCTGTGCTAACCTAGCATTTGTGTAGTGTTTTCTGTGGAGGATTAGGGTTAGGATTTTGCATTGCAAAAGTCTGTGCCTCGCAGATATAGAGGAGGAGTGAACCGAGTCTAAATTATGGCCCTGCTGCTCGTAACAGAACTCCATACTCAAGTTGGCCTCCCATGTTTTTCTTAGCTTGTTAGAATCAGCCATGTTTCTGCAGTCTATGGAGTCATATATCATTACACTTTTGATTGAGGTTGAGGGCAAGGAGAATGTCAATAAGAGTTTCAGGAGGGGGTGATTGGGAAAGTGGGGAAATAACTTCTGCACAAAATGTCTAATGTGGAAAAAACAAAAAAGGTGGGAATTGGGGAGAGCCAAATTTCAGGGAACGATGAAAACGATCCATTATTGTAGAGTTCACTAATGCTAGAAACACCTTTGTGAGACCAGGGGCCACATGTATAAAACTCTGAGTAAAAGAATGTGTAAAAGAACGCTCAGGGTAAAAGTCGGAAATCTGCTTAAAAATGTTTTGCATATTCTACCTCTGCCTTTCTGTCATGGTGTCGCCATATCACATGGACTCCAAACATTGCGTACGTATGTTGTCCATTGTGTTCAGAGGTACGCAGATTCTCACAGCATGTGTTATATTATACATCTGAATTCCTGCGTGGAAACTCGCTTACGCTGCTTTCTGAGGGCATTTATCTGCTCAGCACTGTTTATACATGTGGCCACATGTGTGAAATGTAGCGTCAGTATTTTTGTGACAAAGGGTTACAGCTGAGACACAGAAATATAAAAAATGTATGTAGCATGACTTTTGGATACCAGATGGTACTGATAGACCAGCCCAGCCTTTGAAATGGGACCAGCAGATCCATTCCCGATGTGTTGAATGGTTTTTCAGTGATGGTTATCAGAAGGAGAAATGAGCAGAACGAGGCCCCGGCCTTTTTTTCAATAGGAAAATAAGTCAGAAGAAAAAACCCTTAAAGTGATCCATCCATATCTACTGCATATCTGGCAGCAGAGTGATGGTTTGAGGCTCGTTTGATACCTCAGACCCTTGATGACTCACAGCAAACTTAAATCAAATATCCAACTGCAGTCTTTCCACACTCCTTTCCTTTATTACATATGTTGTTTCACTGAAAAGAATAATAGTTTGATAATATAATAATAATAATAATTTCATTTATATAGCGCCTTTATCAAACCCAAGGACACTTTACAGAGCAAAAGGATAAAAACGACAAGATATAACAAAGAACAACAGGAATACAAAGAAAAAAAAAAAATACAAAAAGTAAAATCAATATCTATATAATAATAAAAAATGTAATAAAAATAAGAAATTAAAGGTACAGGCAGACCAAGGAGAGGAGAGAAGTAAGAGAAACCTAGGGTGTAGTGAGGGAAATAGTGTTGGGCAAAGAGGTGGGTTTTTAAGTGGGTTTTGAATGTAGATATATTGGTGCAGACACAGAGATGTTGAGGTAGTGTGTTCCAGAGCTTGGGGGCCATGGCACTGAACGACCTGCCCCCCATAGAGGACAGTCTGGTTTTGGGAATGACCAGAAGTCCAGTGCCAGAGGATCTGAGGTTGCGTGCAGGAGTGCATGGGAGGAGTAGTTTGGTGAGGTAGGAAGGGGCCAGACCGTTAAGTGCTTTGTAAGTGGTGAGAAGGATTTTGTAGTGTATGCGTGAGCAAATGGGTAACCAGTGCAACTGACAGAGGATGGGGGTAATTTGAGCAAATTTTTTGGTGTGTGTGAGTACTCTGGCAGTTTTGGATATATTGCAGTTTTTGGAGTGTTTTGCCAGGGATACCACAGAAAATGGCATTGCAGTGATCAAGACGGGAGGTTATGAATGCGTGGACTAGGGTTTCAGTGTCATTCAGGGTGAGTGATGGGTGGAGTCGTGCAATGTTACGGAGATGGAAGAATGCATTCTTAGTGAGAGTGTTTATGTGGGGTTGGAAACTAAGTGATGGATGAAATATGACACCAAGGTTATGGATAGTAGTTGAGGGTTTGACTAAGAGTCCATCTATGTTAATAGAGATGTTGGTGATCTGTGAGGTCAAGGTTTTAGGTCCTGTTAGAGTTCAATTTGAGAAAATTGGCGGCCATCTAGAATTTTATGTCATGAATGCAGGCTATGAGTGAGGGGGGTGGTAAGGCTGTGATGTTTTTTGTGCTGACATAAATCTGGGTATCATTGGCATAACAGTGGTATTTTAGACCATGGCGGTGAATGATTTGACCTAGGGGAAGCATGTAGATAATGAATAGAAGGGGGCCAAGAACAGATCCTTGGGGAACACCTTGTGTGATGGGGGCTGTGGAGGATTTATGCTTTCCTAAGGTAATGAAGTGCTGTCTGTCTGAAAGGAATGATTTGAACCAGGCAAGAGCTGTGCCAGCAAGAACAATGGTGGACTGTAAACATGAGAGAAGAATGTTGTGGCTAACGGTGTAAAATGCTGCACTAAGATCAAGGAGAAAGAGAACTGTTTAATGAACCAGTGTCAGTGGAGAGGAGGAGGTCATTTAAAACTCTGATGAGTGCTGTCTCTGTGCTGTGGAATGGACGGAAACCAGACTGGAATGGCTCAAAAAGCTTATTGGTGGACATATGGGTCTTTAATTGAGACGCAACAACTTTCCATGATTTTGGCGAGGTAAGGGAGGTTGGAGATGGGTCTGTCATTGTTAAATGAGGAAGCATCTAGACCAGGTTTCTTGAGTATGGGTGTAACTGCAGTAGTTTTCAAGGATGAAGGGACAAGACCAGAAGCCAGTGACATGTTAACAAAATGAGAGATATGGACAGAGAAGTTGGGAAGGCATGCTTTGAGTAAAGGAGTAGGAGCAGGGTCAAGCATACAGGTGGAGGAACTAGATTTTCTGATAATGTCTGTGATGTAGGCGGGGTCAGTGGGTGTGAAATTAGTGAGGGTGACATCCGGGTCTGTACGAGGAGTTTCATGGGGAGTGTCAGATGGATTGGTGGAGGAGATATGTTGGTAAATGTTGTTAATATTTTCTTGAAAGAAATGGAGGAAAGCATTGCACTGTTCAATACAGCTGGGGGCAGCTGTGGTAGGTGGTTGGAGGAGCTTATTTATAGTTGCAAAAAGAGTTTTGGGGTTTCTACTGTCCTCATTTATGCATGCGTGTAGTGTTGAGAGCATCCCTATATTTAAGGAGGTGATCAGCATAAGCAACAGAATGTACTGAGAGGCCAGTTCTTTTGAGTAGATGCTCAAGGCATCGGCCAGTGGCTTTCATAGCCCTGAGCTCTGGGGTGTACCATAGAGAGGAGTGTGTGGATGGGACTAATCTTGTTTTCAAAGGGACAAAATCATCCAGAGTATTTGAGATGATGTTGTTGTAGTGAGAGATAATTTGATCAGGACAGGAGAGTGTCGTGATGTCCATAAGAGGGGATGCACATAGCGAATTAGAGAAGGAGAGAGGGTCAACTGACTTGTTGTTACGGAATGATATAGCACGCCTAGGGCTAGAGTGTGGAAGTGGGATGTTAGGGCTGAATTTGATAAGTTTATGGTCACAGATGCCAATATCTGTACCAGAAACAGAGAAAATGTTGAGGCCTGTGGAGCAGATTAGGTCTAGTGAGTGGCCATGAGTGTGGGTGGGGAAATTTACATGTTGTGTAAAATTGAAGCAATCAAGTATTTATAAAAATTCAGTGGTGAGAGGACAGTGAGAATCCACATGAATATTAAAATCACGAGCAAAATTACAGATGGGCACAAAGAGCGGGCAAAAGTGAGTAAATTTGGGGATGGCTTAGGGGGGCGGTAGATGAGTACAACTAGGAGAGGAACAGAGTCAACTATTTTAAAAACCAGATATTCAAAAGATATGACATCATGGAAAACAATATTGTTGATTTTCAGGTTACTACGGTAAACAGCAGCAAGACCACCACCCTTTCCCAGCGGACGTGGTTTACATAAGTGATGGTAGCCATTCGGAGTCAGCGTTAAGATCCATGTAAACACCAGAGTTTTGCCAGGTTTCTGTACGGAGTAGCAAATCAATGTGTTTTTGAGTAATCAAGTCATTTAATATAAGTGCTTTGTTTGTTAGCGTGCGGCAATTTAGTAGGGCAAGTTTGGCATTGTTCATGGCTGCTTGACTGTCAGAGATGGAGATGGACATGTTGACATTCCGGAGCGAACACAAGTGGGCCAGATTAGCCCCATGCTGCAGCAGTTTCGTAGTAATCACAGCATTTTTCCTATTTGACCATAAAGACGCAATACAGTTGTAAGTCACACGGTTTACAGTTTGGCTGCGTTTTGATCCACGATGAATGTATCAGGGGCGGTGGTTGGTTCCAAGCGCCCGACATAAATCATACGTTGCAGCAGGTAGCTAAGCGAGACCTACGGCTCGGTTTTAAAACTTGAGAGGATGAATATCTTAATTACTTTTTGGAGTCGTAGTGGTGGGGCGAGAGAGACGCTTCAAAACAGAAAATGCCAAAGAGAGTCATGAAGAATCCAAGTGACAGCATATCAGTTTCAAAACGCCTTTATCCAGTAAGAAAATAAGAAAAATAGTAATACTAAAAAAGTAGGTAAGTGCTCAGGAACCAAAGCGCCAAACCACAGTATCATGGCTAGAGGCAACCGGTAAAACAGAGCAGAACGAGACCGAGGTAATTGTAAATCCAAGTCGTTCGAGCAACTCCAGTGCCTAGAGCAGGCAAACAGCAGCAGAAAAGCACTAACTAACATTTGCAGGGTTGTTTTAGTTGAAATTTGAGTTTTCAACAGAGATTTTCAAAAAATTAAGCGCGTGAGAGCAGCGGCAGCCAGATACACCAGCATAGCCTACACTAAGTCTGGAAGTGCTTACAAACTTAAAAAAAATATGATTTCACACATTCACTATGACAATTGGATTCCTTTTAATTAGATATAATTAATCAGGTTTAATGAATGCAGGTGACCATATGCTGGAGGCATTCAGTATTGGACCATTCAGAATATTCAGGCTCAGACTTTTAATTATCCACCAAATTCCTGTTATCAAGCTCAGATGGAACAAAAACCAGAAACATCACCGGCACTCCAGGACCAGGGTTGCCTGCGAAATTGATTTTGGCTTAAGGTTGGTGCTAAGAGTACGGTTAGGTTTCAATTAGGGTTAGGTTAGGGATAAATCCACAAAAGTGACCACAGGTTATTGTGTGCAAATTAGTTGTATAGAGAAAAAAGTGGTACATAAATATCCACTGTGTGACACACAAACATCAGAGCTTTTAAGATGCTTTCAAGATGACTGCAAGTCAGGTGTTTGGCTATGAGGAGTTCTAAAAAAAATGGGATGTGCACAGCAAATGGTTGTGACCCTCAAATTTAGCCAATGTGCACTTCAGTTTTAGGCTCATTTACATCGCTTTTGTGATCCATCACCTAGCGCTCGATGGCAAAAGCCTTTAGATGTGTCAGACAGTGTATACCATCAGGGGGTGCCATTGATATCTGCACCTGAACGATAAACACATAATTTGTGAGGACAGCCATGAAAAGGCTTGTGTTGCAGATGTCCTATTGCATAGATGTCCTATGTGTTCCAGGTTCTGATCTGGGTGCCATGGAGGGACCCAGTAATTCCATTGCCCCTGCTGGACCACAAGGGTTCCGCAAAAACTTCCCGAAGCGCAAGCTGGACTGTGACAATCAACCCCCTGATCCAGACCGGCTCTTTCAGAGGTGCTTCATGGCAACAGTCACCACAGTCAATGTGGAGGGGCCCTCTTAGACACTCCAAACCGCACATGCTGTCTGACGGATGCTCACGGCAGTCTCATCAAGTGATCGGACCACTTTGATTAGGCTTTCCTTAACACGTGTTCTATCTATTCCACTGCAGTAGCAAGCTGGTACAGCTTTTCAACATGCAGCTGATATTATTTTGTGTACACTATATACTGACTGTGAGTCACTGTGTTCGCTGAATTTGTTCTATGAGCTGGGCAGGGGAGGGGAGGGGAGGGGGAATCAAACATTGTGTTTAGTGGCTTGACTTTTTAAATTTGGCTGATTTAGAAATGTGCTTTTGCATTAATGTTTCGCTTGTTTGAAATTCCACTGCGAGTGCCAAAGCAACATTGAAGTGCCCTTCATCACTCACCAGCGCAAACCAATGTCACGAGAAGCTAATATTTTGCCATATCTTCATGTAATAAGCAGCTCAGATTCCTCCAAGAGGACACACACCAAATTATTAGTATTGTGTTGTTTCTTTTGTTGCGGACAGTTGACCGCTGGAAGCTTATGAAAAATATTTTCTTGATCAAAACAACACCACTAATTTTCAAATACAGCTGAAGTGGCATTCGGTACAATGGACCACATTCATAAGACTTATGATGGACTGGGAGGTATTTTCTGTACTCATTATGTAATAAATAAAAATCAAAGCACAAAAAATCCTTGTTCAAGTTACTTCTTTGCGGACCTAAGCAGAAATGGACCAGAAATGGACCTGCCAAACAATATTTGCCCTACGTGAAATGCATACTTGTTTTGATATATTCAACCACACATACACAAAATACTAGAGGTGTGGGATGGGGGGTGAAGAATAGCCAGTGTCCATGTTAACTGCATATAGAAACAACACTGAATAATCAATAATAGGCTATAATAGGCTAAATATTTTACATTAGATTAGATTAATGTTACTTAACATTATAACATGGTATTGACAGAGATTACCTCTAATTGGACAAATAAATAAATTAGATTAATGCTAGACTGACAACTAAGCTTAATAAAAATATATCAAATTACGTTTACGTTTTTCTCTTGACTTTCTCTTTGTTCTTCAGAGATGTTCGTACGAGGACTTCACGTCACATTCACCAGATGTTCATAATCTACAAAAACTATTCTTACCAGCCAGTGTCAATTCACCTGTTCTTAAATGTTCATGTGAATTCCCTATTAGCATAATTAATGCCCCTAAAATGCCATATAGGGCAAGCTGTCCTGCCCTCTGTACCCAGAAGATGCATTCATAAAACTGGCCTAAAAAGGGATAGAGAAAAAAGTAAGAAAATACAAGTCTTCATGAGCACGTAGTTTATGACACACCTTCAGCACCAAGGAGTTGTGCACCTGGCCCATGAATTGCATGGGGGGGAAATAAAAAAAAAGATGTTATAGGCTAATTAGTCATTTGCAGGCTGGAGTGAAACAGATGTAGGCTATTTCAGGTTGATAATATCAGGCGCTCCTCTCGACCAGGCAGCGAGTGAGGACGAGTTGTATTTTGCATCTAGGCTATTAACTTTGATGTTGATAGAGTTGTAAGAGTTGTATAGAGTATTGTTTTCTTTCTGTTTTTGCTTGCTGTGCAATTATGTGTAGGCTACAATACTTAACAAAAATAAAGAACAGGATAATTAAAAATTACGGTGGGCAATTAATAAATTCAAACTTGTATTTTCTTTTAAATAGTCTAAATTAAAACCGCCCAGTTACTAGGAATATAATTTAGGCCTATTTGCTTCGGTGAATAACAGGCCATTGTGCGTTACTCATATAACATATGACACGAACACTCTTAAAATGTTCTTACCTAGGAGTAAATTCAAGATAAGATTTAAAAAAATGGTCAATGCCATAAAATTGTGCAAACTGTTCTTACCTGCAACATAAGAACAAAATTTGTGCGTACGAGTGTTTCTTGCATGAGGCCCAATGATCTTTTCTTTTTTCTGACACTTACCAAGTGCAGTTTTATACAGCCAACATTTATATTTCGGGTCCACCCAAGCTGGATTCAACCAAATAGTTAGGGTTAATAATCTTAGAAGAATAAGAAAAGATTTTACCTGCCCTGTCTCAATTTCTCTGCTCCTTTTCTTGAACATATGGCTAATCAGTAAGACATCTAGACTAGGCACAGACATATTATCTGTCATACATTCAACAAGAACAATTAGCATGGAAGCCTTTGTTTAAAAATATTAATTTCACAGACTGGCTAGTTGGTTAAAGTAAGAAGGATTTGACCATTAGGAATTTGCACACAATAACCTGTGGTCACTTTTGTGGATTTATCCCTAACCTAACCCTAATTGAAACCTAACCGTACTCTTAGCACCAACCTTAACCAAAATCAATTTCGCAGGCAACCCTGGTTCTGGAGTGCCGGTGATGTTTCTGGTTTTTGTTCCATCTGAGCTTGATAAGGAATTTGGTGGATAATTAAAAGTCTGAGCCTGAATATTCTGAATGGTCCAATACTGAATGCCTCCAGCATATGGTCACCTGCATTCATTAAACCTGATTAATTATATCTAATTAAAAGGAATCCAATTGTGTAGTTATAAAAACCAAGACCATCTCTGGCACTCGAGAACCAGAGTTGCCTACCCCTGGTCTAAACCGTCCTCAAATATTTGACATAGTTTATTTATTTATTTATTTTACTAATTTTAATCCTGATGAGTATTTTTATTTTTTCACAATTTGGGATAGCACTGACAAGCACTTGCACTATGAAAAATTCTCCAGGTGCTTATTTTCACTATGCAATCCACCAGCTACACTACACTTATTTGGCTAGAGGAGTACACATCCTGTGCAGCTTCCGTAGCCGGACAGCTGGCAGTGGCACCTCATTGGCTTAAGGAGATTGTTACAATTGTTATTGTTCATTGAAACATGGAGAATTCATGTCTGCCACCCTGGGCAGTGCCACAGCCTGCCACCATTTTGGGTTGCTGGCCACAGTAGACACTAGCACAGCCAAGACTGCATTTTGGTGAATGTTGTTGAAAGTGGTGTAGGCTATCAGAAACCATAACCAAAATGCACTAAAATAAGTGTAACAACAGTAACGAGATGATTAAAAACATCTTCACAAATTTACTTACAGTAGTACATTTGACGTAGTGTCAGACTCCATATACAAGGCAATGTACATTAGTCTAGATTCAGCTCTACAAATATTGTATGTAATAATTCAATAAAATAACATAAAATAGGCCTGTTGCCTTTGCCTTCTGTCACTACTACAATCAGTAATGGTACAGAAGACCCCCACAATAGCATATGGTCCTAATACTGTTAATTGTTTCAGTACACATACATTATTCCTAAGGGATTGATATTGACGTGCTTATAATAGAATTTAGTGGTCCTTTCATTTGGTATTGATCCTTTAATATGAGTGCTTTTTGTCCTTTTCAAGTTCAAGTTTTTATTGTCATGTTCACTATTTAAACAAGCAAAAGGTGGATGGAATTCTTAAATGCAGGACTTTAACAATAACTTTTCCATACCAGTACTTGTAACTGTCTTTCTTTAGTCTATTATGTGAATATAAATATTCTTCACAGCAAAAAAATTACTTAAATAATAGATTTCAATTTACATACACATTTATGCAGCATTTACTGTAGTTTATTGATTCCCATTTTTCCCCAAAGATTTTTTAAAGTAATTCTCAATTGATTTAATTTAGTTGTTACAGCCTAAATGCCAGTTGTACTTAATTTAGCTTGTCTGAAATTAATCTTTATGTAATACGTATACACACAGAAACATACTGACATAACTGGGACAATTTATACACCTATAAGAGAAAATGTTTCTTAGTGGTAGGTATTCATATCATTCATTTTATTTATTTTCAATTGCTGAATTCTAATTTTCAAGTCAACCCCCTTTTGATTCCTCTGACTTGTAGCACACTAGAGAGTAAAAACATAATATAAATAACTATGCCATCGAATGAGGTGACAGAAGCGCCTTTATTTTACATAAACGTACCAAGATTTCACAGACTATGACTGAAACCATTTAAAAAGCAAGTCAAGTGGCTAACACGGGTGTTTTCAGTGACACAAGCAAGACAAGACCCTCTGATCACACTTAAATCCAAATATTAATAGTTTTAATATCTGAAAATATCGCAATCTTTAAGGGAGCTCCAGGGCCTTATTCTGAGTCCCAATTTAGCTTATCAGAACTGTAATACACACCAAAAGGTAACTAACAAACAACTAAATGTTTGTCCGGACAGATGGTCAGACTTTGTGTTTGTACTGTATATTGACATTAATTAAATGATGTGGGTACCATGGTTCTGGAGTGAATTTTAGTGGCTTGTATATCATGGGATTTTCCAGGTCGGGGCTTCCAGATGTTCCACACTAAAGTTCCTCTTTCTTCTTCAGGATCATCTGCCGGACCTTTTCAGAGATTAGAGGTCGTACCTCTTTAACAGAAACTGTAGGCCCCCAAGCATTCACCACATTTCCATTGATATCTATCAGGTACTTCCAGAAATTCCAGTCAGGCTCCTTCCCAGAAGACTCTGGTAAAAAACAGTTTGGGTGGGAGGTTAGTTGAGGGATGTATCACTGAGTTCCTGTTACAACAATTAATATGCTTATATGCACACTAGTATCCTCTAAATTATGACATGAGCCATGAAAACACCTTATTCTGATAAGTATAACCTGAATAAGACAGTATTCTTGTTATAAGTAACCTGTGAAGATGTGGAATATTCCTTTATTAAATGGAATACTGAGTCATGTCAAACACCTTATTTGGAATATAGCACCTAACCATAAATATATGTACAGAAATCATCTGTCTGTAAACAATTGTTGGAAATATTACTTGTGTCATGAACAAAGTAGATGTCCTAACTAACTTGCCAACACTATAGTTTGCTAACATGAAATCTGTGGAGTGGTTAAAAATGATTTTTAATGACTTCAACCTAAGCGTGTGTAAACTTCCGACTTCAACTGTACATCTGTACATTCTATTTTGCAATCAATTTTGGGTCAATTCACACACTAGCTTGGCATTGTGGCGAACCAAAAAAGCTATTTCAGGAACAGAGATGGCTTTAAAAAAAGGTTTCAGAGAAAAAATAATGACTGTTCACAAAAGGTTATTTTGAAAAAAAGTAAGCATCTCTGCCAAACATAATAGAGGTATTTCATGTACAGAATGTCCTTTACAGGGCTTATTTACAGGGCTCTGTGTCTCTTGGCCATGTATACAGGAATACCAGCAGCTGTCATATATGTATGTTGTGCAATTTGCCGATAGGCAGGGAACAGGTCCTGGTACATATAAACAGCTTATTTGAAATATGACTGTAGCCAGGATATTTAAAATACTGTGGGCATGTTTCCTGGAAACAGTGCTGTACCCTTTATCTGAAACAGTAATAAATTATTCCATATTCGGTCATAACATATGTTTAAAGACACAATGCTTGATGATAAGTACTGCCCATTTAACCCATCTAGGCTTTGTCATTTTTAATATCCAACGCTGCATTAAGACTAGTCTTGGCTATCTGCTTTTGCTACATGTCATGCCAAGTTATTCCTTGTATTACCAGATTGCTGTGTAACAAAATATTTCCTAATATAAGGGAACAATTGTTACTCTTTGCAAATTCTCTCTTAGATAATTGCTATAATTGCCACAGATTTAATCTATAACATAACATATTCGACCCCAGTCAAAGTTGCAATTCCCCAAAAAGATAGAAAGAAAGTTATACACAGCTAAACCATACAGCCTACTCTATGTGATACAGAAGCCAAGGTTTATAGTTTCCTACATTTTACATGAGATTTGCTGACCTTTTGCATTAAATTGCTTTCAGGAATTCCAGAGTATTCAACTGCAAAATTCAGTCTTTGCATGGACCCTTACAGGAAATACACTGTTATAATAATAATAATAATAATACCTTGCATTTATATAGCGCCTTTCTCGTTACTCAAAGCGCTTACAGTGATGAGGGGGAAACTCGCCTCTACCACCACCAATTATAACCGTGAATAACCTCAGAGAAATTCCTTGAAACACAAATAATTGTCAGTTATCATAAAAAAATATATAAAAATGGCACTTTATTGAATTATATAGATTCCCTCTTATATAGTTCACTTTTCATATTTCTATGATCTAGAACAGTGGTTCCCAACCCTGGTCCTGGAGTACCCCTGTGTATGCTGGTTTTCGTTCCAACCACAATTGCAATACCAGAATTTTAACAAGCTGTTATTTTTTCTTAATTAGGTGTTTTTATTGTATAGAGAGAACACTTTAAACTCTTTACTCTCTTAAGCCACGTTATGTTAGCAATAGCTATGCATGCCATGAAGAAAAAAAACCCCATGTTCATTATGCTCATTGTGTTATATTGCAAACAATTACAAAGAAGAAGTAACAACTCAGGTGATTAGGCTCCTAATTTGGTAATTGAACGCAAGTTTAAGTTCCTTCATAATTTTTTCCTTAACACACTGCAGGTTTGGCTCGTTATCATTTGCTTTGTCTTTGAATTCTTCATTATTTACCAAACGGTTAGTTTTATTGGCCATGTGTCCACAATTTCACCAATTATGAGCCTATTGATTCACCTCAGTCTTTAATTTGATCAGTTAAAACATTTTTTACCTCCTTTTAATTGTTTACAATACAACACAATGTGAATCTTGGACTTTTAGTCTTCATGGCATGCATAGCTATTACTAACATAATGTGGCTTAAGAACGTAAATAATCCCTCAAAACATTAAAAACAGCTAATTAAGAAAAATTACCAGCTTGTTAAAATTCTGGTATTGCAATTGTGGTTGGAACGAAAACCAGCATACACAGGGGTACTCCAGGACCAGGGTTGGGAACCACTGATCTAGAAGATTACACAGTAGTAATAAATGCTTTCAATCAATCTTGGTGTCAATAATTGTCTGCCTGTGTGTATTTGTGTGTGTATCCCTTTATTTATCTACCTCAGTTCCACTCACCAGCCAGGTACTTATAGACATTATTGGCCCCAGTTCCGATGACTGCGATTTTGCTGAAGAGAGGGAAGGACACACCATAGACCCGGCGCACAAAGCTGTCAATCTCATTGTCACTGCCAGGCTCCTGCTGTCCAAACTGGTTGCAGGGGAAGGCTAGCACATTGAAGTGGTAAGGCCCGAAGTCCCTCTGCAACTCTTGGAGATCTGTGTAGTGCTGCTCAGTGAAGCCACACTCACTTGCCACGTTCACCACCAGGGACACCTACAAAAAGGGAACCATTTCAGGCCACAATACAGAGAACACCCATGGGTGCTTCCCATATACAAATATTACATCTAATAACCTTCCCTACTGTTTTTTCAGTGTTGATTCAGTGGGAGGGCTCATGTAATATGCATGTCTTGAGTGAAACAAAAATGCTAATTTGTTAGTACCACTAGTTCCCTTGATGTAATGAAGTCTTCATAGCCTTACTGTTTTATTTACAACATTCCCTGGTCAGCCTGGGGAATAAGGTAAGATACTAAGGTTATAAAAAACCTGTGGGATTAGAGACCTGAACATCTAGAATTATACACAACTGCGCTAGGATATTGTGATATCCGCAAAATAGTGAAACCTCTCCAAGAGAATAGGACACAATATGTGCAACAGATAATGCCCTTGACACAGAGGTTATTGCTTTGGGCCAAAAATAAAACACATTTTTCATCGTATCTACAATCTATAAAACATCTAATCCAGATATACAGTATCTATATATTCTAATACAAGTTGCGGTACAAGCTTAAAGCAATAGAATAGAATAACTTTTATTTTCCCACTAGGGAACTTCAATTGTAGCCCCAGCAACAACAAAAAAGACATAGACAGTGGGGCAGACCCACAACACAAACATATCAAACAAAGACATTCAATATAATCATTGTATGAATCAAACTAATTAAGTGAATTAAAGTGAAATAGCCTACAGCCAAACGTCATGATTTAAAATAGCCTCCGCTGTCCCAAGATGTCCAATGTTATCAAGCAGTCCAACACACACAAACTCCGCCTCCATGACTTTCCTCCATACACGCAGTTTTGCGGTCTCTGTACACTGTCGAAACAGAGCACCAAACTGCGTCAGCCTTCCCAGTCGTGGCCTCACTCCTCCCCCGCATTATCTTCTCCTTCCCCTTCCCTGGTGGCCTTTTGAAGATTGCCTGCACTCCTAGATCAGTCCAGAGTCCCGACAACTCCGGTGAAGAAAGATGGTAAACTTTGTAGCTGCAGATCCAACGGACATTCCCAAGCATATGTTGTGAATACGTCTCCATGGTGACGACCACAAACAAAATTATCCCGAATATACAATTTGTCAATATTATCAAAACGAGCAGCATGAGTGCCCTGAACAATCTCCAGCCCACTTCCCCGTCCCATAACAGACACACAGCGCATGAAAAAAACAAAAGACAAAAGCCAGACACAACAAAATACATTCAAATTAACAAACACGAAAAAGAGAGACAGCTGGACTACATGTCGCCATTACAGCGCCACGTGACGTCATATAAATTAATTGCACATTGTGCTATTCTCCATTCTCTCAACCATTTCAATACTCTCTGGCTAAGTCCCTTATTCAGCCACTAAATTTGATGAAAATCATGTTTTCATCAAATTTAAATAAATAAATTAATAGAAAATTACTAACAAACATTTTTTGGTATGTGCATTTGTATTTGGTCTCAAGCTTGTGTTTAGCTTTCCCCAACACTCCAACAGTAATAACTTCTACCAGTTGTTACTTTGAATGCACTTGATAAAATATATTAGATTAGTATAACATACCAAAACTCAGTTATACATAGTTTTTTAGTCTTTGGTTGTTTGTCAGCTTTATTAGATATTTCCCCATCCCATCATCCTTCCCAATTTCTCACTAATTGTGTTTAGTTTTATTGTTTATTATTAGTGTTATGAGATAGTAGGACAATGAATCGTACTAAAACATCTGAAGATGTCTTTGCACGTCCACAATAGAGAAGCATTAATCATTCCTAACCTCAGGGAAACCCCTCATAAGAGACATGGGGGGTATACTATGAAGCAGGGTTAGAGTTAGCTGAATAACTGTACTGAGTAAAACTTGGAACAGCTCTTTTTACTTCAGTCCATGTTCCAGATTTAATAATAATAATAATAATGCCCTTGCATTTATATAGTGCCTTTCTCACACTAAAAGCATTTTACAACTAACTCGCCTCAACCACCACCAATGTGTAGCACCCACCTGGGTGATGCAACGGCAGCCATTTTGTGCCAGAATGCTCACCACCGTCAGCTGAGGTGGAGAGGGAGAGAACAATGCATCTCTTTTTAATTCCTTTTTGAGATGTCGTCTTTGTATCAAGGAGCAATACAGACCATGGGCAAAGTGTAATTGTCAATAATGTAATTTAGCTTTTACACAAATGTATTTCAAATCAACCTGGAATGGATTCACAGTTAATCAACTGCCATGATAGACCAGGGAATATTGATATGCACTATTACATAGGCTAGTAATGAGAAATCTTTTTTTTTTTTTTTTCAAATGGGCAATGATCATGCTTTTAAAACGTTATGCTAAATCCTGTGTAGGTGAAACAAATTCTGCAATTACAAACTGAGCTATAAGTTTCTATTGAGATTTCTTGAATTCGACAGCTTACCTTTAATAACTAAATAAGCAAATGTTACCATACATATTAATTCATTGATTCAAGTCTATTTGTGAAAAAACTTAGCCTGCTTACGTAGGCTATATTTCTTACCAAACAGTAGGCATTGTGAGGTGACTAGCGCAGAATACATGCGGTGTGTGAAATAGTCAGAATTGAGAAGGATGCTGAGTCACAGTAAAGCACTCTTTAAAAATCACAAACTAAAAAAGATGTTGCTTTAAGGAGCAAATTAAGTGACTGGGCTATAAGAGTGGAAAAGTATTCAGGCAATGTAATCCAATCATGACCCTCGTGTGTGCAATCGCTGAAATTACAACTAAGGAGTTTTAAAAAATATATTTTCCCGCATTAGCCATAGCCTACCCGTAGATTACTGGGGAAATTATTTCAGCAATAGTGAGCAAGAATTATTTTAAGCACTACCAAACTGATATAATGCTAATAAGGTTTCACAAGTGGGATAGTGGGATGAGATGCAGGCCACTTTATATTCAAAACAAGAAGGCGACGCAGCATTTCGTGTCCTGTAGCCAACTATGAACCTACTCTTTCCCATCAAAACATTGACTTAGCCTACTTGAAAGCTAAATTGACAGGTTGGACATATTTCAATTCAGCTAAAATGCAATCGTGGCATTACCACGTTAAACATATAAAGTCATCAACAACGTAATCTCTGTCACAGTTCATTCATGAGCAATACAG
This sequence comes from Synaphobranchus kaupii, assembly GCA_029718625.1. NCBI lineage: Eukaryota > Metazoa > Chordata > Actinopteri > Anguilliformes > Synaphobranchidae > Synaphobranchus > Synaphobranchus kaupii. The sequence continues at coordinate 100,721,157 of CM056377.1, read as the reverse complement.
CGTGCCAGTTGATAGCAGCAGAATCCCTGCCACGTATACAAACGGTGGAGACAAAGAATTCAGACACTACGCACAGGCTAAGGCATCATTAGTATTTTATTAAAGTGGGAAGGAAATTGTTTTGCCGTTAATACAAGAGCATACTGCACATGCATGGTTGTTAAAAGAAATGGCTGCCTTTTTAACTGGCAAGAAGAACATGCAACACGCATCACCGGTAGTTTAGATGCAGTTATTGGGTGCTCAGTAGCCTATATTGCAGGCTGTGGCTGTGCCAACCCCCAGAAGTTTAGGTAACGTTAGCTGTAGCCAACTAGAAAAGTTACAAACTTACCGAACCCCTGTATTTTTCCAATGATATTAATCTCCCTCTGCTGTTCACAACTTTAAAAGTATAAAAATCTTTCTGCTTGGCTTCAACGAAACTAAACAGGGTGGGTATGAATGTGAGCAGTGCGAAAAGCATTTTTTTTAAGACTAACGTTACAGTAGGCTACCGGGGCTGACTAAATCCCTTCTTCAGATGATGCCGCTTCCTATGCAGTGACTAGCTATTATACCACGCCAAAGGAAAAGAAACTACGCCGTTTCTACTTCCGGTCTGACCGCTAACGATTCAGCGAACCCATAGCCGAACCGTAACGATAGCCTACGGGCCCAGTTCAAGTTGTGTCGTGTACGGTTCTCGAACGCGTTCCTTAACTTTTTGACATAATAAATTTAAATATACAGCCCCCAAAGTGTTTTTCTTTCACCGTTAAGAATGAACTATGGTAACGTCGGAGCCCTTTCCAGGCCAGGGGCCTCACTTAGCCTATAAAATGCTCTTATCTACTATTAAAAAAAAAGGTGTTATTGCCCAGATTCACAAGACTGGTCATTGAGCAACTTCAGTAAAGTTCAGTTGAAATGCCACATGTGCTTAAGGCAGATACGCCGCGTTAAATCAATGTAAGCAATTTTTTTCAGTCTATTTTATTATTCTTTAAATAAATCAAACATAACCAAAACTTGGGAAATTATCTTTTGATTACGTTTAAGTTTAAATTCAAGAACATTTAAATGAGCCCCCTGCAATCTAAGTGTATAGCCCAGCCTACTGTGACCCCAATCAGTCTATCCGTTTTGTCTGGTTTTAAGCAGTGGGCAATTTACTGCTTTTAATTAGAGTTTGTACAGTCTTAACTATTCTTTAATCACCACATTACAGTGTGAAATATCTTAACGCCCCCATTTTCAAGGGAAGTATACTTTTTGTGTGCGTGTAAAGGATATAGAGTTCTTTATATGCTGTATTCATGCTTTGCTTTCCAAAGAACAGATTTCAACAGAAACGTGTTTCAAAAACCACCCTTATAAGATAAATATGTAGAGCTAAAAAGTAATTTTATGATAAAACCTATGCGGTTGGCTGGTCAAAAGCAATTCAAAATCGTTCATACTCAGAGATGAACTTAGTTTATTTTTACTTTATTAAGCGGAGGAGAATGTAAGTGCCAACATTTTGGCCAGAGCCCATTGTAAAATAATTGAAGAGGCAAAAGCCCCAATATTTCTTAGAACTGTATAAATTAGATACTTGAGTGATTATTGTGGACGGTATGTTTAATCACATAAATTCACAGTATGTCAAGGGTGAGTGGGCAAATCACTTTGAATTTCAGAAAGTCACAAAAATAAGCACTCCTCTAAAAGAAATTAAATAATGACAAAGCCTAGCCTTGAATTAACAGGTTAAAATTTTTAAGTGTTCGGTTGCCTGTTAAATAAATCATTATCAATAAATTACACCCTTGAATCAACTTAAGTTTAACTGCACTGAAGAATATTCTCTTGCATCAACTGTCCAAGATTAGGTAACAAAGGCTGGAATCAAACCACATCCAATGGTATAATATTTAAATAGAGTCAGGATTGTGCAGACTTGTATTCAACGGAGTCAAATGTAAAATTCTACTGGTGGGAAATAAGACTTATGCAAAATTCTCATTAGGAATGTGAGACATTTAAGAGACTTGAATACCTTTATACAAAACATTTATCCGATTTAATTACATTACTCACAGAAGTAAAATATGACATATACAAGTTTCCCCAACCAAAAAGACAGCTACTGAACAGTCCTGCATAACTCATGTAAGAGATAGTGGGTGTATTTGTATAAAAGGCAAAGTCCTTATAGCTGCATAAAAAAGTTCTACAAAAATCATTCGTTTCCTCTTCGGCTTTTCTTGTGACTCTTCTTCGATCTGCTGACAAAAGATGATTAACAATCAACCACCGACAACATAATTTCCAGTTTGTAGTTAAATGCTAAAGTATTAAAACAGTGACACAAATTTAGTCGTTTTGGCTCTGTACTCCAGCACATTGTATTTGACATAAAACAATGAACATGAGGGTAAAGAGCAGTCAGCTTTAATTTGAGGGGATTTACATCCATTTTATACATAGCGCCGCCCCCCGCCCCCCCCCCCCCCATTAGTTCATGCACAAAAAAGCTAACAAAAGGTCCCAACTTGATTCTAGATGTGGAATTTGCATTTGGAGTCTGTTGCCTCTCAACATGAGGACCAAATAAGTCAATTCCAATAAAGCAGACCATTATGAAGCTGAAAAATCTGAATAAATCAATCAGAGAGACATAGCCAAAATATTGGGTGTGTCAACATGTTTGATACATTGTTAGGAAGCAAGAATGCACTGGTGAGCTCAGCAATAGTAAACAACCTGGTAGACCACGGAAGACCACTGAAACGGATGCCCCAATACTCATGACTTGTACATTAACCTAATATTCATCGTTTTATTTCAAATGCAATGTGCTGGCATACATAGCTAAATCTAGTCCTACCCCCCAATTCCCATAGAGATCCATTCAAATGCAGAGATGTTATATTATTGCTTGTAAGAGTACCAGAAAATAAGATATCAAGAGTTTTTAACAATTTAAACTCAGGTTTTTCACAATTCCTGACATTTAATCCTAGTAAACATTCCCTGTCTTAGGTCAGTTAGGATCACAACTTTATTTTAAGAATGTGAAATGTCAGAATAATAGTAGACAGAATGATTTATTTCAGCTTTTATTTCTTTCATCACATTCCCAGTGCATCAGAAGTTTACATACACTCCGTTAATATTTGGTAGCATTGCCTTTAAATTGTTTAACTTGGGTCAAACGTTTCGGATAGCCTTCCACAAGCTTCTCACAATAAGTTGCTGGAATTTTGGCCCATTCCTCCTGACAGAACTGGTGTAACTGAGTCAGGTTTGTAGGCCTCCTTGCTCGCACACGCTTTTTCAGTTCTGCCCACAAATTTTCGATTGGATTGAGCTCAGGACTTTGTGATGGCCACTCCAATTCCTTGACTTTGTTGTCCTTAAGCCATTTTGCCACAACTTTGAAAGTACGCTTTGGGTCATTGTCCATTTGGAAGCGCCATTTGCGACTAAGCTTTAACTTCCTGGCTGATGTCTTGAGATGTTGCTTCAATATATCCACATCATTTTCCTTCCTCATGATGCCATCTATTTTATGAAGTGCACCAGTCCCTCCTGTAGCAAAGCACCCCCACAACATAATGCTGCCACCCCCGATCTTCACGGTTGGGATGGTGCTCTTCGGCTTGCAAGCCTCACCCTTTTTCCTCCAAACATAACCATGGTCATTATGGCCAAACAGTTAAATTTTTGTTTCATCAGACCAGAGAACATTTCTCCCCATTTGCAGTTGCAAACTGTAGTCTGGCTTTTTTATGGCGGTTTTGGCGTAGTGGCTTCTTCCTTGCTGAGCAGCCTTTCAGGTTATGTCGATATAGGACTCGTTTTACTGTGGATATAGATACTTTTGTACCTGTTCCCTCCAGCATCTTCACAAGGTCCTTTGCTGTTGTTCTGGGATTGATTTTCACTTTTCGCACCGAAGCACGTTCAACTCTAGGAGACAGAACACGTCTCCTTCCAGAGCGGTATGACAGCTGCATGGTCCTATGGTGTTTATACTTGCATACTAACGTTTGTACAGACGAACGTGGTACCTTCAGGCGTTTGGAAATTGCTCCCAAAGATGAACCAGACTTGTGGAGGTCCACCATCTTCTTTCTGAGGTCTTGGCTGATTTCTTTTGATTTTCCCATGATGTCAAGCAAAGAGGCACTGAGTTTGAAGGTAGGCCTTAAAATACATCCACAGGTACACCTCCAATTGACTCAAATAATGTTTTTTGAGTTTTAATGACTTCAACCTAAGTGTATGTAAACTTCCGACTTCAACTGTACCCACACACATACACTCCAATATCATGGGTGTTAACATGGTGTTGGTCCCCCCCCCTTTGCTGCTATAATAGCTTTCACTCTCCTGGGAAGGCTTTCCACTAGATTTTAGAACATTGCTGCAGAGATTTGTTTCCAATCAGCCAGAATAGCATTAGTGAGGTGGGGCACTGATGTTGGATGATTAGGCCTGGCTCAGTCAGCTTTCCCATTAATCACAAAGGTGCTCAATGGGGTTGAGGTCAGAGGTCAGGGTTCTATGCAGTCCAGTCATTTTCTTCCACACCTATCTCGACAAACCATTTCTGTATGGCTTGTGTACGGGGGCATTGTCATGCTGAAACAGGAAAGGGCCTTCCCCAAACTGTTGCCACAAAGTTGGACACACAGAATTGTCTACAATGTCATTGTGTGCTGTAGCGTTAAGACTGGCCTTCACTGTTCCTTATGATCTTGTTTGGTTTTTTTTTGGCAGCAGAATGAATTTGATTTCATTACCTTTTCAAGATAGCAAATAAGTTTAGGAATCCCCCTTCCAGCTCCAGTGACACTTACCTTTCTGGGGACTTGGAGTGACTGCGGTGGCGGTGGCTTCTGTGGTGACCTGAAGTGAAATACACACATCGCTATATAAGACATGGGCTAAAGCTGTCAAAATAATCTACTGATAATCATGTGATATCAGTGCAAATACTGTATAATAAATGAAACAATGTAAAAAGGGATTTTAAATACTTCTCAGAATGACCTACTTGAAATAATCATTCAGAACTGTAAACGACTGCCAGGTGTGAAATGTTGCAATACTTGTTGCTGTGATACCTGGGGATTTGGAGCGGTGGCGCCTCTCTCTGGACCTGCTGCGGTGCCTGCGGGGGCTCTTGCTGCGGTGACGTTCCCGTCTTGGGGATGGACTAGATCAACAACAGAAATGTCATAGTCCTTTTTCTTCACCTCTTAAGTTCCACAGGAGCCTCCATCAAAGTATTCCAATCAATTGGGCTCAATTTACACAGTTGCTTTTATATTAAATTTATTTGCTATGAACAACATGAAGCTCATTCTAATTTTTCAGTGGAGTTTATTTGTATTCAGGCTATCCAAATATTGCTCCATTAGGAATCCAAGCTGGTCATTTTATTGAAAAAAAGAGGAAAGGGAAATACTAACCTGCGTCTTTTTGGTGACCTGCTCCTCCTAGAAATGATCATAAAAAATATGTTTTGTGTCCGTTTCTAAAAGCTCCAAGAACAAGTCATTTAATGCTCGTAAATAAAAAATAAATAAAAGGTATTTGTTACCTCCTTGGTGAACGACTGCGTCTGTAGCGTGGTGAGGGGGAACGCCGTGGCCGGTCGTTGTCACGGTAACCTCGTCGGTGTGGCTCTGGAGATGGGCCTCTCTCTGGCTGCAAGCAACGACAGGGAGGGTTAGACCCAACAATGATACCATTCACGAAGAAGCGCTGAAAGGACGAGTTGTTCCTACTTTCTCCTCTTCTTCATCTTCCTCTTCACTGGTTTCCACCTCATCCAAGTCTTCCTCCAGAGCACTTATACGGGAGTCCAGAAGCTCTGCCTCTTCCAAGACCTGCCTTTTCTACAGTGGTAAATGTGCAGCCTTCACTTGTCAGCTCTATTGTCCAGTAAAAAAAATTATTTCAAAAATAATAATTACTTTTTAATAGATTTAAAAAAAAAGATGTATTTCAGTGTGCAGGCCTACCTGTAGCCTGGGCAGGATAATGTCACACACTCTTTCTGCATGCAGCAACTCATCTATGAACTCATCCACATGCATCAGTTCAAATTCTGTTAAAGGAGAATAAAGACAATGGTAAGGCCATTATGGAAGAGATTTTTCCTCCTTCAGAAAATAAAACAAGACTTTTCCCGGACCTTTCCAAAAACCGAATGAACGGTGTTCAAGACTGGCTCTACATTTGTGGCAGTTATGCATGTTAATTTAAGTATTCCAAGGATACATTTTAAGCTACAGTCCATTATTAGACCTTACACAAAGATGACCAAAACAAGGCTGTATAAAATAAAAAAAGAAACATGCAATAAGTTTTATTAAATGCCCAAAAAATAGGGAAATTATATTATTTTATAGCAATACAATTGTTCAGAGAAAAAGATTTGTTTTTAACAAGTAATAAATCTAATGAGGGAAATGACCAAAAAGTGGTGATCTTGCTTTCCTCCATATAATACCACCCAAGAGCACTGTCAGCAAACACGTTCATTGCATATATAGGCTATGAAAATGTGCAAATGGCAATTTAAAATAAATTCTGTGAGAATACAACACTTATCCTGCATCAATGTTGATTGCAGATTTCCAGATTTAGTGCAAATGTTTCAGATTCAATTAAAAAATTCTACAGTTTCCCCCAAGTCTTGGAAGTGTTCATTTATTTTCCATACCATTTCCAGACTTTAAGACCTGCAGGCAAACCCTGATTACAAGCACTGCCACTGATATTTAAAAAAGCAAAACAAACAAAAAACACATAAGCTGCAGCCTAGTCAGCCATGTGATCCAGATGCAAACTCACCGCCATTTCTGTTCTGGCTTTTGATTTTTCTATAATCATTGTAAAGTGGTTCAAGGTATTTGTAGCAGTCCACTGAAGAGCCAGTCAGTCTCATGTACGTGGCTCCAAGCAGACGGACATACCTGAAAGGACAACGGTTACTACTGGAGCATTCGGAACACACCTTCACAATGACGGGGGGAGTATATTGGACTACATTTTACAGAGACATTTTAAAACGCCTAACAAAACTGCTTAATGAGGCTTGATGCACCTAGCAATGAGCTATAACCATCGAAATTGGCACAGACATAGCTTAGCATGAGTACTACTAACTGTGTACAAAAGGACTGAGAACAGTACTTTAAGAAAATGTTTTTTATGCTCGTTAAAGGATAATTATTTTATTTTATTTTTTCCCTGACTTGGACCCATTTTTCTTAACTATTTCCACCATGCTGATTGGTAGTGATAATTTTGTCGCATGTTTTTCAAGCTTTGGTCACCCCGAGAACCGCTTCACTCTGCTGTACAATGGAGTACAATGGGGAAGTTTACATACACTTAGGTTGAAGTAATTAAAACTCATTTTTAACCACTCGACAGATTTCGTGTTAGCAAACAATAGTGTTGGTCAGTTAGGACATCTACTTTGTGCATGAAAGTAATTTTTCCAACAATTGTTTACAGACAGATTACTTCACTATATCACAATTCCAGTGGGTCAGAAGTTGACGGTGCCTTTAAATTTTTAATATTTGGTCGCATATCCTTTGCATGCCATGACTTCCTGATGTCTGCGACCCAACAACATCAAAAGACTCTTGATATCTTATTTTCTGGTACTCTTACAAATGATACTATAATGTCTCTGCATTTGAATGGATCTCTATGGGAATTGGGGGTGGGACTAGATTTAGCTGTAAATTACACTGGAACAGTATGGAAACACGTGGTTGGCTAAATGGCTCTAAGTCATCAAGGGTCTGACGTATCAAACAAGCCTTGAATCATCACTCTGCTGCCAGAAATACAGTAGATATGGACGGATAACTTGAAGGGTTTCTTCTACTGACTTATTTTTCCATAGAGTTCAATCAGAAAATTTGTCCGGAGAAACAACCCTTAAAGTGATCCATCCATATCTACTGCATATCTGGCAGCAGAGTGATGGTTTGAGGCTTGTTTGATAACTCAGACCCTTGATGACTTACAGCCATTTTACCAATCAAGTATTCCATACTGTTCCAGCATAATTTACAGCTAAATCTAGTCCCACCCCTCAATTCCCATAGAGATCCATTCAAATGCAAAGGCATTATAGTATCGCTTGTAAGACTACCAGAAAATAAGATATCAAGAGTCTTTTGATGTTGTTGGGTCACAGACATCAGGAAGTTGTGGCATGCAAAGGATATACAACCAAATATTAAAAATTTAAAGGCACAGTCAACTTAGTGTATGCAAACTTCTGACCCACTGGAATTGTGATATAGTCTGTAAACAATTGTTGGAAAAATTACTGGTGTCATGCACAAAGTAGATGAGTTTTAATGACTTCAACCTAAGTGTATGTAAACTTCCGACTTCCGACAAAATTTAAATATAATCCGTTGCATGCTCTTTGAACTTGCAGAATTGACGTACTGTAGTTACCTATGCTGCACGCATGCAAATTTATTGTTTACAGTGGTGTGTGGCTCACAAGTCTCTTGAAGTCCGCTGTATTCCGGGATGCTCTCATCCCTCTGTGGCTTGCCTTTGTCTCAGCCTCCATTCTCCTTCTATCCTCCTCAATTTGATTTAGCTCTTTGTATGTATTCCGGTTCAAATAAATATGGGTGGCCATCAAAGTGAAGAGACTCAACATCCTCATAATAGTCTGATGAATAATCAGCCATTGCAACAGGTTTTTGATCTGAAATTTCCACGCTAGCTTATAAAGGTGGAAACGATACATTTCCGTGCAAGCAGAATAGTACGGTAGCCAAATTCTGCAAGTTCAAAGAGCATGTAATGGAATATATTGTAATTTTAGCTAATAAATTTAAACTTCCACACTTGTTTTCACTTCCAAATAAGAGGTTTAGATAAACTGGACTTGTTTGACCTAAACTGAACCTGTAACGTTATTGAAATATGCCCCATTGGACTCAATTGTAAAGCAGAGTGACAGAATTATTATCATTACCGATCAGAGTGGTGGAAATAAAATAAAAAAAAACAGAATTAATACAAGCACTGTTTTTCCTTCATGACAAGCTGTGTATCTCAGCAAAGAGCTAGAAACCCCAAGGACATCCCCATTTTGCACATTTGTTCTAGGAATTAGTACAAGATCAACAACTAACTTTACTCTTTACTTTATTAGCTTTACTTTTTGCTACACCCTACCCCAGTCCCATGCTCCCAGCCTAGCACCTACTTGAAATCCTCGTTTTTAATGAACTCCACAATGATATCCTTTTCAGGTTGGATCTGTAGCATCTTCAGAGTCAGGCACAGGAAGGGCGTGGGCTTGATGTTCCCTCCATACACTCCACCAACAAACTTCAATTCCATCGCTTTATCCACAACCAGCTCAGCTTTATGGTACATGCAGAAAAAGCGCAAGGATATAACGTCAACCGTACTAACTTACATTAGCTCACCATTCAACGAGGTATAACTAGCTAGCTGTTAGTTTACGATTCTGTAACTTTTTACAATCATTAACGTTAGCTAACTCACCAACGTTCATTTGAATTCGTGATTATGTTGTGTTACTAATTAACGTTACCAGAACACTTTTGAGAGAACCTTACTGAAGCTAACTAGCTAGCGTACATGCTTGCTAACGCTACCTGCTGTTATTTTACATTTAACGTTAGCTACGCTTATTGCACTTACCCGTCAGCCCAAAACACTCTTCTTTCCAGTATTTTGACTCATATATGCGTGTTCGTATAATTTTCTCAACTAAATACTGTGGGTTTGTCCCGTGTATGCTATTAGCATCTTTCACAGTCCTGTTTGCCATTTTTGCCAGCCAAACGGAGCAATGGTAGTGGAAGATAACTTCCGGTACAGGGATTACACTTCCTATGTTTGAGAGGCGTAAACAACCCGGGTCAGTGGGCGGAACTTTGGCGTTTGGGTGACAGCCACTGTACTTTAGTCGTGGGTAGATGGTACTTTAGCGTTCAAAAAATAGCTATCTGTGGTTGTTTTGGAAGCGAATGTGTGTAGATGCACTATCAGGTGTGTGAACATTTTTGGAGAAAACAATTACAACGTTATAAAAAAACAAGGGGCGTCTTTTTTAAATTTGCATAATGACGCCTTCTCACACTACGGTCAGTTACCCTCCCCCTATTGTAGCTTGCTACGTAATGAGCGCGCGAAAACGTAGCGTGAATCGACTAGGAACTTGTGGGAAGTAGTAGCGAAGAGTGTAAGGGGACTGCTAAGTAAATATATTTAAGTTAGGCTTATGCGTCGTACACTTACACGTATAAGTCCCCATATGATAGTTTCTGATACACATTTTTTAGTTACAAATTTAATTGCTAAAATTATTTTAATACATTTTACTGTGTAGTGTTATTGTTCTTGCAGCTACCTCTCAGGATCGCTGTGTATACTGCTAAATTAACTAACGCAACGTTAGCGATATTATTATCTTAGCTTGCTTCGCGTAACCTGTGGTTCTATTTACTGTAAGTATCTCGTTTCCACTTGTTTTTGCGATGTCTCATTTTGGTATATGACGATTAGGTGGCTTCTATCAGTAAGAGTGTGTTCAGAAATAGGATTTAATAATGGATTTAATCATTTCAACGTTGTAACGAGACCATTCCCCAGATTGGAAATACAGTGGTAACGTTACGCAACTGCCCTGGTTTGCCGTATCTAGGTTTTCACGAGATTATAGCTTGCTAGCTGTTTTTCATTATATATGTACACGAACTTCCTGTTAAATCAGCAAATCTGTTTTCAGCGTTGATTGTAATATCCAGATAACCAAGGATGTACGTTAACACAGTTTTTATTTATTTATTAAAAACTTTTCTAGGAGTGGAACCATGAAACAATACTTCACGAGACTGCAAATGAGACGGGTTTACAGCTGGGTAGGAAGACCGACTGCAGTCAACAGACAATTGCACATATGTTGCTATGAGTATGTAACCTTACTGTGTCATGTTTTGCACGTAACTTAGTCTAAGCTCTGCTAAATGTGAGTTTATTACGGTAAATATACCAGTGATGTCAACAATCAATCACTAGGTAGCTGTCATCGTTTATTCTACTTCTGCTGTATTAAGTGTCTTTAAAATTGTATTTGATTACAGATATATTAATTTTGTTTGACTAGCACTCTCAACATATGCTCGGATGGCAACTCTGAAACCAGACTGATTAAAACTGGTCAGTACATCTTGATTGAAGGGGAGGATGATGAAAACCCATATGTTGCCAAGGTTCTCAAGTTATTTGGTGACGGTAAGGAGCTATGTGTAGCATTTTTACACAAATTCATATATACGTTAATCCACCACCACAGTAAAATGTTCAAATTGTAGCCTGTGTATTGGCCCACACTTGTGCCCTTGGTAAGTGGCTTTCTGTGATACACAGCATCGGGCAGGAGCAAGCGGGCCACAGTGCAGTGGTTTATGCGTTTCTGTGAGGTGCCCCACAAGAAGAAGAAGCTGCTTGGCAGGACGCCCCACCCCCAGGAGATCTTCCTCTATAAAGATCGCTCTTGTGACAACGAGATCAACGCAGAGACCATCATAGGCACAGTGCAGGTGAGAGCATCCTCCACAGTGAGTGCCTCCAAATATAAGGTAGTCCATATATAAGATGCTATAACAAGGCATTTGACTTAAAAGTTTTGCTTTGAACCAGGTGAAACACATGCCTGAGGACGCTGACTTCCCTGAGACGGGGAACGGGGACACGCTCTATGTCAAAATGTGTTGGGACACAAAGGCTTTCAAGGTGGTGGATGGGGAGGAGATTCAGCAGCATGTTGTGGTGTCCGAGCCCCCTGCCCCGGCATCGCTGCCTCGTGCTCTGCCCACCCCTGACCTGGCTGTGCTGAAGCGGGCGATGCACAGGCCTCAAAGCCGGGTCTCCATGAGCACCGGCAAAATGGCCACCAGTGAGGCGGAGTCGAGCCACTCAACCTCAAAGCTTTCTGCTGCCAAGGACCTCAGCCGTGCACGCCAGCACCGCTGCTCCTCTACACCCGGAGTGCGAAAGAAGCTGGAACTTAATAGTGAGTGCTTCTTTGGGTTTCTCTTTCATGCTGTAGTAGATGAACACATATTGGGTCGCATCATTTGAATGGCATCTGTGTGATTATATACAGTCAAGCCGGAAAGTCTGCACACTCCTTTCACCTTCTCCACGTTTTATTACGTTACAGACATATTCTACAATAGATTGAGTTCATTTTTTGTCTCAAAATTCTACACAAAATAGCCCATAATGACAAAGTGAAAACAGGTTTTTAGACATTTGTGCTAATTTATTAAAAATCAAAATGTAAAATATATGTACACAAGTGTGCACACCCTTTGATATGACACCCAAATTGAGCTGAGGTGCATTTTGTTTCCACTGATACGGCTTTAGATGTTTCTACAACTTAATTGGAGTCCACCTGTGATAAATTCAATTGATTGGACATGATTGGGGATTGCCAACACCTGCCTATATAAGGTCCCACAGTTGACAGTGCATGTCAGAGCAAACTCCAAGCCATGGGGTCAAATGAATTATCTGCAGACCTCAGAAACAGGATTGTGTCAAGGCATAGATCTGGAGAAGGGTACGGAAAAATCTCTGCAGCTTTACAGGTCCCAAAGAGCACAGTGGCCACCATCATTCGTAAATGGAAGAAGTTTGGAACCACCAAGAATCTTCCTAGACCTGGCCGCCCGGCCAAACTGAGCAATCGGGGAAGACGGGCCTTAGCCAGGGAGGTGAGCAGGAACACGAGGGTCACTCTAACAGAGCTCCAGCGTATCCTTGTGGAGATGGGAGAACCTTTCAGAAGATCAACCATCCAGGCAGCACTCCACCAATCAGGCCTTTATGGTAGAGTGGCCAGACGGAAGCCCCTCCTTAGTAAAAGGCACATCACAGCCCGCTTGGTGTTTGCCAAAAGGCACCTAGAGGACTCTCAAACCATGAGAATCAAGATTCTCTGGTCTGATGAAACCAAAATTGAACTTTTTGGCCTGAATACCAAGTGTCACGTCTGGAGGAAACCAGGCACCGCTCATCACCTGGCTAATACCATCCCTACAGTGAAGCATGGCGGTGGCAGCATCATGATGTGGGGATGTTTTTCAGCAGCGGGAACGGGGCGACTAGTCCTGATAGAGGGAAAGATGAATGCAGCTAAGTACACCGAGATCCTTGAAGAAAACCTGCTCCAGAGCGCTCTGGACCTCAGACTGGGGCGAAGGTTTACCTTCCAACATGACAACGACCTGAAGCACACAGCCCAGAGAACAAAGGAGTGGCTTCGGAGAAAGTCTGTGCATGTCCTTGAGTGGCCCAGCGAGAGCCCAGACCTGAATCCAATTGAACATCTGTGGAAAGAGCTGAAAATGGCTGTGTACCGACGCTCCCCATCCAACCTGACGGAGCTTGCAAGGATATGCTAAGAGGAATGGGCAAAAATGTCCATAAACAAGTGTGCCAAGCTCGTAGCTTCTTTCCCAAGACGCCTTGAAGCTGTAATCGCTGCCAAAGGTGCAGCAACCAAGTATTAGGCTAAGGGTGTGTAAAGATATGTAACCCCTAAATAACCTATTTTTGTCAGTAAAATAAAATTGCATATTTTCTAAAAACCTGTTTTCACTTCGTCATGATTGGCTATTGTGTGTAGATGTTTGAGGCAAAAAATGAACTCAATCTATTGTAGTATAAGTCTGTAACGTAATAAAACATGGAGAAGGTGAAAGGAGTGTGCAGACTTTCCGGCTTGACTGTATATTTTTGTATGTTAACCTCACATATACAGTCAAGCCGGAAAGTCTGCACACTTTCCCTCTATCAGGACTAGTCGCCCCGTTCCCGCTGCTGAAAAAACATCCCCACATCATGATGCTGCCACCGCCATGCTTCACTGTAGTAATGGTATTAACCAGGTGATGAGCGGTGCCTGGTTTCCTCCAGACGTGACGCTTGGTATTCAGGCCAAAAAGTTAAATTTTGGTTTCATCAGACCAGAGAATCTTGATTCTCATGGTTTGAGAGTCCTCTAGGTGCCTTTTGGCAAACTCCAAGCGGGCTGTGATGTGCCTTTTACTAAGGAGGGGCTTCCGTCTGGCCACTCTACCATAAAGGCCTGATTGGTGGAGTGCTGCCTGGATGGTTGATCTTCTGAAAGGTTCTCCCATCTCCACAAGGATACGCTGGAGCTCTGTCAGAGTGACCCTCGGGTTCCTGCTCACCTCCCTGGCCAAGGCCCGTCTTCCCCGATTGCTCAGTTTGGCCGGGCGGCCAGGACTAGGAAGATTCTTGGTGGTTCCAAACTTCTTCCATTTACGAATGATGGTGGCCACTGTGCTCTTTGGGACCTGTAAAGCTGCAGAGATTTTTCCGTACCCTTCTCCAGATCTATGCCTTGACACAATCCTGTTACTGAGGTCTGCAGATAATTCCTTTGACCCCATGGCTTGGAGTTTGCTCTGACATGCACTGTCAACTGTGGGACCTTATATAGGCAGGTGTTGGCAATCCCCAATCATGTCCAATCAATTGAATTTATCACAGGTGGACTCCAATTAAGTTGTAGAAACATCTCAAGCAGTATCAGTGGAAACAAAATGCACCTCAGCTCACTTTTGGGTGTCATATCAAAGGGTGTGCACACTTGTGTACATATGATATTTTACATTTTGATTTTTAATAAATTAGCACAAATGTCTAAAAACCTGTTTTCACTTTGTCATTATGGGCTATTTTGTGTAGAATTTTGAGACAAAAAATGAACTCAATCTATTGTAGAATATGTCTGTAACGTAATAAAATGTGGAGAAGGTGAAAGGAGTGTGCAGACTTTCCGGCTTGACTGTACATGCTACGTTAGCTTTGAACTTGCCGTATAATCTTTTGATATCTACAATAAATGAAGATTGTTTCATAATTCTTGGTGGACTGCTGAAAAGGCCCTTTCCCCTGAAACCTTACTGGCCGTACGATCTGTTTCCAGGCCCAGTGAAGAAACTAACCAGGGAGGAAGTGGTTGAAGAGTTACTGCAAGATGAGATCAAGACCCAGAAGAAGCTGGCAAGCCAGCTGCCCTCCACCCCATCACAAGTTACATTAAGCGTCCGCCTCTCCCCATTGAAGTGTTCTTCTCGGTCCCTAATAGATGTTAGGATAGCCCCCTTGAAGACCTATCAGAGTTTACCCAGCTTCACTGAACCCTGCCTACTGGACCAGGACTCCACCGGGTGAGCTTTGGAGTAGTGCATGTTGCAGAGCACATATTATGAACAACACATTAAAATAATGATGCAATAATAATGAATTGCATTTATATAATGCCCTCCACCTGCTTTACAGTGAAGGGAGTAAATTCAACTGAACCCTCCTAATAAAATATGACAATTTTGATTTTAGTGCACAGACTGTGTCTGGTTACATTAAAGTACACAATTTCTCCTCTCTGGGGAAAAAATGAATCTGTTTTGGATGTACAGGGCATTTACAGATTCAACTTAAAGTCATTGTCTTTACATTTGCTTGGTACATCCAAACAAATGCTTTCTCTGTGCCTTTAATTTTCCAGTACTGTCTTACCATGGACATTTAAACTAGTGAAAGTTGAGTCAAAACAAATCCCCATCTCCTTAATACGTGCCCAGGGTCCATTTGCAGTTTTTATTTTTTATGTGCGAAAACATAAAATGGCCTACTGAGAATTTTTAAGGTACTTTATAGGCTTGTACATTTCACCTGTGTTAACCACGCAGGTGCAAAATGGCACAATGCAGTGTAACGCATAGCTGGTCTCATGAGAGGTGAGATTCTCCGGCATGTTTTAGGGACTGGCTCGGTGTCTCCCCTCTGGAGGACGAGGCTGAGACCGGGGTCAAGACAAGGTCGTCAAAAACCCCTGTGCAGACACCGGCAACCCCCAGAAGGAGCAGTGTGAGGGTGCAAAAGTGAGTGCACCCCCACTTTGGCTCATGGGTTTCAGATGAGCATTACCACTACTGACGGGGTGCCTGGGCTTCCATGGTGGGAGAAATTTTGGGGCATACCAGTTTTCTCACCTTTCTTATTGCAACCCTCTCACAAAGCACTCTGGTCACTGGTCTTGTCACTTCGGGTTTTGTCACCTCTGAGGAGATAATTTTTCTAGAAAGTAGTGCAGCTCACTTTAGTAATGCGTCTTGCTGTTGTTGGTCTATGTGCTGAATCTGCTGATGGCACTGACGATCCCCCATATGAAAAGGTAACATTAAAGTCCTTGTCAGTTTGTAGCTTATTTGGGTGATAAAAAAATATGAACAGAAATGGCTGCTTACAGTAAGCCCTTGTATAATGGAACACTCTTGGTGACAGTCCTGTGCATAACCTTGTCCCTTGTTGTTATGCAGGGCTAGAACTCCATCCAGAAGGAAGGACTCTTCTTCCACCATTAGGGAGCCTGCTCTCGGGGTGCTGTGAGTATCACTCCTGAAACCAGTACATCGGTGTTGTGGTATGGTATGGTCCTCCATGATGTGCCCTTGTGTTCTGCAGGCCAGAGGAACATGTAGAACAGACGACCACGACACCACGTTCAAAAAGGAAGTCTGCTCAACTGGTCTCTGCACGGATCAGAAAACAGTTGTAAGTGCAGTCTCTCATCCTCTTCCTTGTTGGCTGTCATAATATATCATAGAAAGGAGGTCAACCCATATAAGCTTTTTAGGGCCAGTGGCAGTGTTCTTGGTCGCTTTCACCAAGGCGTTCATATGCTTATGTCTGCATCAAGGGTTGCTGGTAAACAACTTATTTTAAATTTTTCTAGCTTTATTTCACACCACAAATATGTTTAACCAAGTATTCATATTTGTGCAAATCCAGTGTGATATAACCTCAGTTCATTCCAAAGGGCCAATACTGGGCTTTCGTTCTGAAGCTCACTTCCTGGTGCCGTTGCTCACTAGCGCCACTGCGGTTGGCTCCAGTATAGGTCTTTCCCCATGTAAGTCAATGGCAGCAATGTGGTCAAAATACTCAGTCAATAAATTTTTTACACAAAAAAATTTAATTGCAATAGGTGCCTTTCCTTCATCTAATGCCTGTGCATGTGCTGATTTTTTAAAATATTGTGTCGTTTGGACAGGGTATTAACATTTGTTCAGGACCAATCAGAGGGACAGGTTGAGTCCTGGGATCACTGGCATAGATAGGTTCTATATGGTTCTCACTGCCAGGACCAGTCAGATGGATAGGTTGGAGTCCTCTTCGGCTCCACGGAGCAGGCGCAGTTTGTACAAACGGGTGGCGAAAAAGACTTCCGAGCTTCAATTCAGTTTTTACGAGGCCGTGGAAAGGCAATGGGTGACGTCACAGTGGCTTTGTCCATATTTTTATACAGTCTATGGTTCATTCATGTAACTTTGCTCTGTGGTATTGGTGTTGCTTTTTGGGATTCATTTTGATTTTAGGTAGTCAAAACTGAAATGTAAAATTCATACTTAAATTTGCAACTGTTGCAATATGTTTGTAGACATAATTATTTCCTAGTTATAATAGGGTTTGGAGAAAAATGTATTTCATCATTGTATGTACAAAATATTTATACTGTAGAGTGCTCAAACGTTACTAATGCTTTAAATTATCAACATCCATTGAGTACAGAGACTAAAGAATAATTCAGTTATACACTTGTTCCTTGATTGTGCACATTCTCTAAAACTGAATTGTTGCATTTTAGGAAGCTGGTAAGCTCAAGTCAACACCTGAATGATAGCGATGACAGCGATGACGCCTTTGTACCAACAAAGAAGGATGTGCAGAGTAGCAGCGAGGATGAGTCGGAGGATGAGGAAGTGGGGAGTGAGGATGAGATTGTGGCTGTGAAGAGGAGCATACGGACTGCTGGGTCCCGCACCCCAAGGTCCACTCAGAAAGCTCGTCCCCCGGCCAGGACTCCATCCAAAACACCCAGTAAAAAGGTGACACTGGTTTATTTTGCCCCTCTGTGTGTTGAGATTGGTGAGGGCGATGTGGCAGAGAGCCGAGGGTGAATTTGTCATTATTGTTCCTCCCTTTTACAGGGTGTTCCCCGTACTCCACGGACACCTCGTCAGGCAACTCCTAGCATTCCCAGCAGGTCCCTGCCAGCCCGGAAGCCAGGAAATGTGCTAGAAGAAGCGAGAGCCAGGTGAAAAAATCTAGAGTTTCTATTGAAGTAATATTTTAAGTATTAGTCATAACAGGTTTGGAAACCCCAATGCATAGTAGGCAAAATGCAGCCTATGGACAAATGATATATCAGAAAGCATATTCTTTCCTCTGGCTCTCTTATTCAGTTGTAGTTTGGCCGACTTTTTCAAATATAAGTTTAACTTGTGTGATGTGAAGACGATACCTAAAGGTGAGTGAAATTAATTTGTGTACTGGAAAGGACAGGTTTTTTAAAATTGTTTTAAGTAATGGATTTGTTTTCTGATGTGGCTCTTGTCACCCAGACTCCATGTGTCCTCAGTGCCTGAGTCCCTGCCATGTCGCGAGCAGGAGTTCGAGGACATTTACAGCTTTGTGGAGAGTAAGGTCATCGATGGCACTGGAGGGTAAGACTGCAATGTTGTTAAGTCTGATATAGACTAAAGTAATAAGTGCTACTTGTCTTGTTAAGGTTTTGGCACTGTTTGTAGTTATTATTATTATTTTTTGGTGTTACTAAAATAAGAAAATGTCACAAGATTGACTTTAAAAGGCGTTGGTTACACTAACCGGCTGGTACCATTCTGTGGCAGGTGCATGTACATATCGGGGGTGCCAGGCACTGGGAAGACAGCAACAGTGCATGAAGTGATTCGCTGCCTGCAGCATGCCTCTGATCAGGATGAGATGCCCTCCTTCCGTTTCATTGAGATCAATGGCATGAAGATGACTGACCCACACCAAGCCTACGTCCAGATACTGCAGGTAACACTGCATGGAAAGGTCACCAGACCTTTTTTTTTTATTTATTTTTTTAAAGTTGCTAGCATGTCAAAGCATTGTCGTTTATTCAGATCTTTCCTTCAACATTTAAAAAAATAATAATAATAATTTGTATTTATTAAAGATTTTTATACCACCATTAAAAATGATGAAAAGTGCATTAAATTTGTCATGATTAAATGAGTTTAGTAACTGAAAAATTGTAATAAATCTTCTGTGTTTGTAAGGAAGTGGCTTTTTGAAATCTTTCTTGGTAAATGGTTCTGGTAAATCACCTATTTTCAACAAAATTGTTGGGTCACCAGAAATTGACTGACCAGAAAGCTACAGCTGACCATGCTGCCTCCCTGCTGGAGAAACGCTTCAGTAACCCCGCCCCTAGGAAGGAGACTACAGTGCTACTGGTAGATGAGGTAAGACCATGTGAACAGGGACGTTCTCACAAAGGATGGAGGACATTGTCAATAGCACCAACATGACGAATGTCCAAATGCTGTTTCGTTAGCTGGCCATTTTCGCCTGTGGGGGAAATTGGTATGTTTGATGATGCAATGAACACATTGTGTTGTTTTGTCTCCTGATGTTTGATACTGAATTGTTGTGTGATATGACATTTGCGGTTGCTTCTTTTCTCAGCTGGACTTGTTGTGGACCAAGAAGCAGAATGTGATGTACAACCTATTTGACTGGCCAACGCGACGCCATGCACGGCTGGTGGTTTTGACCATCGCCAACACCATGGACCTCCCTGAGAGAATCATGATAAACCGTGTGGCTAGTCGGCTGGTATGGCACCCCATACAAGAATGTAGTATTTTCTTTAAGCAGTTAGCAGGGCTGTTATAGCCGTACTGGCAGTATATTTTTATTTGCTTGCACATTCATATGTTCCTTTTAACCAAAACAGGGTGGGAAAAGTACACCATATGTAATACCAGTAATCCTCATTAATGGTTGATGACATGACTGCCAACTGAACTGAGTGTGACTGAAATGGCGCTACTCAGTTGGTCTTTTTTTCCCCTGTTGAAAAGCATTGGAATTGATTTCCATCCATTTGGAATGTAATCATGCTAACGTCTCCCAGATATGAATCTCAGCTATTTTTCTTTTTTGTTGTCATGAATAAATGTAGAATTAAGGGAACCTGCTGAGCAAAAAGTGTATTGAAATAGACAGGTTCTTGAAATGCACAGGCATTTTGCACTGTATGGGAGTCTTCCTATGAAGAAGTAGAGTATTTTATGGTAGGACCTGTGTGAGCTTGTGAACCCCTGACATTATTATGTCTTTGTCTGTGTGTGCAGGGCCTTACTCGGATGTCCTTCCAGCCATACAGCTTCAAGCAGCTACAGCAGATCATCATGTCACGACTGAACCGGGTCAAAGCCTTTGAGGAAGATGCTCTTCAGCTTGTCTCCAGAAAGGTATGTGTATCATTGATTCTCTTGTACCTTTTAGCAAAAACAGTTGAGTCTTCAGTAGTGCAGACTTCATCTTTCTCTGATGTAGGACAAAGTACAGCCGTGTTTAAGTGCCCTGTTGTGATGAACATGCACGTTTATTTGTCTTGTCAAGGTGGCAGCGCTCTCAGGTGATGCTCGGAGGTGTCTGGACATTTGCAGGCGCGCGACAGAAATCTGCGAGCACTCTAGCAGCCAGCCCTCAGACACTGGACTGGTGGGAATGAGCCATGTAATGGAGGCCTTGGAAGAGATGTTCTCCTCCTCCTATATAACGGCTATAAGGTTAGGCTAGCTCATTTCTATGCTCTATTATTCTCAGTCAGTCAGCTTGCACAAGCTGTCTTTAGTCTTGCCGGTGTCAGTGATACGGTGCCAACCACGACGTGATGACTTTTGTGCCCGCTGCAGGTGTGCGTCGCTTCAGGAACAGCTCTTTTTGCGCTCCATCATTGCGGAGTTTCGCCGATTAGGGTTGGAGGAGGCCACCTTTCAACAGGTATGATGCCAAGGTCAAACCCTAAACTTTGGTTTGGATCAAAACGGCTAGAATTGGGTTGTTTTGAATACTTCTTGAATACTGCAAAATCCAGCCCGTATTTCCCCTTCCGTTTCTTTCCGCTCGTCAAATCTGTTCAGTTCCATCTCAAAAAAGAGAGATTCCCTCATGATTCCCTGTGTTCCCTGTGTTTGTCTGTGATTGCTCCTGCCCAGGTGTTTGTGCAGCACCAGGCGCTGTGTCGTGTGGAGGGTTTGCATCCCATCAGTGTGTCAGAGGGCCTGGCTGTCTGTCAGCGTCTGGGAGCCTGCCGCCTCCTGCTGCTGGAGCCCAGCCGCCTGGACCTACTGCTGCGTGTGCGGCTCAATGTCAGCCAGGACGATGTGCTCTACGCCCTCAAGGAGGACTGAGAGTAGAGGAGCCTGTTGTAGGGCTGTGTGTTTGTGATTGTATGTCTGCCAAGGGGAGCCTGTGCCCATACAGGACTTGAGTGTGCCTGCCTGGTGGGTATACAGCCAAGGGACTAGCATGTTCCTGATCGGCACTCTCGTGGAAAACAATTATATCCTCTGTAATGCTGTACTCTACAGAATTGACATAACCACAGATTGTAGAATCACACAGGCGTGTATATGCAGATGTGTGGGAGGCTGGGTCATTTGCGCTTAACGATTATGCGCCAGGTTTTTTCCTTTACACATAGGGGGGAAAGGCTAGACTGTTCTCCACTGAAAGATGTATTTGGCTTCCCTGATAAAATCTGGACAAATTGCATTGACTTGAGACTATTGAAATTTAGTCTGTAATACCACTGAAAGTTTACAGAAAGGCCTAAGAAAATGACATCACTTGAGTGTTTGAAATTTTAGCTGTATGTTTAATTTTCTGTCTATTCTCTTGTGGTTTTGCATGTGAAGCACTTAAACATGTAATCACTTTTACCAATTCTCAGTGGAAGTTAGAAATGACCATTAAAAGTTTTGATATGTTTATAATATTAATGCAATGCTCTTAAACATAATTTGGAATGAAATGCAATGACCATTTTGGCCTTCCATTATAAAGCATGTAAAGTGAATGCAGAAACTGATTTTAAGGTATTTTTTATAATTTTTTTCATAGGACAAGGAATTTTGTGTCAATCATGTATTGCCAAGGAAAATAAGGCTTCCAAGGACTTAATTAAAACCATCTTCGATGGACATTGTTTGCTCTTGAAGCCAGACTACAGTTCATTGACTTAACTCTTTTAAATCTTTTGGCCATGGGTACATTTTTATATCTCCTTTGTGTAAGTTTTCATTTAGATGTTATTTTATTTGACTTAATAAAGATTGATGATTCTTACAGAATATTTTTTAATTATTTGGCCGGGGACGTTTTAATGATTTTTTATGTAATTGAATAAATTGACTATCAGTAATTAAATTAAATCGATCAATCTTAGAAGCACATTCCTTATAGAAAAGGATTTTTGAATAATGCACCTAACCAGAAAATCTATTTCACACACCCCGATTGTTATTTATTATATGATTATGTGCACTTGTGTATACTTTTCACACTTTTTTTAAAAATTGAATGCTAATAATACATTGTCCCAATCCTCAAACAAGCTTAAATGCCGTATGAAGGCCAAGAAGGAATAAGTTAAAGCAAGCGTTTCACAAACTCAAAGCTGCACACAATTGACCCGTAAATCCTACTGAACTTCCTGAACGGGTCATCTGTCATCTCTGACTAGGTCTGCTGAATAACTAAACAGATAAGAAGTAATTGATGACTAAAATTGAACCAACAATGCCTTAAAATACAAACAGCGTTGTGTTAAAACATTTATTCAAAAGCAAATAGCATGAGGCACAGAATGTGATAATTGTTGACTCGTGGGTTTTCTGAATTCATATACTGTATTTAAAGCATAAGTCTGAATTCATATACTGTATTTAAAGCATAACAGTGTGAATTCATATACGGTATTTAAAGCATAACAGTCTGAATTCATATACTGTATTTAAAGCATAAGTCTGAATTCATATACTGTATTTAAAGCATAACAGTGTGAATTCATATACTGTATTTAAAGCATAACAGTCTGAATTCATATACTGTATTTAAAGCATAACAGTCTGAATTAATATGCTGTATTTAAAGCATAACAGTGTTTTTTGCTTTGGACCTGTGATGAAGGATCACCCTTGAAGTACTCTCGCCACAGTTTTTGTGTGCGATGAAGGATATTTTACATACTCAACAGACATTTCAAACAACTTGCAGACTTTAGAATAGCAGGCAGAGGCATTTGCACGTAACTTGATTTTGTTTCCAGAGGCTGTACATATGAAGAGATTCATTTTATGGCATTTATTCACAATTCTAAACATGCAGATCTTTTTCTATGTCGTGCCTATACTTCTTTCCTTGAGCGTTGTGGTCTCAGGTTGTGCTATATAGGAAGTACTTCCAACCATTAAACATAATTCTTAGAAAAATAATTAGGAAATATACACATGCACAAACCACTGGGGGCATAACATCATTGTGCAAGCTGTTTGAGTTACTTGATGTATATTTTCTTGCTGTAAACCACTAACTTACCAATAAACCTTATAAAGCCAGCAGGTCATCAGAAACCTATGTATCTAAAATATCCTTAATTGCACACAGAAACTGCCTGGGCCAACCAAAAATATAAAAGATATCGACAAAACAAAAAAAGAAAGTTGACTATCCAGAGGTATACATTGGATACATGTTTATATATCAGAACTGTAAAAGGACCCAAAATATAAAGGGCTCAAGTAGGAAGCATGAATCATTTGTGTGCATTGTGTGCATGAATCATTTGTGTCCATCCTCTCCCCAGACAGTGAATACTCCCTGTTGTTTACATCAGGGCCATTATCAGAACATTTCTTCCACAAAAAATTAGATTAAGTGCATTTTTCAAGGCTACAATATCAGTGCAACACCTAGAATTTAAACCCGCAACTTCCTGGTGATACAGTAAGACCAGTTTCCAAATAATGTAAACTACTGCCTCGCTATGTAGCCATTTAAATTATCCAAACTATCCCTGAGATGTGGAAGAGCTGCTTCTGAGCCTCATCTTCAGGGTGATGGATGAGTGAGTATTGTCACAGATTTTGTTGGCTCATTCAGTAACTGCTCTACTGATTATCCGTTAGCTATACACCAATTGTGTTCTCTGACAAATAGTGATGTGAAAATGGTCAACCACAATTGGTAAAGTTGAGGTCAAAGAGCATAACTACACATCCCAGTCAGTATAAAGTAAGTCCCTCTGACTTAAGGACAAAGGCTTTGAATGACTGAAGATGGCCTCTACTGTATACTGAATAATGTATCTTGTTTGCAAAGCTGACTTGCTTCCCAACCATGTACAGCAATTCTCAAGAGTCAGTCTGCAGGTGTTTGCTGTGCCGTGCTCTCCAGGTTGGTGTACTGGTTGATGACTCCTGTGGTCTTTTTGAGTGGAGGCACCTTGGGCTTGCCTGACAGCAGGAGATAAGACTGGTTGAAGATGTCTGTGGAAGAGGGAAAGCTGGAGGTCATGGCACAGGAGCAGTGACACCTCATCTGAAGGACCTCCTCTCCGGTGCTCAGTGTCTTCCTTTGGTCGTACACATACTCATTGCCCCACAGGCAGGGGGTGAGGCTCTCCACGTTCAGGGTCGCATAATCTTGACTGGCCTCCAGGATGTCCACGTGCTCCGCCGCCGTCTCCCTCTCCTCGGACTCTGGTTGGGAGAGGGAGTGTGTGACGGGCTCCCTTTGGATTTTCCCACAGAGCAAGGCCTCTTTCTCAGATACAATCTCCACCACTGAGGTGATGGTGTCATCATAGCACTGCTTGATATTGAACGATGGATTCTGAAGATAAATGTACAAATATAATGCAGGGGGCTCAAACTTGACATTTCAATGCTGTTCAAAACTGCAGAAGATTATTGGCATTTATCATGTTTACAGATATGTCCAGACTCCCGATAGGCACATGGAAACCTTCTAGATCGCATCATCAAGTCTTGATTGAAAGTGTTTTTCTTAATGAGGTGAAATTACCTGGCAGTTTTGGTTAATATCTGTAAGGAAAACTTGCAGCACCTTATCCAGGTTTGGGACTGGGGGCCATAAGTGGTGTTTAATCTTCCTGGCAGGCAAAGGTCATTGAAATGAGTGATGGTAGGATATTTTATTTTAGCAAGTAATCACAAATGTGAAGTGATTCAAGTGTCTATGTGGAAAACAAATACTCATCAAACACACATTTTTTTCTGTGAATTGATTGGGAGGTTGGAATGAGAACATATAGAAAATAGAAAACCCCCATTCAGAGGTCATACCTGAAATGTTTGGAGAATGTGGCGATCAACAAAACTGGTATGAAGCACACCATGAATGGGATGAATGCAACCAACAGAGTTGCTACGGAGTTGATGAACATCAGCACCACAGAACAAAGGAGGTTCAACAAACAGTAATTCTATTAAATGTTTTGATGTCATTGTTACAGATGTCAATGGGCTTCTGATCCCATCTCTTTACAGTGGAGTGAGGGCATAATGGTTAATTCAAACTGTACCTATGTTTGAGGGCACAGTGACTGTGTCTGTGAGAGTGCTGGACCAGTCGCTCCAGAACCCGCTATACATGGATCCATCTGGCTTGGCCCTTATCTGCATAGCGTACTGACTCCCAGCTTGGAGGTCGAGGCATGTGCTGGTTTCAGAGCTTTGCAGCATCACAAGCTGGAGATGGAAACATCAGCACAGGGTGCTATAAAAGTTTTTGTCAGATTTTTTAAAACTGCTGTGTAAAATACCATCAGAGAAAACTCTCACATACAATAAAATTTTGTGAAAAGAACATGCATATATTATAATAACATAGTTACTTTTTGGTGTGTGCCACACTTCCTGGATTTTGAAACCATCACCTTTATTCCTCACAGTATAATGGATAAAGATACATCAATCGTTCCATCAATTTCTTTTTAATATAAATGTGAATAACCTGTAGTTTCACTATTAAAACAAAAGAAATAAATCTTTTCCACAAACTAGGGTTTGCTGTTTGATGGTTAATCTTGCAGGGAATTCACAGGCAAGATCCCCATTATAAAGGCCTTCCATGGAGACAAAACAAGGACAATGCAGGGCTCTAATGTGACTGCTGTCAGTATCAGGCGGCCCTACCTTCCACAGGCTCTCCCCCTGGGGACGGTAGCGGATCTCATACATCAAGAATCTGGACAGATTCTGGAGAGGGGGGTCCCACTGTAGACACAACCTGCCCCCTTCAGTCTCCACTCTCAGCTTCTGTGGAGGGTCTGTTTTAACTGTTGGGGGGGGGGGGGGGGGGGGGACTGTTATTGTACATTAATGTCCTGCTGATTTTGCTTGCTTTTTGAATTCATAGTAACAAGACTACAGAATCAAGCATCAAGCATTATTGCAGAGCGATGTAGTCTGACTCACCACTGTCATTCATCCTGAAAGGCTCAGAGTAGAAGATCCTGCTGTGCGGCCCATGACTGCCAATCTTGACGCAAATGGCACTGAACTCTTCTCCAGGGAAGACGCACTGGGTGGCAGTTTCTCTGTGAGTGCACTCTTGCCAGTGACCACTACCACATCAAAAGACTGGTCAGGTAAATACCACTCTGTGAGGGCCTCACAGTTCTTTTTTAAACTACTGACTGTCCAATCCAGACCGTGCCATGCCAGTGCTGATTTTAGCTGGCAGCCCTGCAGTTCAACCCAAAATTGGCTCTAGCGTCGCCCAGGGATGGGAGGGTTTCAGTCTGCTGGGATGGCAGTGTCTCATCACGCACCAGCGACCCACTCTGATCGATCAGGGGCTCGTAATTCTGCTATACGTGAACTGTCTTTCCTGGCTAATGTCTGTGCAAGCCAGACTTGCAAACTGTGATAAGAAGCCGCAGCGAACAACACATGCTTCGGAGGAGAGCATATGCTTGTCTGTGCTCACCCAAACCTAGAGCGGAGGTTGCAGTAATAAGTGCTGACTGGACTGGACATTCCAAGTTGGGGAGTAAAAGCATTTTTAATTTGTTTTTTAAACAAACGATTGGTTGTGAAAGTAATCACTATTATCAGAGACTGTTGTGGGCTGTCACCAAGCCAAAACCATTACCTGGGACACAGCTTGTAGAAGACTTTGTAGTTTGAGTTTTCACCAGATGTTTGTTCATTCCATTGACATTGAATATTGCGGAGATCAGAAGAATGGCACAATAAATCAATATCACCTGGAAAACAATAGTTGCTGTTATCTACTGTAAAAATAACCTTTCCTATCTCTAGCTATAGTGGTGGGTTGCTTGCAGTATTAAATGCACCTTTTGTGAGTTCTTTTGGTTATAAGCATCTGCCAAATACTTTTACAATTGCAAATTGTAATAGTCAATCTATTTTATCTGGAGGATGACACACAGAACAGTTTAACAATATAATATAGTCAAACATAGTAATAAACAGATACTTTCCTCAAATTTATGGAACTGATCATGCATAGTGAAAATGTCTGCACACTTTAATTATTTAAATGTTTCAGGTCCTCCCAAATACCTTAAGAATCATGCAAATATAAACATACATCATGGGTATAAATACAGCAG
Organism: Synaphobranchus kaupii; assembly: GCA_029718625.1. Taxonomy (NCBI): domain Eukaryota; kingdom Metazoa; phylum Chordata; class Actinopteri; order Anguilliformes; family Synaphobranchidae; genus Synaphobranchus; species Synaphobranchus kaupii. The sequence continues at coordinate 100,693,538 of CM056377.1, read as the reverse complement.
GCAAGGACCTTTTACAGTAACTATGTTGTGGTGTCCATATAGTTCAAATGTATTTACTAGGATAAACCCCTTTAGATGTACTATCTAGTTTTCGAGGAGGTCCCAACATATATCACCCTCACTACATAACAACAGAGGAGTGACAAAATAAATAAAACAATTTTTAAAAAAGATTTAAAAAAACAGAAATACAATTATAAATACGACAACGTACAAACAGACAACAGACCAAAAAAACAAACAAAAAAAACAAACCACATACATTAATTAATGAAAACATTGAAAACATTACAACCACAAGGTGGCCAAAGTGGCCAATAGCCAATAATAGATACACAGTAGAGTGTGAGTGGATCACCAAATACAATCAGGTATAAACATCAGGTATAATCAGTAGGTACAAACAGTGACAGCTTCATTGATAACAAGAGCAGTCCATCTTAAAGTAAGAAGACAGGGCATGCTTAAACATACCAAGTGATAAAATTAATCTAATATCAACAGGTAAAGTATTCCAATCTGCTGGGGCTTTAAACATAAAAGCTCTTTTGCCAATTGTTTTCTTAGCATGAGGGACAGAGAAATAGAGCTGAGCAGAGTGCCTAACTTGATAATTTGAAGTAAAAGGTACAAGATACTGTTGTAAGTAAGAAGGATAATTGAAATGAATACATTTAAATATAAGTTGAAGCCAGTGAATGTGTCTTCTTACATTTAGAGATGGCCATTTAAGTGCATCATACAATGTACAGTGATGAGTGAGAAAAGGACATCTAAGGACAAATCTGCAGTCTATTATATGCTGTGTTAAACAGAACAAGGTATGAATTTGATGCGTTTTGATAGACAACAACACAATAATCGAGAATCGGAAATATAAGTTGAGAGGCAAGTTTCTTACGAACACTGCGTGTAAAGCAGTTTCGAGATCAATGTAAAACATTGATTCCAATGTTGACTTTACATAAGACATGATCAATGTGTGATTTGAATGAGAGTTCGGAATCAAGCCATACACCAAGATATTTAATATCAACTTTATGCAGAGGAGTGCCGTCATTCCAGGTTATTACACAAGAACCAGGTTTGGATTTGAGTTTCTGTCTGGTAGCAAAGATCACAATATAGGACTTTGTTTTATTGAGCAGTAGTTTATTATGTGAAAGCCAATCTTGTAAGATGTTGAAATCAGACTGAAGAGAAACTTGAATTTGTGGTAAATCAGGTTTAGATGTGTATATGACAGTGCCATCGGCATAAAGTTGAACACAACAGTTATTGAAAATTGATGGTAAATTGTTTACATAAATAGAGAAGAGAAGTGGTCGCAATGTTGAACCCTGGGGCACACCTCTTTGTTGAATCAACAGATCAGATTTATTCCCATGTAAGACGACACATTGTTTTCTGTTATGAAGGTATGAATTGAACCACAGAATAGCATGTTCAGAAAGGCAGATAGAATGGAGTTTATCTAAAAGCAGATAGCGATTAACTAAATCAAAAGCTTTAGTTAAATCAATAAAGATTGCACCTGTGAGTTCACCATTATCAACAGCAGAGAACACATCATTGGTTAATTTAAGTAGAGCAGTAGCTGTGGAGTGGTTAGGCCTGAAGCCAGATTGAAATGGTGATAAGATATTGTTAATACTGAGATAATGTGAAAATTGATTATAAATTAATTTTTCAAAAAACTTTAGCAATAGAACAGATAATGGATATACAGTTGAAGTCGGACGTTTACATACACTTAGGTTGAAGTCATTAAAACTCATTTTTAACCACTCCACAGATTTCATGTTAGCAAACTATAGTGTTGGCAAGTCAGTTAGGACATCTACTTTGTGCATGACACAAGTAATTTTTCCAACAATTGTTTACAGACAGATTATTTCACTTGTAATTCACTATATCAGAATTCCAGTGGGTCAGAAGTTTACATACACTAAGTTGACTGTGCCTTTAAATTTATAACGTCTCTGCATTTGAATGGATCTCTATGGGAATTGGGGGGTGGGACTAGATTTAGCTGTAAATGATTGGTACAATGGCTGTAAGTCATCAAGGGTCTGAGGTATCAAACAAGTCTCAAACCATCACTCTGCTGCCAGATATGCAGTAGATATGGATGGATCACTTTAAGGGTTGTTTCTCCTGACAAATTTTCCTCTTGAACTCTATGGAAAAATAAGTCAGGAGAAGAAATCCTTCAAGTGATCCATCCATATCTACTGTATTTCTGGCAGCAGAGTGATGATTTAAGGCTTGTTTGATATATCAGGCCCTTGATGACTTAGAGCCATTTAGCCAACCATGTGTTCCATACTGTTCCAGTGTAATTTACAGCTAAATCTAGTCCCACCCCCCAATTCCCATAGAGATCCATTCAAATGCAGAGATGTTATAGTATTGCTTGTAATTGTACCAGAAAATAAGATATCAAGAGTCTTTGGTGTTGTTGGGTCACAGACATCAGGAAGTCATGGCATGCAAAGGAAATGCAACCAAATATTATCAACTAACTTGTGTAACTTTCTAACTTGTGTTTCAGTGATCACAGGTGTATTCACTTTTGTTGCATTGAGTTTCTACTTTGAGGCCTGTATTTTCACTATAGTCTTTCTAAAGTATTTGTTTTTGATTGTTCATAAGAGGAAACACTCTACTTGCCAACTTAGAAATAAGGCAATTATTCAACTGTAGGTCTATAGTTGTTAAGATCAAGTACATCGCCTCCTTTATGGAGTGGAGTAATGCGTGCACATTTCCAGATAGCTGGTATCTCACATGTAGATAAAGAAAGGTTGAATAAATCAGCAAGTGGATACATAAGAATATGTGAAACTAGTTTAATAAACCTGTTTTCTATTCCATCAAGTCCAGCACCACTGTTTACATTTAATTAATTAATGGCATTCTGAACTTCAGTTGGTAAAATTTTCCTAAAAGCAAAAGAACTGCAGCAAGGTGAAATATTATTAAGAAAGCCAGTAGTCAGGTAAGACAGACAGAGGAGAAATGCTGATTGAATGCTTGGGCAATAGATAAAGAGTTGTGTAGTATTGTATTGCCAACTCTTATTTGATTAATAGAGCGTTTATCTGATGTATTAATAATGGTTTTGATTTTGTTCCAGAATTGCTTAGGGTTCTTAAAATCACAAGTGAGACATTATTTATAGTAGTTAGATTTTGCATTACGGGTTTTTGTCTTGCTAATATTTCTCAGCTGCCTGTATACTTCCCAATCAGCATTATCCCTTGTCTGACGGAATGTTGGCCATGCTTTGTCCCTCTGCCTAAAGAGACTAATAAGTTCGGGACTAATCCAAGGGTGATGTTTACCCTTCACCTTAGCAGTTTTCCAAGGAGCATGTTTGTCAACAGCATCAATAAACTCAGTGTAGAAAAAATCCCAGGTATCTTGTACATTAGGTATTAATTGGCATCTGTCCCTGTTAATAGTGATCAAATCATTAATAAATAAATCTAAATTCAATTTCTTGTATTATCTGATTTTGATTAGTTTTGGTGGTGATTTAGGTAGATTTTCCATACACAGTAAACAATTGAGTGGTCACTAAAGCAATCAGACATAAATCCTGCCCTTAAGATTCTATGTGTGAAACGAGTATCCAGTCAAGCAGAGATTGGGTTCTACGGGTGATTTGAGTAGGCTCAATTATTAGTTGGGTAACATTTAAACTACTAAGTATATTTTTTCTTTGTCAGATGACTTATCTAACCAGTTTCTGTTGAAATCACCTAGTAAGATGATTTCATTTCTACAGGAAATGGAATTGATGGTGGAGATCAGGCAATTAAAGGACTCTGCAGGCGAAGAGGGTGGCCTATATATGCTACCAAGTTATACATTTATTTGCATAAAAAATTACCTTAATAAAAACGCATTCAAAATGTAGAGGCTCAACTGTGGGTATAAACTCAGAGACGAGATCAGAGGAAACATATATAGCCATACCTCCACTGGAGCACCTATCAGATCTGTATAGAACATAATTGGTGAGATTTTTTTAATTATCTGAGATACTTTTAAGCCATGTTTCAGAAAGTGTAATGATATTAGGCTTATGTAGGACAACCCATGCACTAAGTAAGCCCATTTTAGGCACAAGACTCCTAATATTCAAATGAATGATTTTTTAATCCTTTAACATCATCCAGTCTGGGAGCAAAAACTAACAATGGTAGCCTACTGTCACTGATCAAATATAGGTTTGAAAGTAGTTGGATCCAAAAATGCAGTACGGTGTTGTAAAGATTGCAAGATTCATTAGTTATAGTAGAACAGACATGCAAAACACATAAACACAAAACAACCAGACCCTTCAAGAACGACCCAGCAACCTGACACCATATCCCAGAGCATTTCCCTGAGTAAACCGAACTGTGTAGGTAAAGAAGGCTCAATCTGCATTAGTAAGAAAAAGAAGAAGAAAGCGTAGCTCAAAAGAAAAAAAAAGAAAAGAAGATACTTCACAACGTTAACAGCTATGGGCAGTAGCACAGAACTTATATAGTTCTGTGGGCAGTAGCTAGTAATACGCGAGCAGGCTCTAACGTGCCAAAGAAGAAGAAGATGAAGATGAAGAAGTGACGCAATCAGTTTTGCGACGGCAGAATGTAAACAAACAACAACAGCAACTGAGAGAGATCAATACCAGGGGGTATACTACGAATGAAGTTTAACATAGCCAGGGTTTCTTTGCGTTAGCTGGCTTTAGAAAGCCTAAACACCGCAATCTGGCTTAACTGGTAGGCCTACTACGAACATGGTTATCAACTTCCTAAGAGAAGACGGGCTTTATTAATCGAGGTACGTGCGCGTTCCCATAAAAGGGGCTGTGTCTGCAACAACGAGCCTATAGCGGTGCAGCATGGGCTGTACTAGAAAGCAACGTATTTCTCTCCTGTGGGGAAAAAAGACTGATACGGACAGATTGGGATGGCAGGTATGCCATCCACCAGGTTACGGCTTGGTGGGGCATGCCCCATACCTATACAACACCGAGAGTTTGGCACTTTTCAGGGTTTCCTACAGAAGTAACCACAATGACCATAGACTCTCAGCCCTTAACTTCTGTATGTTCTGACCTCATGTAACCACACAGCATTCAGATACAACTTCACACATCCACACAATAAAGCCCCAAACTTGGGTTATTTTGCTGTTTTTCTCCTTCCTCTTCCGCTTCTTCTTCTTCTGCTTCTTCCCATTTTCCTGCCAAACTGCCTGCCTCTGTCGCGATGTTATCCAATGGGGAGAATTATTATTTGAGGGTATGGTCCATATACCTGCTCATCAAGCTTATCGTCCAATAAAAAATAAAAAAAAACTGTGGCTTAGTGGTTAGGACTGCAGTCTCTCACACAGTGGATTGTGGGTTCGAGCCCAGCAGGGCACATGTGTATTTTCCACAAAAACAATGTGCAACTGTTAAGTACTTTTAATATCTTAGACTGTTATTATTTTCACATTGACACATTAACGTATTTTTATTGCAAAGGCAAAAGAGGTTTCCAATATTAACTGTTCAATGTTTCACTTGTACTATATCACACCCTTCCCAAACCAGACGCTCGCTCTTGTCTGGTTTGGGGAGGGTGTTACGCTCTGCTCTTGCGGTCATGACTGACTGACTGTGGAAACCCCTTGCCTCGGCCAACATTTCTTTATTCATTAATTTCTTCACTTCAGCTCTGTTCACTTTATCCTTTTCACACATAACACAAGGTCACCATAAAATTAACTACTAGGAAAACTAAGAATTTACGATAATAGCCTACATTAAGAATTGATGATAGCCTCTTTTAAGCTGCAAGCCTTTAAGAGATCGGATTTATAAAGCGCCAATTCCCCAAACATATCTGATTCATGGTTAGTCACTTTAAAAAAAAAATATATAGCCTCTGAATGTGGCTCTAGTCTACGCTACTCTGCTGATAATGTAGCTTACTGCAAACACTTTTAATTATTATAATAATAATAATAATAATAATAAGAAGAAGAATAATCTCTGGTATGTACTTTCTTAGTAGTATCTACTGTTTTCTTTCTGGCTAAGATTCCTGGGAAATATGCGTTGTCCAATTAAGCTTGTTCGCCAACGTTAGGAAGCAGAAACAAGCTAGGCTACTACGAAGTGAATCAACATGCATTCTAGCCTACATTCATTGCACTACAGAAAACTAAACTAAACCTAGCTGTCCGTAACCAAAACATTTCCCGCAGGTAACGTTCTACACTACTGGAAAAAAAAACGCTCGCTAGCTCGTAGCCCACACATGGAAGGTTGGAGTTACGCATACGGCAATCCAGTGTTGAATAGCCTAACGTTAAATGTATTTCATAGAATACTAATAGCCCTATTTTAAAACTGTATTTCCATATTTTACTGATGCAAACTATTTAGGCTGTACTAGCTATTTAGGCTGTATGTCTTTCAGCTAGAATGTGTTTGCGTCTAGCCCATTGTGCAAGCATGTCTCCATGTAGACTTGATTCATTAATTTACATGCTTCTTCATGATCCATAGCTCAGGTGGTGCTGTTCATTGTATTTCATTACACATTAAATACTGCTCATCTACAAACTCTTTTAATGTAATTGTGTGCTGTCTGTAATAGGATAACTGTTCTCATTCCTGTCAATAGAGGGCGTTATGGTTAAGCGAATGTCTGCATACATTTCTTTGGAATGCACGTCTCTCTCCGTGTTTATCTTCATGCATTATTCATCATTAGTTAGCTATAAAAAATAAGTGATATCAGATCAAAAACGTCTATGACGTAAAAAAACGCCACGCATAGCCTACATAGCGCTGTCCATAAGTTCTTAATTCCAACTTGCAAAAACTAGGCCTGCCTTTAAAAGTCTTGATATCAAAATGTGGCCAAGTTACAACTAACAATATTGCCTATCGTAGCTCACACTAAATAAACTAGCTCTATCTCCAAAGCAATGCTATCCAAACTTTCCTAAATTATTTAATGCAACTTGGCCCTGTGTTTCTTCATCTTACCATCTCAAGAGAATGTGGTCAATGAAACTGTATGTGCCACATCAAACTGCAAAATGAAAATAATTTATAGTGGAAATACTCTGATTCAGATGTGTTGCACTTAGAAATTAAACAGAAAAATTACTACACTATAGGGCATGTTTGAACAATTGTCTGCATCCACTGCTTTGGGTCTATGAAAAGCACAGAATGAATAAAATGTATTATTATTATTATGTATTTATTGATTTATTTATTTGGATTTCTATCAAAACCTGTGTGGTCCTACAGAGCATAGATATCATTGTGTTCACGAAATTCTGTTTGCAAATATCATAAATACTATTATGTTAAGAAAATTGGTACTATTACTTATTTGCCACCATCTGACCCACAAACATGTCTGGATACGTTTGTAAAAATGCTTTATGTAGGCTATTTTCTAGGTAAAAATATTACTCATTTTTATCTGCATTTATTTATTCATCACCCCTTTCTCTATTGTACATGATGTTTCTTCATGTAAATGTCTGTTTGTGAATTGTAAAGAATGCTGTAGCAGCAGTTAACATTTTAAAACCTGTACATTTTCTAAAGTAAACTTGCCAACAAGTTTGCCAACTCCTTTCTGGAGTGTAATTATTCATCAATACTGTTAAAAACATTCATTGAAATCATATGTTGTTCCATGAGGCACAATCTCTTCACATGTAAAGATGAAGAAACACAGGGCCAAGTTGCATTAAATCATTTAGGAAAGTTTGGATAGCATTGCTTTGGAATAGAGCTAGTTTATTTAGTGTGAGCTACAATAGGCAATATTGTTAGTTGTAACTTGGCCACATTTTGATATCAAGACTTTTAAAGTCAGGCCTAGTTTTTGCAAGTTGGAATTAAATTACTTATGGACAGCGCTATGTAGGCTATGCGTGAGTAACTCGTAGACGTTTTTGATCTGATATAATGGACGGATAGGAACATGAAACAATCATATGAGCAAAAAGCCTCCAACAAAGCCAGGAAGGAGCTTTTGTAAAAAAAATAAAATAAAATGCTCATCGTGTAGGTTAAATTCGTTAGGCTAGTTAATACCTTTTTCACCTTCCCATTCGTAACAAATACATCTATCGGCTACTCTCAGTACATTGTCATAGGCTAGTTTATTTCTAATGTGATAACTGTACTACTACATTCTAGAGCTCTAAATTTGATACTTGATACACAGGTATTTCAGCCCAGGATGAATTAACTACATTCCACAGTTCCTGTGAATTTTTGGGTTTTGCTTCAGAAACTGCATTTTTAATGTCACCCCACAAGTTTTCAATGGGGTTGAGGTCGGGGGATTGAGCTGGCCACTCCATTACCTCAATCCTTTTTGTCTGGAACCAAGATGTTGCTCGCTTACTCGTGTGTTTGGGGTCGTTGTCTTGTTGAAACACCCATTTCAGGGGCATTTCCTCTTCGGCATACGGCAACATAATCTCTTCAAGTATTTTGATGTATTCAAACTGATCCATGATCCCTGGTGTACGATAAATAGGCCCAACACCGTAGTATGAAAAACATCCCCATACCATGATTTTTGCGTCACCATGCTTCACTGTCTTCACTGTGTACTGTGGCTTGAATTCAGTACCCGGTGGTCGTCTGACGTACTGTCGATGACCACTAGACCCGAAAAGAACAATTTTACTCTCATCAGTCCACAGAATGTTACGCCATTTCTTTTTGGGCCAATCGATGTGTTCCATGGCACATTTTAACCGATTCTGCACATGCCGTTTTTTCAACAATGGTGCTTTACAGGGGCTTCTTGCTGATAGCTTAGCTTCGATCAAACGTCTTCTGACTGTAACAGCACTTACAGGAAATTAGGTGTGGTTGAAAAACCACACCTACTGTTATCACTCAGACTGACCGTTATTATTCTTCTCCTCCTACACCGTTCACACCCTCGACACCATTCATACCTCATATTATACCTTTATACCCCCTCCAGGTTGTTATTACTTTTTACCTTTATAGCATATACATTGAGATATTTGACATTTTATCACCAAAAAAATGAATGGGGGTCAATGGGCACGTGCAGTAAGCTAGCTCACGGTGAGAATGCTTTTGAATCACTTAGCGTTCTGTCAACAACCTTGGAAAAATGCAGACGAGAAATTCCATAGCTAACGACGTAGCCTACTTCCGTCTGCAACTGAAATGATCATACTCACTTTAGCTTTCAAAAATAATAATCATTGCCATTGGACTATAACTACAACAAATGCTGCATCATTCGCCACGAACATGCAGGTTATTGGCCTTATCTACGGTGCTAGCCTATAGACTGTATAAAAATAGGTCCCGCCCCTCCGAGTGAGGGCAGTGAGAACCATATAGAACCTATCTATGCCAGTGATCCCAGGACTCAACCTGTCCCTCTGATTGGTCCTGAACAAATGTTAATACCCTGTCCAAACGACACAATATTTTAAAAAATCAGCACATGCACAGGCATTAGATGAAGGAAAGGCACCTATTGCAGTTAAATTTTTTTGTGTAAAAAAATTATTGACTGAGTATTTTGACCACATTGCTGCCATTTACTTACATGGGTAAGACCTATACTGCAGCCAACCGCAGTGGCGCTAGTGAGCAATGGCACCAGGAAGTGAGCTTCAGAACGAAAGCCCAGTCTTGGCCCCTTGTGCTAGCCTAGTCGTCAATGTCCCAATTATAGTAGCCTATTCATATTTCTCTGAAATTGTAAACAAATTCCAATGCAGGATTGCTGCAGAGTCGCCGCTTGTGCATACATCAACCTCTCAAGTTGCACTGCATCATGATTAAATAGCCCAAACCCGTTTACAACCATCTTGCCACAGTCAGACAATAACATGCATAAAATGTACCGTTTCTACACACTACAAAAACGTTTGTTTTTCCGATATAGGCTAGCCTCTAGGCTATTATTAAAAAGTTGAAACTGTTACAAATAAACATTCGGTATACGCCTACCCAATGTAGAGTTAACATTTTTTTCTACAAATCTCTGATAAACAGATTAAGGAACCAAATATCCTACCTCGTAACGATTCTACAACTGGTTTCTGTTGAATGTTGAAGAGATTCTCTTATTCCATTTTGCCACTGCCCAGCAACGTTGATGTTTCCACAGGGCTATCGCACTCGTGGCTACTAATAGCCTACGATGCTGTTATGTAAAAACATTAACGTAACGTTACTTTTTAAGGTATATAAATACATTGGGCTACGTATTTTATCCAAATTATGCACATAACTGTTCCGTTGTATTATGAATGTACGTATGTGATCATTCTGACATCGTAGCTATCAGCAAGTGTTTTGATGTGGGTCAGAAATAGTCATGAGCATCTGCCACAGTTCTGTGGTATCTGCAGATCCATAGACTAGAAAAATAGAGTGACATCTGGCTCCCAAAACCGCCGTCGACGGCCGGAAGTGACTAGGCGCCTATTTGACCGACGACGTCGCTGTAGTATCGACGTTCGCCGTTTTGCCAAGGCATAGTATCGACGGTCGTCGTTTTGCTAGGCATTCGTCAGTTGAGAATTCCCTCCCCCTTCGGGCTATGAATTAACATATTAAAATAGGGCGGGCTTTTACATTACATTACATTATAGGCATTTAGCAGACGGCATTTCTTATCCAGAGCGACTTACACAACTTTTTAGCATTTTTTACATATTATCCATTTATACAGCTGGATATATACTGAAGCGATTCTGGTTAACGCACAAACACACACAAACACTAACGCACGCACACACACACTGACCCATTAAAGACAACAGCTACTTGTGTAAACAAATATAGCAAATCAGGTTAAAACCAGAAAGCTGGAAAATTCCACGTTGTGAGGACATTGATAACGAAATCAGTGTGTTGTAATATGAGCTAATGTTGTACAGCTGACTGACTTGTATGACATTACATTACATTATAGGCATTTAGCAGACTTACACAAGTTTTTTATCATGTTTTACATATTATCCATTTATACAGCTGGATATATACTGAAGCAATTCAGGTTAAGTACCTTGCTCAAGGGTACAACGGCAGTGTCCTACCTGGGAATGGAACCTGCAACCTTTCGGTTACAAGGCCAGTTCCTTAACCATTATACTACACTGCCGCCCGGGCTTTGTGTTGCCGTGTGTGTTTTTACGACATAAAGACAAATTAAAGGTAACTTCTAACTTTGAAATGAGACACAGAGACAGCTAACTTACCCTAGGTGTTTGAGCTTATTTTATTTGTGTAGTTTAGCGAACGTATGTGCGAACGGTAACTTTTAACTTTGAAATGAGACACCCATATGTGAAAGGTCTGTAAAAATCATATATTATCATACTTGCGAGATTTTATAAAAAGCATGTTGATTAGCATTAGTATATTATGCTATAGTCTATTTGTATACAATTATTATAGGCTACAATCTCTCAATATTTAGGAGTGGGCTACCATGTAGGGAACTATAGCCTATAATTTAGTAAGAAATGTATGCTAGTTCTCTACCACATATTTATTTTGTAAGTGAGCTATTGTATATGGAATATCTGGGTTTTATAGGATTTTTACAGACCATTTGCATATGGACAGAGACAGATAACCTCGTTGTTTGGGCTTATTTTATTAGTGTCACTCCTCACAAATTCCACATGTTAACTAACGTAGGCTATATCTTTTTCCGAGAGAGCTTAATACACAAACAGTGATGGTTTTGTGCTACGTTGGTCGCATGTCCACAATGGCTGGTCGCTCTCACACCGACGATCTGCGCTTCTCCAGAATGGAAAGTCGCTCTCAAACCGACGAGACGCTGGACTGCACAGGGATGTCATGATTGACTACAAGACCAAGTGGGCTGAGGCATATCCGCTGAAGTCTAAGAAAGCTGAGGATGTAGCACAGTGCATTGTAAAATTCTTTGCACAGTTCATTGTAGAATTCAAGTTTGGGGCACCAAAACGAATTCTCACCGACCAAGGAGGGGAGTTCAGGAATAAGGTGCTGTCCTATTAAAATGCATTTTCAATCATTTCTCAATATCTTTCCCTGTGCAGTCCATCTTATTACCCAAAAACATGGCTGAGGCTCCCTTCACTCAGTTTACTTTTTACTAACTGACTGTTGTCCATGAAATTCAGCTGAATATGGCTCTCTGACAAAAGCTGGACATCGAGAGGAGCTTCTGCGCACCGTACCATCTGCAGACCAATGGATTGGTTGAAAGGATGAATGGGCAAGTGACAAGGTAATGTGGACTTGGCACTAAACTGACCTTGACCCATTTACACCACTAAATGGTACTATAGTCATTGTGTTAAGTATTCTATTTTGGTATTGTATTAAGCAGTGTGATTTGGGTCACACATCGCAATCATAAGCTATGCTTTACAATTGAAATAGTATTTCATAACAATGCCAATATGTTTCAAAACTCTCACCAAATTGGTGGATGAGAAGCCTTGGAACTGGGATCTGCACCTCAGTGCAACTATGTTTGGCTTGCGCACCAAAGTACAGATCACCACCAAGCACTCCCCATTCTACCTCATGTTCGGCAGAGAAGCCAGATATCCATCTGAGGTCCCAGAGACTTTTGGAGTGAGTAGGCCTAGGTCTCTACATTTCCTTCTAAATTTCCTTCACTCTAACTTATAGCTAACAGCATTTTCTCTCCATTCAAGGTACCTGACATAGAGGACATTGTGGCTACAAAGGTTTATGAGTACTAAAATTGACTATTCTTTCTTAAAATGCGTGCAATAGCCTTTCAGCTTTATTGGACAGCACAGTGTAGAGACAAGAGGAATGGGAGCGAGTAATGCGAAAACAGGTCGGCTTCGAACCAACAATGTCGCAAAGAGCACGGGAATACTAGCTAACCCGCGCTACACGCTGCGCCACGGGGAGACACGCCAGGAAGGTGTACTTCGGCTCATACTTCAATAAATAAATCAATAAATAAATTATATAAAAAAAATAGTTCGGTTTATACTTACAAAAAAAATGTAACTAGTTCTGTATGCCACTTGTGCTCACTGGATATCTAATACCCCTTTCATATTAGAGCCGTATCCGCTTCTGAAGCGGTCTAACTCTCAATATAAAAAGATTTGATACCCCTTTCATATTGTACCCCTGATTTTGAACCGCTTCTGAAGCGGATCAAAAAAGGCAGTCACAAACCTTTTTATATTGCCCCAGAAAATGCGGATCAAGGCCACCGGACCATTTTATATACACGCATTTTAGTACGTACTTGTTGTCATGGTAACCGATTGTTTCATGTTAAACGCGGGAGAAAACGTAAGCGCGGGCTCGAGAACAAGAGGTCAATAATTTGCGTGCGTGATTCATGTTAACCTGGCTCGAGTGGTACTGTGTGCCTCACGTATGTGCATCTGTGTATGTTTTGTCCAATTCGATGATCGTTTAAAGTTTTCAAGACAGAATCGGTGCCGTGCAAATTTGGACTTCTGCGAAGCACACGACAATTGGTCTTTTGAGGAATCTGTAGCCTACAGTTACATTTACCGTATGAAATGGATGTTTTTGTTAAAGTTTTACTACTTCTACTCATTACGAAACCAGGTAGGTGTTATGCTGTTAAATAAATCGCGTGACAACGTTATGTATGATAAAACAATACGCAAATGATTAGCCTACTAGAGATTATTGTGCAGGTGATTATTATATACTGCAGTCTCGCTTGCGTTACGCACCTTTTGGTGCAGCTGGTCTTTCAATAAAGTAAAATTGTCTTTTGAGCATTTCTATTTATTGGCTGCGTTTTAACTGATATTTTCATTGGGTTTAGTCCGCTTCAAATGTCGGTACTTTTCATATTGAGCTGTATCCGCTTCTGAACCACCTACTAGTCCGTACTAACTTGAAACCGTTCTATTTTGTATCGGTATTATCTACCCGTCTCAAATCTTTTTATATTGAGACTTAGACCGCTTCAGAAGCGGATACGGCTCTAATATGAAAGGGGTATATGACGGGTAGATAATACCGATACAAAATAGAACGGTTTCAAGTTAGTAGGCCTACGGACTAGTAGGTGGTTCAGAAGCGCTTCAGAAGCGGATACAGCTCAATATGAAAAGTCCCGACATTTGACGAAGCCAACAAATAGAGATGCTCAAAAGACAATTTTACTTTATTGAAAGACCAGCTGAACCAAAAGGTGCGTAACGCAAGCGAGACTGCAGTATATAATAATCACATGGACAATATAATGAATCTCGTAATCATTTGCTTATTACTTTATCATACATAACGTTGTCACGCGATTTATTTAACAGCATAACACCTACCTGGTTTCGTAATGATTAGAAGTAGTAAAACTTTAACAAAAACATACATTTCATACGGTAGGCTAAATGTAACTACAGATTCCTCAAAAGACCAATGGTCGTATGCTTCGCAGAAGTCCAAACTTGCACAGCACCGATTCTGTCTTGAAAACTTTAAACGATCATCGAATTAGACAAAACATACACAGATACACATACGTGAGGCACACAGTAAACCACTCGGGCCAGGTTAGCTAGTGTAACATGAATCACGTGCGCAAATTATTGACCTCTTGTCCTCGAGCCCGTGCTTACGTTTTCTCCCGCGTTTAACATGAGACAATCGGTTACCATGACAGCTGTATCCGCTTCTGAAGCGCTTCTGAACCACCTACTAGTCCGTACTAACTTGAAACCATTCTATTTTGTATCGGTATTATCTACCCGTCTCAAATCTTTTTATATTGAGAGTTAGACCGCTTCAGAAGCGGATACAGCTCTAATATGAAAGGGTCCGGCGGCCTTGATCCGCACTTTCTGGGGTAATATAAAAAGGTTTGTGACGGACTTTTTTGATCCACTTCAGAAGCGGTTCAAAATCGGGTACACTATGAAAGGAGTATTAGTTAGCTTAGTTTTATTTACTAAAATGTGGCCTGTTTAGTCCAAAAGTTGTCATAGCCATAGGCTACGTGTATTTTGTTTTTTTAAAGGGTTTCCGCGCTGTTATAGTTTTGACAACTCTGCGTTATCATAGCTATGATACAGCTTTAGCAAAAACTGGTATGCAGTAACAGACTAGCCTTTTTATTTATTGACTTGTGGCGAAAGTGACGCCGTGGTGATAGATTTACCTTAACATCTGTCCGAAATTGTAAACAGGTTGTCGTTTTTCACGGTAAGAAGAAATTTTATGACAGCGTTACTAAATTAGCTATAGGCTATAGTTCCCTACATGGTAGCCCACTCCTAAACATTGAGAGATTGTAGCCTATAATAATTGTATACAAATAGACTATAGCCTAATATACTAACGCTAATCAACATGCTTTTTATAAAACCTCGCAAGTATGATAATATATGATTTTTACAGACCTTTCACATATAGACATATTTCAAAGTTAAGTTACCGTTCGCACATAGCCTACGTTCGCTAAACTACACTAATAAAAGAAGCCCAAACACCTAAGTTAGCTGTCTCTGTGTCTCATTTCAAAGTTAGAAGTTACCTATAATTTGTGTTTATGTCGTAAAAACAGACACGGCAAAACAAAGCCCGCCCTATTTTAATGTTAATTCATAGCCCGAAGGGGGAGGGAATTGTCAACCAACGAATGCCTAGCAAAACGACGAACATCGATACTATGTCTTGGCAAAACGGTGAACGTCGATACTACAGCGACGTTGTCGGTCAAATAGGCCAGAGACCCTCCCCCAGGGATGTTTAACGGTAACTTATACCATCGCTAGCTGGCTAATTAGCTAGCTACATTGCTAAACATCCAAATTTGCGCTCTTTTTTCTACTCTTTGAATTGTATTCCACAAACATTCTACCAAAATATCAGTGTATAGATCACATTGCCATGCCACGTCTATGTGCAGCAGTAACGTTAAATTGCAATAATAGGTCGACAACTGCTTGTTTGAATTGCGGTGAGCTAGCTAGCTAGTAACGTTAGCTATCGGTTTTTAGAAGCCTAGCTCGCTAACTAACGTTGCTAGCCTACTTTACAGCGGCGCTGTAGCGTGCTAGTTTACCGTGAACTGTAGCTAGAGGACTAGCTGCCATAAGCACTTTGGGTTGCTACTTGTTGTATGAAAGGTGCTAAATAAAGTTCATTATTGGGAGTGAAAAATATTGGGACGCACCCAGCTGTCTGTGTGCGGTCTTTGTATTTGGCGTGAGAAATAGGCTATTTGGCTGGCGTGCGAGCTAAGTTAATAAAACAGAGCCTGCGTATGTAGGCTCACGTCAAAAGCATGAAGAGAGTTGGCAACCACAAGCCTACTGCTTTTTATATTATAATGGTGGGTAGCAGGTTTTATTAGCTAGACTATATGTCAATGTGTTTGCATACAGAGCCAAGAACAATGTGGGCTTGCAGTCCGTCAAATTGTTCTCTCTTGTCTTGAACTATGAGCTTCCAAATAAACTAATGAGTCGCGTTCAAGATCAGCCTGGCATGTCTCTCCCTGAAATCGTTAGCTAGCTATAGCTAATTATGACGAAATTGTTAATGTTTAGGCTAGAGCTCCGTTTCTTTCGGAAGTTCATGAAAAAAATAGCAACCAAAATATAATATTTGTGAAGTAAAGAGAGAATTAGGAATGTAGCGTAGCCTACTTCCAAACAGAGCCGTAGAAACAGATCTGTATGTATGGAGTGTATGACTCTGCTTCCAGTGCCTGATCACAAGTCTACAGCAATCAAAATACGATACGTCATTATCTGACGACATACGCAAGGACCCCGAGCAAATCGTTGAGCTGAGCAGATCGTTGACCCAGAGACCCTCTCTGGTTGACCGACACTGGCCATCGACGTCGGTTTTGGGAGCCAGCCACTACTGGAAAAATAAGGAGAAGCACTGAAATAGCTTGAGTAAGGAACAGCGCCTACAGTGGCTGAATGGGAAAACTACAGGATCGGCGGTTCTTTTATTCACTGATTTTTATTTTTTTAATTATATACTTTTTCAGTTTATGATTAAGGCGAGGCCCCTTTCAGTTGAGAGGCTCTTTTCAGGAGAAACGAATGAAACATAGCAAATGCTGCCTATGCTTCCCGTCTCTGATCCAAATCCAAATGCTGTCACGTAACGTTATGTTGTCTAAGTTACAAAATAGGCTACAATTGAATTGTTAACAAAACATTTTTAGCGCTGTTGAAATTTTTGCCTATGTTTTAGCTAAATGCTCATCTAGCCTACTAATCACTCCATTCTACATTATTCAACGAATTCTGATTTATGTCTTAATAACGTTAACACAGACAACTTCCTAACAAAACATGACAAAAGCATAAGCCAGCTAGCTAGGCTACTGTGGTTAAGCTACCAGGAAAAACAAACCTTTCTGTCATGGTTTTGAACCCTGTTTTGCTATGCGGTCGTTTTCCTCTGTGGCCACGCGAGGGCGCTGTCCTTTTGGTAGATGCTTGCTCCGCCCTGCTGAGTTGGCGGAGCTTCTGTTAAGCATTTTCACCTGTGTGTAGTGGCCGGAGAGATATATAAGCCTACCGTTTCCTCTGTTCGGGGCTTCGACATTAATGGTTAATTGTTTTGTTCTGTGGTGTTTTTGTTGGTTGTGAGTTCTCGTACCATTTTGGCTACTCGCCTATTTTTAACGTCTCTTAGTTGAGGCAGGGCTTATTTCTTGCTGGCTTGGTGGTTGGTTATCTCGTAGGAGTTTGGGACTGTAAATCTCTGCTCTATTTGGCCTTTTTTGTGCTTTTTCTCCGTGTATGGAGTTTTGGGCGATTCTGTTCAGAACAGTAGTTCTGTTCGCCCTTCGGCACATGTCTTCCCATAGGGAGATCGGGCATTTCGCTTCTACTTAGTTCTTAGCTCGTAGAAGTATAGAGTAGTAGTTTCTCTGGTCCATTTTCACCTGTTATTTGGTTTTCTTACTGAGAGACCTGGCGTTTTGCTTCCACTCATTTCCGGATTACTGTGAGCCAGTGAGTAGCCTAGCTTCGGTGCGTTTATTTCTTGTTTTGTCTCCTTCTCATGGACTACGTCCCCCTTTGTTGTGAGTCGGGGTTTTTCGTTACATTTCTCCTTACTGAGAGGCAGGGCTTGTATTTGTGTTTGTGCTTGTGTAAGTCAGTTAGCCGATAGTTTCGGTGCAGCTGTCCCATCGTCTTTTGTGCTCTTTCTCCGTGTATGGAGATTTGGGCGATTCTGTTCGCCCTTCGGTGCAATTCGTCTCTTAGGGAGACCGGGCGATGTTTTGGACATGTTTGCGTTTGACTGCGAGCCTTAAACTAGCCATGGAACGTTAAATTTCTGTTCCTGTTCGCCTCGTTACATTTCCCCTTACTGAGAGGCTGGGCTTGTATTTGTGTTTGTGCTTGTGTAAGTCAGTTAGCCGATAGTTTCGGTGCAGCTGTCCCATCGTCTTTTGTGCTCTTTCTCCGTGTATGGAGATTTGGCCGATTCTGTTCGCCCTTCGGTGCAATTCGTCTCTTAGGGAGACCGGGCGATGTTTTGGACATGTTTGCGTGTGACTGCGAGCCTCAAACTATGCCTTGGAACATTAATTATCTGTTCCTTTGCCTCGTTACATCTCCTTACTGAGAGGTTAGGGCGTGGCTCCATTTTAAGCTTGGCCATTTTGCTGGTAAGGCTATGGGACTGCGGTTCTCCGTCGGCTCGCCTGTAAAACGTTTCTCCCCCCTGGGAGATCGGGCGTTTACCCCCTTGAGGTTCTGCATGTGACTGTTAGTGCTAGCTTATGGAAGTAGCCACGGAACGTTATCTCTGTTCCTTCGCCTCCTCCTATATCTATAGGTATTAGTTTTCTGTGTTTATTTACTGTGTGTTTTGTTTGTGCCATTGTGCTACTCGACTGTTATTATGCGTCTCGTTATCGAGACAGGGCGTTTGTTATCCCGGCTTACTCGTTAGTTACTTAGCTTGTAGAAGTATGGGGTAGCAGTTCTTTGTTCCCTTTTGCCTTGTTGGGTTTTCTGGTTAGGAAACCAGGCATTTGTGTTTACACTCTTTGGTAGGGAACAGTGAGCCGGTCTGTAGCTGTGGTGTGTGTGTTCGTTTATCTGCGGGTTTCCCGCCTTAGTGGCCTAAGGGCTTAATGAATCCCCTTGCTGCGTTTGGCTCCTCCCACCTCACACGTCACGCCCCATTACACCTTTCACTCTGCATGAAAATGCCAAGGTGACCGGTGCCAGTAGACTACGTTAGCAAAATGCAATCAATTATAGCTACAGCAAATAAACTATCCGCTACACGTGATTGGGTTATAATCTCAAGTTTATGCAAGTCAACAACGTTAAACTAAGTTACTATTAGCAAACGATAGCCTATGTTTAATTATTGCTTTAGATAGCTGCATGCTAGGTAGGCTGAATATAATGCTGAATTCAGCACAGGACATGTGGTTTGGACTTCACAAAATGGTGAGATCTGTAATCGGAATCAGATTTGTTTAATAAAGTGGAGAAATCAGTAGATGAGCATTTGGTTAAAACCTAGGCAAAAATTGTATGAACCCATATTTTTCTACAAACACGACTACAACTGTGTCCGAATCAGCACACACTACTATTTGAGTATGCCAGTTGAGTATACTTTTTCTTTTTCTTTTTTAGGCTAGCCTTACCTGCACGGCCAAATTGAGTGTTCTCAATATCCCCAGATGATGTAGCCAAAGTGTGTAAAGGAAACTGATATAGCCTAGGCTACTTATGTCCAGGTTTATATGGAGGATATTTCGCATACTGCATGTCACTGCAGTGTAGACTACAGTAAGCAATATGCTAGTACACAGGACGCAGTAAATTAGGCATTCACAATGCCTTCCTCTACAACACTGTTATGACCCAACAATACTATCCCAGATGATTTGACATTACCTTTTTGTGCATTACCATCTTTCTATGCCATTTCCAGCCATTGATATTTGTGAAGCAACCACACCTACAATTTATTTAGGAATTGTTAATCTAGTTTTAGATCATCTTTGATCTTTTTGGAGGTGATGATTGGCTGAATCTTTGCCATTCTGACTATTCTTCGATCCGTTTTAACAGTAGTTGCTCGTTTTCTTCCGAGTGTTTTGGGTTTTTGTTGCCATTTTAAAGCATTTGAGATCATTTTAGCTGAGCATCCTATAATTTGCTGCACTTCTTTATATGTTTTCCCCTCTCCAATAAACTTTTTAATCAAATTACGTTCCTCCAAACAATGTTTGGAACAGCCCATTTTACTTAGCAATTCAGAAGGAAATATATTTTATAACAATGTGTGAAACATTTGCTTCCCTTCTTCCGTAATAAAGGACAATTAACGACACCTGTTTTTTCACAGAATGAATGAATTCTCTAATTAAACTTCCACACTGCTATTGTTTTGAACACGCCCCTTTCAATGAATGAGTCAATTACTCAGAACAAGCAGCGTGCATGTCATGACAGTTGGGTCTGTTGTTTTTCTATTACACTACTACATCTACAAGTAAATTATTTGCCATGCAGAAATATCACTACTACTAATAACAGTGGTTCATCAGGTTACTGATGTTGTACTGCTATTTCTTTGAACACAACTGTAGATGCGAGTCCCGTTGTATTCTCACTTCTTTTTCTCCCTGGCAAGGCGAAGGATTTTCACTTTATCCTGGAAGTTAAGAAGTTTAATCATAATAGACCTGGGACTGGCTCTGTCGCTTTGTCAGACAGTCAGAGAGCGGTGGGCCCTCTCAATGATCGGCGGAGTGGGGAAGTTGTCTCGTCCCAAAAGCTGTGGGATATGTAGGCTAGAGCTGAGGTATTACATTGCCCTACCTGCACTTTGAGGTACCATGGCCATGGTGGTGTGTGACCAGTCGCTCCAGTGTCCTGTCATACTATAGCCGTATGGCATAACTCGCATCTGGACACTGCACACCTCACCCGGAACAAGATAGTTCAGTCTGTGTACCAGCGACTTTGTAGTCATTACCTATAAAACAGGTCACACATGAGCATCAGTTCAGTTTGCTCCCACTGGTGAGGTTTTTAGTGAAAGGGCCATAGATGATGAATGGTTTGTTTATTACCTGCTCTGTCTTCTGATCCAAGCTGTATGAGGAGTACTTTAACTCATACTGCACCTTGTCCCTCCACTTTGCAGGCATGCACCACGTCACCTGCAGTTGTTTTGCTTCCTCAGTGACATGCAGAGAAACGTTTGTGGGGGGATCAAACAGAACTGGAAAACAGCGATACAAGGGACAAAACAGCATTGGTCAAAATGTATTTTACACCTCTCTTCTCACACTAATCATTTCTCTCTCTCTATCACTGACAATCTATCTTTCAAAATCTCGTGTGTGTGTGTGAATAAGTGCTTGTGCCTGTTTTATCTGACTAAAAACTAAATACCAAGCCTATTATGTAGGATTACACAACGTGTCATTTGGTGTAACCAGCCATGATCATACAGTGTAATCTATATATTACATTCTGACATTCGTGTTGCGTTGTTGTTCTGAAATACAGAAATAATAATAGTCTACAAGAGAGAATAGCATTTTACAAATGCTGCTCTACAAGAGAGAATAGCATTTTAGAAATGTCAAGTTTATTCAATTTTTATAGCAGAAATTATAGTAGAATACCATCAAAAATTGAATCATCTTGTGAAATGGCACAAATTAGTATATGCACAATAATATTAAAGACACAAAATACATGATCAGGATACTATATGGTGGTTAGAAACACATTACTGTAAGTTTGTACTGGATCAAACTAATATGTATAAGTAACACTCAAGTGAACATGCTCATATATTCTAAATGTTTTTTTTTCTTCATCTTTTACATTTTTGCCCCATTTGAAAACCTTACCTGTCATTGACTTTATTATGTGTAGTGCTTGTAAATATGCAACACAAACTGTCTTCTGTAGTTCAAAATGAATAGACATTATTACCTAGAGAAAGATAGGATTCCCATAGGAACAAAGTAAATTTGAATTTTATTGAGGCAACTTGGAGAAAAGCTCAGTGACATACAACAAATTAGAACAACGGTTCAGCTGACTTCTGCCTCAGGTGAATATAACACTGTGGACAACAAATTGGTCTAACTGTAGCACACACTTACCTTGGTCTTCGACACTGATGTTCCGGCGATAGATGGTTATGTTTGTGCTAGTTTCCACCACTCTGATGTGTATGAGGATGTACAGATAGACATCTGAGGCAGGGAATGAGCACACATGAACGATGGTGGTGTTGTCCATTTTCTGTTGTGTGAGACTGCACAGCTTCTCTTCACTGAAAAGAGGAACGGTACCATCAGAAACACTAAAATTGTTTTGACAAATGCATTCCAAATCCAGCTGTTTGTAACTAACCACCTTAACTTGTTTAAATTATGGGCATGAAAAGGTTCTAGTTTCTTTCTGCCATCTCAGTATTTTCTTTTAATGTGATATTAATGCCATGCTTGACAGATTCAGGGGCACCATACTAATGCAGCCCATAGGACAAAATTATGGTCATCATCTATCTTCTTTGTAAAGTATCTTTTTCATGATGGATGCTCTTCATTACAGCCTGAGAAGAGATTGCAACCATGCCTTTTTGTCTATATTTCCAGGTAGTTTTTCACTGACAAATTTATGTCAGGTCATAAACCAACTGGCTGACCCTTGCCAAGGTTTCATATATAATGCAAACCCACCCTTTAAATTGTATTCTGTATAGTAGCATCCATTGTATAAGGCAAGGGAATGCATGTTCAGTTCCATTTTCACATAGAATGTTTGAATTTCCAGTGAAAATAACATTAATTGTCACAAGCTCCATGAAAAATTCAGGATTTTTAAAGATGTTTTCGTCAGCTTTACCTAAACTGAAGATATTTCACTTATGTCATTTGTAAATACTTAAATTTGGTTTTTAGCATGCATTGACTTACTCATCAATGCTGTAGAAGAACTTGTAAGACTTGTTATTGGACTCTTCCCAAAAGCAAGTGAGGTCATATTCTGTCCGAGTGAAGCACTTTGGGTCTTCATCAGCTGCCAAGAGTGCAATGTCTGTTTGATAAAAGCAGTTGGATGTGCATGTGAGATTAGGAACATTTCTATATTATGGATCTAAGGAGCAACAAGCAATGATGGGTTTTTTAATGTCACCGATCCCGCAAAAGAAAAACTTTCTATTGATGTTGCTGTGGTGCTATACAAGATAAAAGTTGTGGGAACATTATGTGTGTTATTTGTGTTTATTGTATTCATAAAAAGAAAAAATTAAAGAACATACAACATTGGTTATGATGAGTAATAACAGTGACATTGTGATTCTTTGCTTTGTTAAATAAACATATGGATACTTTTTAAAGACTTTAAAAATTCCAGATTTGACAGATCTGGAATTAAATATGCATAGCTTTTAAATATGTACAATATTTTTCCTGTCTTTTTTAATTTCATGATCATTGTTTACTGATGTTACAAAATCATATTTACATTCTCAGTTTTAGTCAACAATTGCAATTGAGAATTCTGCAACAAATCTTTCTAAAAAGAGGACAATATAAAATATAGCTGCAAGCAGCGATTCCCGGGGACCGAGCGGCATTAGCGGCATTTGTCAAACACAGAAACTGCAAAATGGTAGACAACTGTAGACAGGGTTGACCCAAAATACAAATATTTGTTTCTAATCAGGGCTTTTGCCATTGTTGATGGTATCTTAACCCGATCCAGTAAGGGCTTGCGTATTAAGTCTTTTAAGTACAAGTGAAACAGTGAACAGTTAATACTACAATTTCTTAACTTTTGCAATAAAAAGGTGTTTCTTAATGTGAAAACAACATTAAAAGAAGCATAGCATTTGCATAATAGTTTTGCAAAACCTTAACTTAGCCATTGGTACCAAGCTGGAATTGAACTGCTGACCACATACATGGAAAGCCAAGATTGTATCCACTAGGCCAAAGCAGGTTAACGGAAATGTGGAGGCCAAATAAGACTTGTGTGTTGCGGTATCAGATTGTTTTGGCTTACCGACTTCATAATTCAAACAGATAACAGGTAATATTGTGAAATTTATTTGGATCTATATAGCGCCACCACGTGGCTCGATTGGGTTGAAACTGTAGAGGTCAATTCCTCATGTTACTCTTAATAGACCTACCAGGTTTCATAGCTTTCTGTGAAATGGTTTTGGAATTATGAGCATTTTTCTGATAAGTCACGCCCATTGAAAATTAATTGGCTCGTCATTCGGCCATCTTTTAAAATATCAAAATTCTGTATATAATTTTTATGAAGCATGGTCTAAGGAGTTTGTCTACCTGTTTTCATGTAAATTGGCCAGATTTTGTATGAGGAGTAGCATTTTAAGTGTTTTACAAAAAATGCTAATTAGCGGAAAACAACATCAAAAGACTCTTGATATCTTATTTTCTGGTAGTCTTACAAGCGATATTATAACATCTCTGCATTTGAATGGCTCTCTATGGGAATTAGGGGGTTGGACTAGATTTAGCTGTAAATTACACTGGAACAATAGGGAACACATAGTTGGCTAAATGGCTCTAAGTCATCAAGGGTCTTACGTATCAAACAAGCCTTAAACCATCACTCTGCTGCCAGAAATACAGTAGATATGGATGGATAACTTGAAGGGTTTCTTCTCCTGACTTATTTTTCCATAGAGTTCAATGAGAAAATTTGTCAGAAGAAACAACCCTTAAAGTGATCCATCCATATCTACTGCATATCTGGCAGCAGAGTGATGGTTTGAGGCTTGTTTAATACCTCAGACCCTTGATGACCATTTTACCAATCATGTATTCCATACTGTTCCAGCATAATTTACAGCTAAATCTAGTCCCACCCCCCAATTCCCATAGAGATCCATTCAAATGCAGAGACGTTATAGTATCGCTTGTAAGAGTACCAGAAAATAAGATATCAAGAGTCTTTTGATGTTGTTGGGCAAAGACATCAGAAAGTCATGGCATGCAAAGGATATGCGACCAAATATTTAAAATTTAAAGGCACAGTCAACTTAGTGTATGTAAAATTCTGACCCACTGGAATTGTGATATAATGAATTAAAAGTGAAATAATCTGTCTGTAAACAATTGTTGGAAAAATTACTTGTGTCATGCACAAAGTAGATGTCCTAACTGACTTGCCAACACTATAGTTTGCTAACATGAAATCTGTGGAGTGGTTCAAAATTAGTTTTAATGACTCCAATCTAAGTGTATGTAAACTTCCGACTTCAACTGTATACAATTTCTAATTTGTTGTAGTTAAGTTGTTTAAAGTGCCCTGTCACAACTCATATTTTGAATGCATTGTGAACAATAGAATTGACCACAAAGTTCAGAAAAAGCTGCTTTAGAAATTCCAGACAACAATTACAGTTCCGAAGAGAATTCTGCAGTTACAGTCATGCCATACCTTATTTTTTACTATGTGGCGCACAAAATGCATGCACGTTTGTTGTATACAACAATGCAATGTTTTTATTGTCATTGTCTTATTTTCAGTTTTCAACCTTCCTCAATTTCGTTATTGATAAATAAGCAGTTCTGTCTCTTACCTTTCTTTGACAACTGATTGATGGCCCCAGAAACAGAACCCAGCCCCAATCCAAAGCAAATCTGGGCCTGGGTCCAGATGTAGATTTTCCACCATATGAGTCGAACATCCATGTCATGCACAGGTGGGTGCTATTCCATCACAGCTCTCTGGTCTCTTCTGTGTGTATGTGTAAGTGCGTGTGTGTGCCAGGCTGGAGGGGGCTTTACTGCAAAGCGGGCACTATCTGATACAAACCCAGTAAAGCAGGAAGTGTGTGGTGAGTGGATTGAAGCAGACACCCAGACAGGGGCCTCACTTCAAGCCCAGTACACAGACATACGAGTGTGTGACACAGAGCATCACCAGACTCTCACACCAGACTCTCTCAGCACTATGAGCTCACATACCCCACAGCATGAGTCTCAGAATTCCTCAACATCAACCTCTAGATGTGGTGTAGTCATTTGTTTACTGGTGAACATCAACTTTGTTTATTCAAATGATGTACAATTCAGTTATGATTTTATTTGCCACATGTATAAAACTCTGAGTAAAAGAATGCGTAAAAGAACGCTCAGGGTGAAAGTCTGCTTTAAAAAAGTTTCGCATTTTCTACCTCTACCTTTCGGTCATGGTGTCGCCATATCACACGGACCCCAAACATTGTGTATGTATGGTGTCCATCGTGTGCCGAGGTACGCATATTCTCACAGCACATGTTATATTATAGATCTGAATTTCTGTGTGGAAACTCGCTTACGCGGCTTTCTGAGGGCACTGTTTATACATTTCCTCAGATATCACCCATCAGGCCAAGTTCCTCTCTCACTACCCTTATCTTATTTGTTGGGTGCCTTTACCATGCACCACTATCAGATCTTGAAATATATTGTGAAATATGATATATTATGTTTGATATAGTGATAGTTCATTTCCTCAAAGGGTACAAAAACTATTAAAATATAAAAATATTTGACGTTTTCTTCTAGGAAGATGTGTGCGGTCCCTTTTATTCTGTCCCTTTTGCCAATTTAGGCGGCTGTGTATTTAACTGCTGCCAATGCTAAACAATGCTATTTCTCTACTGGAATTTTGAGATTGTATAAAAAAATGTTGTATTCTGAGACAACTTTATCTGAAGACATTATGCATGTGCTGGTTGGTATTACCGTAGTTCACACAGTAGACTAGCCCTCTAAGAGGATTCCTCCTGCAGCTCATGGCATTTCTAATTTAACCAAATAAATTTGTCAGGATGACAAGGCTACTTGTGAGAAATTAAACAGACTTTACTTGACATATTCCTGGGCAAAACTTTGAGAAACAAAGCCTCTCATAAATTGCAGGCCACTGCAAAACACAGACAAGGAAACTCCCTTTTCCCCACAGAAATGGTAAGATACTCTATGGAGAACAAAGGCTAGCCTCTGCCTTGACCCCCTTGTGTGAGTGGCTTCAGGACACCGGAGGAGGTGGGGGTGGGGTGGTGGTGCTGCTGCTGCTGGTGTGAACTTCAGGAAGCTGGCGTAGAGCCCCCTGCGTGACAGGCCTGAGCCTGCGGCTTGTTGTTGAAGGAAATCCTCTGACAGATCAGTGCAGTGCAGCAGGGATGAGGCCAGGACTCTGCAGACCACAAGGCACACAGAGTCAGGCGCGCGGTTTGGCTGTGACACAGAGTGTGAGTCCACATGGGACTTGGTGCTCCAAAAGCACTGTTATTTTAATCCTGGCAGTGAACCCTATCCTAATAATGCTAATAATACAAATTTTAGTTTTTTCAGTGCTAATAACTGTGCCCTATGCTAATAATGCTTTCTGAGTGCAGAATGCGTACAGTGAGTCAGGCAGAGATAGCTCTGTGGTAGGCTAGGGTGTGGAAGTTTTGAGCCAATGTTTAAAATGAACATTGTATTGTGTTTCTGAGTGTACGCTGTACAATAATGGCGCTTTTACAGTCTATCCCACCCATTCTTACGGGGGACAGAAGCTGACACAAAGAAGGATTGCATAACATACACAACTTAGGCCAGCATGAGCTGACCTCTTACAGGAGTGTGAATTCCTTCAAAAAACATGTGGCCTGAGCCAACAGCCTATTTAACTGTTTGTTTTGCTGGGGCCTTTTGGTGGTGAAGCCAAGGTACAATCTGACTTTTAATCAATCAGACTGTCTTTGAAACATACCATGCTGTAAAACACAAACCTAGAAAAAGATATTTTTTTACTATGCTATTTTGTGGTATATTTGAATATTTAGTTCTTTTTTATGATGAGTCCAGTCAGACAGCTTGTTACAGAATTTAAAACGTGTGGGGCCAGAATATTCAAACAAGCCAGCGCCACTGGCTTCATCGAACAAACAAAAATAAATAGTCTCCTAAGCTTATTATAACATAGCCACACTGCATTTGCTAATTAAACCAGCATTTAACATTATACATTTCCACTAATAAAGACAATATGGTACACTCACACATCAGAATAGTGTTCTCCTAATCTTATTGCTTTGAGCAAAATCAGCCGCTATCACTGTTTCTTGGGGCAGGCTTTATATAGCCCTTCGCTGGCCATGTCTCTCTTTTTAGTGTGTTTCACTAAGAAATTTAAATTTTGCTCTACGAACCTCTTTTGCAAGGCCAGTCACCTACTTCGCTCGCAAAGCAAAATTAACCTTTCAAAAAATTGTAAATAATCTGCTTTGTTTCAAAAACAAGGAATGGGCGCACACTTTAACACAATACGTTCACAGAGAAAAGGTCACAGTTGGAAAACTATTTGCCCTAAACAAAACTACATCATTGTTAATAGCAAAACACTTGATCTGATGTGTATAATAATGACAAAGCTGTTTCAGAGGTAGATCTGTCCCCAGCATGAGGAAGTTGTGGCTATTGCAGTACGTGAACCTCCAAAAGCAGTTTCTGTGCCACATGCACTTAGTATAGGGCAGTGGTCCTCAATCCTGGTGCTGGAGACCCACAAGGTCGGCTGGCTTCTGTTGTTACTCAGAAGTTGATTGATCAGTAAAGCAGTTGATTACCAGTAGACTCTGTGACTCTCCAAGGCCAGGATTGAGGATCAGTGGTATAGAGCATCCCAGATGGATTGGATTGTTGTCACTGTTTGTAACCTCTTTAAGACTCTTGGCAAGATGATTCATGCTTTGGTTTGAAGGAATGACCACTTTTACTAGTAGGCTAATGTTTAATTTTTTGGTAGCTTACAGTGAATAGTTCGATCATATGAATGAATGAATGAATGAATGAATGAATGGGTAAAATGCATAGTCATGTGGTCTAACTCATCATTATCAAGCTGCCAAACATTATTGCAATATTATAGCTTTTTTAAGAGCCTAAAACATCTGGCAGCTTTGTTTACGTTAATGACTAAGTTGTGTTGGCAGGGTGCACTGCTATTGTATTAAGA
Organism: Synaphobranchus kaupii; assembly: GCA_029718625.1. Classification (NCBI taxonomy): domain Eukaryota; kingdom Metazoa; phylum Chordata; class Actinopteri; order Anguilliformes; family Synaphobranchidae; genus Synaphobranchus; species Synaphobranchus kaupii. The sequence goes on along the minus strand of CM056377.1, from coordinate 100,664,468 downwards.
AAAAGGTATTCTAAACTGGTGTCATTTTGTTTATCTCCATCTCTGAAATCTGGTAGGAACATACAGTAGCTCTATAGGTTCTGCAGCCCAGGAGTCCAGTCATCAAGACTTCATTTAAGAAATTATGAGAATATACAACATGTATTTTCTCTTTGATAAAACTTTCAAAATATGCAAGGATCATACATATCTGGTTAAAGAAAAAGCATAGCCTATTTGAAAGACATATGACTTCAAAGGCAGGATTGTCTGTACAGGTCTGTAAGGAGATTTTAAGGTAGGTATATCTACAAAATATTAAGAAACACATTAATATGAGCAATAATGGCAGTTTTAAGCAGGTTGCTGATGAATAACTGAAATATATACATAAGGGTGCATTAAATACAAGTGCCACAATGTTTCTTTGTTATTTCAATCCTATGGCTTTTCTACTTTTTCTCATTCTATTTTCGGAGTATGTTCTTGTTGTAAAAACCTCACATAGTAACAGCACCCCAATACGATAGTCTGACAAAGTTCAGATAGATGGGCATTCCAAGCATCCTTGCAGTTGAAATGGCGTCTGATTCAGGATTGTCCCAATTGTGTGAAGGAAGATGAGAGCTGAGGCCAAAAGGCCTTGTCAATCCAAAGGCCTTTTCAGTGTCTTTTCACAGTTTTTTGTAAGTCTTTATTCCAATGGGCCTCGGGTGGACAGCAGTAATGTGGCATCCTGTTACTGTGTGACTTGGTCAGGCTACAAAAGCTACCAGGGTCTGAGGGGGCTTGTAGTCAGGCCTCTTCTGCAGTGGCATCTATTCCAGCATAGGTGAAGTTCTCAAAGAGCGCCATGTTTACATAAGCCTGCAGGCAGACATCAGAGATTGGAAGTGGTTAAACAGCCATTGAGAAAATTAAAAATAATTTGTTAATCTTACAAAATATAAATCAAACAAAATTAAAGACCAAGCCCAGGTGAATATGAGATGTGGGAGCTATAAGTGTAAGTGCATTACCTTCCTGGCCTCTTGCATCCTGTTGAGCTGAACAGAGATTTGGGAGAAAGGGGGCCTCTCGTATGGCCGGTCTCTCCAGCACTGTCTCATCAACTCATAACTGTCAACAAACAGAACTTTCAGACCAAAACTTTTTAAAAAAAAGTAAAAAAAAGGTTCCTTTTTTGCAGGCACGCTAAACCAACTGTGGCCCACACTTTGAGCACAAGCTATAACTTGCCTTGAGAATACACCCCATGAGATATACTCATGCTAGAGAGGGTGTATCAGGGAGTATCCATTCTTGCCATGCAAGCCTGTGGGAGTTTATGGTCAGGAATAGCTACTTACACCTCATCGTCACAGTTCCTGGGCTGTTCCATCCTGTATCCCTGAGGCAGCTTCTCATAGAGCTCAGCACAGGTCATTCCACAGTAGGGAGTTCCACCTATCAGGTGGGAGAGTGTGGAACTGGCTTCACTGATTTCCCCAACATCATAGCACAGCAAGATCTAGGTGCTTTTTGTGTGGAAGGTGAGGCATGTAATGCTTTTATATTCTATTCATATCTGGCTTATATAGCATATGATATGATTCAATGGTGATATGAATGTACGATCACCAAATTAGTCAATATGACGACGAGTTGCCTGTGCACTTTCTAATAAAGGTTCGAGAGGTTTGTTATTAGTTCCTTTTCAGCACATTAGATGCAGTTATACTTTATCCTTCCTCTGCTTTTGTGTGGTGTTAAAGATTGGTAAAAATGGAGATGTTTGGTTTTGCAAGAAGCTGGGTGTTTGTCGGTTTGTGCACTGTGGTCAATGTACGTTCAGAGAAGAAACACTGGCAAGTTTACCTAAAGCACACTCTTATCTTGAATCTACCATCACTTTTACACTGTTCAAGATTACTTACCTAAACTTACAATTTCCCACAGAAGCACCCCAAAAGACCATCTAAATGAAAAAAAGTAAGCATGTAATTGTAAAAATATCACTGACCAAAACTTGAGAATTTGCATTTACATTGCATGGCATACCATAATTGTACAGAATGTGTAGTAGATGAAGACTGTTATGTAATAATATGTAATGCAGTGTGTAAGAATAGGCTAAATAATGCATTTTGTTTGATTAGATATGAATAATACTTTGGGAATATTGAGATGAATGTTTTGAGGTTATTGAGGCTTGGACTTTTGTATTTTCAGTATACTGTATTCAGAAGTAGTCCTTAAACAACCTTTCTATCGTCTGTACATACTAGGACACAAAGTACTACACGGTGTGAAGTAAACAGAAACTATAACGGTCAGTCAGTGGAGGCTGCATGTTATCTCCACCGCAGTTTATTCTGTGGTGTAACAAGACAGTGCTTCCCAAGCTCTGAGGTCACGTTAACAAGGGGTCAAAGCAGAGATCTGGAACTCAGAGTAACACAAAGTTTGCTCAGAAGAGCACTTTCCACTTCCTTTGTTTTTAGTTTTATTGCACATAAAGTTCTTCAGGATGTAAAAATAGAGCCTTCTGACAGGCCGGTTGTGGCAGTCACTGCGTTTTTCTTTTGCTTCCTGGTTCCTGGTTATCTGTCCCTCTACATTAATTTATCAACAGACAACTGAAGGGGATATATGATTCGTTTTGTTTCAGACTGTTGAGTGTGTTGGACTGTGACCGCAAGGCATCATGTCACTGTTTGCCTCAGATTATAGAAGGATGCCTGGAGATTTTGTTTGGCTTCAGGAATAAATTAAACATTAAGTATAAACAAAAGTGAATTCACTTCAAGCAATGCTCTTCTGTTTCACTCCTCTTCATTTATATTTGGAGGTTAAATTAGTTAATAAATATGCTAATGCATTTCTACCTGGATTTATGACTATTTTTCATAATTACATTGAGCCAACACAGTGAAATGATGAATCTAATCATGTGGACCTACTGTGTATACTGATTTTTGTTACAAGCAATCTATGGGCAGAAATTATTTCCAGCAGAAATTGAATCTGAATTGTATAAGTCCTGAATTTGTATTGCAATAATTTGAATTTGAGTTTAAACTGAATTATTGTATTTACAAATTTAATTCAAATTGTATAACTGTATTACTTGATTTTAAATTGAATGCAATTGTTTGAATTTTTATTTGGTCTTCATTGCATTCTATTTTCATCCATCTTCAAAAATTCATGTTCAATACGCTTTCAAATTTAGTTCTTACAATTCAATTTCAGTTTTCTGGAACACACATCTAGGTGCTTATAAAAAGCAAATAATCAAAGATTCAGTCGAACTGCAAACAGCAGTTAGCACCTTATATTTATATCCTCTTTTTGTATTTTGGTGATGTGTGGAGTACATAACGTTTGACAGCGCACGTAACGAGTTTGATACCAACAGTTTTTAAGCATGGATGACCAGGGATGGAATTAACAGTTAGGCAAACTTTTTAAATCATAATAAAGGTTATTGTCAAGCCGTTTAAGATATTAGCATTCTGACCACAGCTGAGACCTCACATTACATTTGCGGAATTTTGAATTATAAGCACATCCACTGACCGACCCAGACTATCAGTAGGTTTTTTTTAGTTTAGCATTGTTCGTTAAAAGTACAAAGCATATTACACCGAATGAGAACATTAGTTTATCTGACTGCTTAAATGTCCTGGGATGTGAATATGGAACATTTATTCTTTATAGTGTGCTGTGCTTAGCTATTTCTGATATAATATGCCTTAAGAGGGTCAATCATCCCTTGGTATACATTAACAGTGATTACTTCAGAACAATTAGCAGCAATTCAGAAGTGCCAATAATGGTTGGAATGAAAGCCAGCATACACAATGGGTCCCCAGGACCAAGACTTAAGAACTACTGATCCAATAGACAGACAGACGGACACACTGTGAGCTGTGCTGAATGCTTGAACACTATCATACTTACACATCACTCTTTGTGGTATAGACACTGTAGTTTAATGATTCTATAGCCATCCATCGTACAGGCAACCTTCCCTGCAATACAAAATATAAAATAAAGCCGCCATGGTGCACATTGCTAGTCATCCTCTGCAGAGGTTTACGACATCATCATTAATTCCATGCACAGTAAATGTACCCTATATTCTTATCATGTGCATAAAAACGGGCTGGATTTTACGCATGTTTGGATGCGATAATGCTGCCACATTTAATTAGTTGCTTTTTTATCTTGAATTTTTTTCTACTTTTATATTTATGAAAATAAGATTGATGTGGTCATGTGGTTATTGTACAGTAATTCAGCCGTACTCGTATTACAGTGTGCACAAAAGAGAATGTTATATAGTAGGTGTAAAATTTGGAAGACCTAGTGATAAGGTAAAGTAAGGTAAGTTAAGGTAAAATATGGTAAGTGAAGGTAAAAGAGGAGACTTGCAGCAATTAAATCTCATTCGTAATGTAGCAGTCTTCTACTTGTTCTTCTATCATAACTTAAACCAAAGAATTCTCATATCGGTCACTGGTATCATTTAGATGTTTGTGCTGACTGCTGCTGTAAAATATCTATAAAGGAAATGTAAGTTCAGATATCTGACAGTAGAGACACACCCACCATGGTCTTCTTTACATAGACTTCTTCCCCTCTGGACAGTCCAAAATCAGCAATCTTAGCAATCAGGTTCTCCCCCACTAGCACATTCCTGGCAGCCAAGTCCCTGTGGATGAACTGTGGGGGGTGAAAAGTAAGACAAAATTAATTTACCCAGAAAGCAAATATAAAATAAATCTAAAGACAAATTCCACTGAAATGAGCAAAATATTAGTAAAATCATCAGAACATACATGCAAACTGGTGATTGTTACCATGTCTTCAAAATATGACTAAAGTATCTGACAGAATGAATCATAGATTTTATAGGAGTTCTCCTTTACGCCCTACAATAAGCTCACTGCTGAACTCCATTACAAGGAAATGAGAAACAGTACAGCAGTGTTTATGTCGTATCACCGGGCTTTACCTGTTTGTCGCTCAGGTAATGCATGCCTGTGGCCACGTCTACAGCAAACTGCAGCAGCTGCTGTGACGTGAGTGTTGAGGCAGTGCCATGCTCCTTGGCAAAGGCAGGGTCAGTCTCCAAGACTCTGCTTTTCCTCAGGAAATCCAGCAGGTTCCCAAAGGGGGCAAACTCGATGGCAATGTAAAGGTACCCTGAGGACAGGGTGGCCGTTAGAATAATATCTCAGTCAGTTATAATAATTTGTAGAACCCAAGCGTTTATATCCAAGAACATGATATTTACAGACCAAGAAGCTTGGGTGAAATACTTTCCGAGGTCAGTTGGAGTATTTGTATATCGTGCAACATAGAGAGCTAAATGATGGTTGTTGTTTTAGCAAGGGGAATAAGGGACTATAAAAGGTACTCTGATGATACTGAACTACCCAGGTGCATGGAATGGAAAATAGTAATAAGGAATTAATTCCAGCTACATTTGCAAACAGAGGAAGAAAAAAGTTCCTTAAGTATTATAAACCAACGTGTTTCAGCAATAGCCTTCATCAGACCAATAAAAGGGACAAAATTTGAACAAATTTTAGAAAAAGAAGAGACATGTTCAAATCAATGATGTACATACACATGCATTCAGAATGAACCATCACTCCCAGAGCAGAGAACAAAGCACAGGTAGATAGTGTCTCATAGATGGACACATTCTGAACATTAAATAAATGAGCACTAAACAGAACTGAGCGCTAAACAGAACATTGATTTAAAAAATATATATAGAAACACATCAGACATGTAGTACTACGTATGACATAATCTTTAATTGTGTGTCATAAAATCCAAAAGGCTTCCCTTTTTTCTTCGATAATTAACATCACCTTTCCTTTGTTTCAGTATGACTTGTTAAATATCAGCAAATTAAAAAGTGGAAATGTTTTAACATCATGCCTTCTGATGGAGCTTCTATGTCCGGTAATTTGTTCCGTAAGGACTTCCTTTTTTGAATATAATATACATAAAAACAAAGCCTCATTGATGTAATAAGCACCTGCTGCTTCCAGTAGGTAGCGCTGTCTCCACACAAAGGCTGTTTAACTCACCTCGGTTTTCACAGGCTCCAATCAGATTGATGATGTTGGGGTGCTGACCCAGTTTACACAGCACCTCCAGCTCACCAGCAAAGTCCCTGTGGTCATTTTCTGATGCAAACTCTGCAAGGTAACAAAAACATGCTATACTCCATTGTCAAGAACAAAATTGCTCATTGATAATAATTGATTCATCAATGTGGTCGCGTATTTTATATCTAGGACTCAATCTCCTGGCTCACCCTTCAGCATCTTTATGGCAGCACTCATTTTATTGCCATCCTTCTTGATCATGGCCTTTATAACCTGTCCAAAGTTCCCCTCCCCAATGACGTCCTCAAATTTGATGTCGTCCCACTCCAGTATGGGGTAGGTGAGGGGCTCGGGCTGTGGTTTGGGTCGGCGAGTCAGTGTCAGGGTCCCAGAATTGAACTGCAGAATGGTCTCCTCTCCCTGCGTAGGGAAGTATTGAGAAAATTAATATTCATTTACCTTCAGTGGGACAGCTGCTAAAATTGAGAACGGACCACTAAAATGTAATTCTTGCAGCACAAAATGGTTTTAGTTTCAGAAAAATGTTGGGGGACGGGCTTTGAGCTTTGCAATTCCACTCTATGCACCTAGCAGTGTGGCACAGCTGTCCTTAGGTTCTCGTAGGGTATATTCAAGTGCATCAGAACAGTGTGACCATACAGCTTGCCACAATAAAACATAATGAAAGGGTACTGTAGCTTTTGAGAATCCCTCTCTGTGACCCCTGCTTTGACATAAACCAAGAATACGTACTGATCCGGACTGGTAGGTGAAGGTTCTTCGGCGATTGAGCAGGGTCTTGCGAATGCAGAAGAGCCCCAAAAGTGCAAAGAGGATGGTAAAGCAGGTGACCGTCACCGAGCCAACCACAGCCATCAGCAACTGGAAGCCTTCACTCCCTGGTCGCCCCCCCACCCCCTGTGTTGTTGGGGTGAAGCTGGGTGGGCCTGTGCAGGAAGACAAGAGACGAAGCTAGATCTACAGAGCAGCTGTGATTAGATGTTCCTTCTTAGTAAAGATTTGGAGCAGTCAGCTCACAGTTCTAATGAGAAATAAAAGTAGATCAGAAGGTGCATGACATTGTTTTCCAAATGTTTTGATTATTATACTTTTTACATGAAGATGTTGGTTAAAATGAAAACATTACACCAAATTAAGAATAATTCATGCAATTTTAAATCAACATAACCGTTTTTATTTTATTGGGCACACCTAATGTTATTTGGATTATTGCAATAAATGAATCATAGATAATCATGGAAATAAATCATAAATCATGGAAATTCCATGAATCCACTCCTTGTTTTTCACTCACACAATTTTAAGCTTTTTTTGGCACAATTCCTCACCATCGCCCTGAGTCGAGGCCTGGACAAACTTGCTCCACTCGCCAGGCACTTTGGAGAAAGCACGGACCCGGAATTGGTAGAGTGTGCTGCCATTGAGGGCTGTTACATCCTTGGTGGTCTTGTTGCCATCATCAGTGTCGACCCAGGGGTGCAGGCTACCCTGGTCCACAGGTTGGTATTCAATGATGTACTTGATAATGCCACCATTGGGGTCCTCTGGGGGTTGCCACTTGAGACGCACAGCACTGATGGACAGAGGGTCAGCTTGCACGTTACGTGGGGAGGATGGTCCTTGGGAAAGAGAGACCACCTGCAGGGTTACCACATGCACGCAGGTTCATAGATGGCCCACACCTTATTTTATATGCCCATCATATCGTGTACTTCAGTTATAAATTAAAAAGCAATGGTTGTATTTATATTTTCCTATGAACTTGAATTTGGAAGTTGAAATTTAATTGTGAGCGGTGTACTATATTCATGCAGGTAAAATGACTTTGAATTTGTTTTGGAATTTCACAAATTAGACAACTCTCAGGAACTCCCCAAGCTGAGGGTGCACTTAAGATGGAGAAAGACTATTAAGCATTCCCTGCTCTTGTCCCTGTGATTTGTACAAGCACTAGAGGGGTGGGGGAGGTTTCAGGCACTGATAGATATCGGCTGGCTGAAAATGGGAAAGTTACCCTGGCTGTTGATTCGGATGGGGTAGGGTTTTGAGGCTGGTCCGAGACTGCCACAGTTGACCAGCCTGACGACCACATGGTAGTCGCGGTGGTATTCCAGGCTGTAGAACTTGGTGGAGAGCACACTGAGCAAGGTGGTCTCCTCCAAAATCTTGTCCTCAGAGGGTCCGTAGAGCTGCACTAAAAAAGCACTGGCCATGCCGGGGCTCCCTGGCAATAACCACCTGACTGTGGCGTTACGACCCTCCAGAGAGCTGAAATCAATCTCCGGCCTCACCGTCGGCTCTAACAACACAAAACACCCGAGTCAGGGACTAGTCTATATACCTCCCCTCATCCCCTGAGAAATGGCTCAACAAGAGCTCATCTAACCACTGTCTCTACCATCAAGTGCTCTTTCTAGCTCGATGTTGGGACTGCCATAGTGCCCTCATTGCACACTACTAGTATCTGGCAGTTTGTCTCACTGTCTATGGCTCTCAGCGAAAATCTGCTAGTATGTTCCAATCCATCCAAGAACCCTCTCTTGCATGTATTTGTAAGCTGAGCGGGAGTCATATAGGGCCCTCCAGGGACTTACCTGGACAGTCTGTCTCCATGATGGCCTCAGGTCCAACTGGCCCCTCACCTCCATCCCCAGGACGAGTGAGCTGGACCTGGACAAGGTACCTGGTAGAGGGTTTCAGGTTCATCAGGGTGATGGGCTCCCTGCTGTAGACTGCAATGACGACATGGATCAAGACCAGAAAAAGGCTGCACTTTACTGGATGTTCTGTTATGGTTCTTCTCAAGGATCCTCAAATCATGACTATCGCTGTGGAAGATTAGCTATTTTGCACATTTGTGGCCAGCAGGATGACAATTTGCATTTACAGTACTTTTTTTGTACTGTATTGGCCTGTAATATTATTTTTTTTAAACTTTTTCCCCCATTTTTTCTTGACTTTCTCAATTTGGAATGCAAACAACAGCAGCAATAAAAATAATAACAATAATAATAACAATCGCCATTCCCATTGCTTTAATTCCCTCCTCTTTCAAGCAGGGAAGGCACCCTCTAGCACACACTTGCACTAAAACACAAGCAGTCAGCCGCAGCTTCTTTCCATTCAGTAATTCAGCACATTCAGCACGGCTGTACGGTTACTGCATAAACTGGCACAGGAAGATTACAGGCATCAACAGGAGGAATCCCCAGTATGTGATGCATGAGGAGGGAGGGAGGGGAGGTTGTCTAAATACCTTCCCCTCCCTCTCTCATTATGCATCACACCCTGGGGACTCCCAGCCACAGCTGCCACTGGCGCAGTCAGGATTTAGTCTGTCCAGTGGAGTGCATCACTTCGCTAAGTACAATGTGCCTCTGCTGAATATGCCATTGAGGAGGCCCCCTGTCCTTGTTATTCAACGGACGTTATTCCTCCTCACTCACCTATGATGGAGGACCAGGAGACTCCTGTTTCCATGGGTTTGTAGAGGAGCTTGGTGGAGACAATGGGCCCATCACCTTTGTAGGTGACCACAGGCCTAACCACTAGCTGCTTGCTTCTCTTCTCCAGAAGTGTGGGAGGAGTTGAAGGACAGGGAGGCTCTGATGGAATGAATGTAAACAGCAGATGACACAAGAGCAAGTAATCCTGTGAGTACCCAACTAGACCAACCCAGGATTAGTACCCCATATAATACCAAACTGTGAAATCTCACCTTTGACAGTCAGGTTGAATTTACGTGTGTCTTGCCCCCCATTGGTGGAGACTCTGCATTCCCACAACCCACCGTGCTCAATGGACAGACGTGGGATCTCAAACTGGGCTGTGCTCTTATTTGAATCCATGGTTGTGCGGGATGCCTAAATCATCAATGTCCATTTACATATTACCTATTAAATGTCATGACATGAACCAACCTTGGTTGCATAAAAGGTGTGAAACTATCATGTTAAACAGGGGCCACATTATATTTCCTTTCACCTTGAGGACGGTGCTGTCCAGCTTGCGCAGCTCAATACTGGTGTGGCTGGGGAGGGGGTTGCCTGTGGCAGAGCACAATATCTTGGGGCTGGAGTTCAGATTCCACTCTAGGGTGTTTGCCATGTCTAGGATCTGGGGTGCACGATCTGACGAGGAAAACTTTAATTTAGTTACTTAGTTCCATTATTGGTTATTTTTGTTCAGAAATCCAATGTTTGAAAGCTCAGAGGTCCGTGGTTAACGTTACCTGATTTCTCACAGTTCTGCCCGCGCCAGCCTGTGGGGCACTGGCAGCCACTGAAACGGTTGCAGATGCCCCCATTCTTGCACCTGCAGCTCAGCCTGCACCCAGCTCCATACATGTCCTTGTCACAGGCTGTCAAAGTGGCCAAAAACATGTCTGAACAAAACTGGCCTCTCATTCTCCCCCATGAAATAGTAAACTTAGCTTTTGTCTCATTACATCTTTGTCTTTGTCTTTGCTACCAGAAACAATAATCTTTGCTAAAGTTTTTCCAGGTCTTCTAAACCATGCACTTTTATTTAAAAACCCATTAATATATAAAACTTTTCCCAAAACATTGTTTTAATTTATGTACAACCCCAATTCCGAAAAAGTTGGGACAGTATGTAAAATGCACATAAAAGCAGAAAACAGTGATTTGTAAATTCTATTTTACATATATTTAATTGAAAACAGTACAAAGATAAGATATTTAATGTAATCAACTTTATTGATTTTTGTAAATATACGCTATTTCCGAATTTGATGCCTGCAACACATTCAAAAAAAGTTGGGACAGGGCCAAAAAAAAGACTGGGAAGTTAAAAAAACACCTGTTTGGAATGTTCCACAGGTAAACAGGTGGTGCTATCATATTGGGTATAAAAGGATATCAAAAGACTCTTGATATTTTGTTTTCAGATTACACTGGAGTAGTATGGAAGTATAAGTGCAACTGGCTGTAAGTAATCAAGGGTCTGAGGTATCAAACAAGCCTCAAACCATCACTCTGCTGCCAGATATGCAGTAGATATGGATGCATCACTTGGAGGGTTGTTTCTCCTGGCTTATTTTTCCACAGAGTTCAATAGGAAAATGAGTCAGAAGAAACAACCCTTAAAGTGATCCATCCATATCGACTGTATATCTGGCAGCAAAGTGACGGTTTGAGGCTCATTTGATACCTCAGACACTTGATGACTTACAGCCATTTAGCCAGCCATGGGGTCCACACTATTCCTGTGTAATTTCTAGCTTAATCTAGTCCCACCTCCCAATTCCCATAGAGATCCATTCAAATGCAGAGAGGTTATAGTATCGCTTCTAAGAGTACCTGAAAATAAAATATCAAGAGTCTTTTGATATCCTTTTTTATCCAGTCATGATAGCATCACCTGTTTACCTGTGGAATTGCAAACCGGTGTTTTTTTGAGCTTCCCAGTCTTTTTTTTTGCCCCTGTCCCAACTTTTTTGGAACGTGTTGCAGGCAGACAATTCAGAATTATATTCAGCATATATTTACAAAAATCAATAATGTTGATAAGGTAAAACATTAAATATTAATAATATACTGTTTTCAATTAAATATATGTAAAAGAGAATTTACAAATCACCGCTTTCTACTTTTATGTGCATTTTACATACTGTCCCAACTTTTTTGGAATTGGGGTTCTACAATGTATGTGGTTTGTTCTGACCATTGGTCAACTGCATTTATATAAACAAGTTTCCTTATGTGATTATATGTAAGAGAAATATGTAGCTATACATGTATGTGTGAGCAGATGTCTGGATGGTTAGTTTTAACAGAACTGATGGACAAGAGCATGATGTTATTAGTCTCCTTGAAAGCTTTGTGTGAAAGGCTTAACTCACGGTGGTTGCAGCGGGGCCCATGCCACCCACTAGCACAGGAGCAGCCATAGGGGTCAGACAGGCAGAAGTTCAGGCCGCTACAATTCATTTTAGATTGGCATGATTCCTGGCAGTTCCGCCCAAACATTCCCTCCCGACAGGCTGCAACATCAAAGAAACACAGATTTTTTTTTATGCTGCAAATTTTCATGAATAAATTCTATTGAAGAACAGCAGGAGATGGAATATTTCCCTGTTAATGGGATGCTCCACTTGGATACTCATTTTAAATATTCTTTACTTTTAAAGTAGGTGATATTAGGTTTTTCACGTCTTAGATCCAAACACAAACTGATGCACTCCAAAGTGTCTGAATTACAGGCTCTGCAGCAGAGAATTGTTGCTTTTGTTTCCTCTGGCATAGACGGTACAGTATAAGAGGCATCGTTAAGATCTGTAGTCTGTAACCATAATAATTATTTTGAAAACAAAGAACATCCCACACTATGCCATGTTAGTGCCCATTTAAGAAATATCCTATGATTGCAGATTTGTTTTTATGAGATTTGAGTTGTCTCCTCTCACCAGTCTCACAGCGCATTCCCATAAAGCCTGGTGGGCAGATGCAGTCCCCTTCTTTGTCATGACACACACCCCCATTGTGGCACTCAGGGCAGTCCTGGTCACAGTCTGATCCCCATTTCTTATCTGGGCAAGCTGACATAATACAGAGGCAGGTTAGCCCAAAGAAACTTCAACTTCTCAACCAAGTTTCACAAAAGGGCCAAAGCCTCAGCTGTACCTCGAACAATGAGCCTCATCCAGGCACCATAGATTGGACTGTCTCCCATATAACAGCCACTGTAGAACCCTGCATGATTCTGCACTAGATTATGTAAAGTCATGACTGCTGTGTTATTGGTGAACTCGCCCCAGTGGGTTGTAGAGTAGTAGTTTCCTGCAAAAATACAAAATGAAACAACAGACAGGAAGGTGTTACGTTACTTAAATATATGTGAAACATACATGAGCTAACATTATCTGCACCATATGAAACTTCATTGTGTTTCAGTGTTTGGCAAGACAGTGTCTTACATGGCCCCTGGGGACGTCATTAAAAAGTTCATTTTAAAAAACAAATTACAGCTAGCATTTGTAAATCAGTCTTGTAGAAATAGAGCAAATCTATTATAAAAAATATGCCACAATAAACAGTACATGTGATAAACAGTTAACATGTCTCTATGATAAAAAGTTATAATTAAACTAAGACTTCTAAAATAAACATGGTTCCTGCGACTATCTCTGCTAGTTTAGCAGATTTTCTCTGATAATCTGTGCTCTATAATCAATGACCAATTATTTTGCTTTATTACCGTTTATGACAAGCATGATTACTCGGATGGCAGGTATGCCATCCGCCAAGTTATGGCTTGGCGGTGCATGCCCCATACCTATACAGCACCGAGAGTTTGGCACTTTTCAGGGTTTCCTACAGAAGTAACCACAACGACCCCAAACTCTCAGCCCTTAAAAACATTAACTTCTGTATGTTCTGACCTCATGTAACCACACAGCATTCAAATAGAACTTCACACATCCACACAATAAAGCTTGGGTTATTTTGCTTTTTTTCTCCTTCTGCTTCTTCTTCTTCTTCTTCTTCTTCCCATTCTTCCTGCCTATCCAGAGACCCTCACTACCTGCCTGCCTCCGTACCCTCAAAGAATAATTCTCCCCATTGGATAACAACATCGCATACCTGCTCTCCCAAACTTATCGCCCAAAAAAATGCTTCAAACTAATCTGCACACATCACAGAATCACAGACAAAACCGCTATATGGCTTTGTGTAGTTCACAAAGCTACTGTGGCCTACTGGTTTCATTTCATTTCATTGAGTCCAAAATTTCATTTTGGACTCAAACAGTGTGCACATGTTCTGGTTTTCTCATACAAGAATGTTTTTTATTGCAAAGGCAAAGACACATTTACAATATTAACTGTTCACTTGTAGCCTGTTAGTTAAACAATTCAGTCACTGGACACGGCAGTAATGCAATAGGCTAGCTAACATTATGGGAACAGGTATCCCATGGCCATTTGTCAAGCAAAAAAAAAGTTTCAACGCAGAATATCATCTGGTTAACATCGCGTTGTTGCATTAATGTAAAAAAAAATTCTATAAATAACTGTGCCATTGGCTACATATTTTTATCTCACACAAATGCCGACAAAAAAATTAGTCTGTGTGGAGCCTGCTGTACTCTTGTGCCGCGGTCATGTCTAGACTCACTGTGGAAACCGAACCTTCAACGCTCGCCTCGGACAACATTTATTTATTATGTCTTCATTCATTTCTTCACTTCACCTCTGTTCAGTTTATCCGTTTCACACATAACACAACGTCACCATAAAATGAAGTAATAGGAAAATTAAGAATTTATGATAATACATTAAGAATTGATGATAGCCTACTATAAACTGCAATCCCTTAAAGTGATACTGCAGTCAAAAACCGACTTTTCCCGTTGAAAACCGATGTTTTGGGTTAGATTATGATCATACACAACTGTCTATGTCCGAAAATCTCATGTTTAGTCAAAATAGTTTTATCTGAGTTTTTGTGTAGACTTACCAATACGCTGGTTTCCGGGGATTTGTGACGTCACAAGATCCTTAACATAAAAATGGGTGGAGTTGAAGTGGTCATAGGGGTGGTCTCGGCTGGGCACGTGGTATAAAAGCGAGCCAACTTTTTTTTTTTTTCCCCCTCTGAGACTGAGACCCTTGTACTGCTAACTAGCTAGTTCAAGTTCAAATGCGAATTGCTTTGTATTACTGCTAACGTTAATATTACGACTTATATCAAGCTACTAAGGCTACGTTCACACTGCAGGCCTTAGTGCTCAATTCCGATTTATTTGCTCAGATCAGATTTGTTTTGTTTGGCTGTTCACATAAATTTTTTAATGTGGCTCATATCTGATTCCAGTGTGAACCGATTGCTCTGCTCAAATGACCCGTGCAAATTAACAAAAGACATAGCGCCTGTTACACAGCCTGCAGAAATAAACAACAACAAAAAGGAAGTCATCTAAGTCACAGCTTCTGCATTAATTTAAAAGTTGATGTGCAGTGGAGCTAATGATAAGGGTGAGGAGACGGGGGGAAAAAGCCTAGCTTTTTGTGCTGCCATGGCTGCTACTTCTGTGCAGAGGGACTCGTGAATGCGAGATCTGAGCCAGGAATGGGGGGACCGTGACATGGGCGGTTTCAGTGAAACTCAAGCAAGGCATGAAATAAGTGATTCTGAGGACGGGCGAGTTAAGAAAATGGAGCGCTCGGCCGCTTGGCTAGTGAGACCGGGTAAAACGGATAGTTCCGGGATGCAGATTGGCCAATACAGCGTTCCAGCCGTGTTAAAATACACAGTATAAAAAAGCTATCACACGACACATCTGTTCAACTTCATGTGTAACGTTAGGCTATAGCCCAACATCAGTGCGCACCCTTAGATTAAACTATTGACACATTATTGGACCGACAACCATTAACGTTCGGTAAGCAGCTACATGAGAAAACCGTGAATAATAAATACCGTGCAACAAACCAAGACAATAATATGGACAGTTCTAACATTATTTTAAATCACAAAACGGTTAACGCAGCTGTCCGCGAATGATATAAAAACGTAGCCTACGACTTATCATGGTGTAGGCTATCGTTTGTGCCCAAAAAAATCCACTGCTTTGCACATTTACCACTTATCTAAAATGACAACACATGATAATATAATGTGAATGTGTTGATAACTAGCCCGTGCGCTACGTTCTAATGGTGTATTCAAATTATCTCGGAAGTCTGAATATTTCTGATTAACGAGAAGAAAAAACGATTTGAACGTGACATTTCAAATAGTTTTTTCTTCTCGGAAGGAAATATTCAGACTTGCGAGTTCATTTGAATACACCATAATGCCCTGCTACATCAAAAATGACGTAAAAAGTCACATTAATTCCGATCTGACTGTTCAGACTGCGCTCGCTTTGACACAATCGGTTATGTATCGGAATCTAATACCACATTCAAAAGTGGCCCAAATGGGAATTGGAAATGTCAGATTCAATGTGATTTTCGCTGTTCACACTTCCATAAAAAATCAGATCTGTGTCACATTTGAGGAAAAAATCGGATCTGGGCCACTTTTTACCTGCAGTGTGAACGTAGCCATAGAGAGTTATTCATCTACAACGTCTTGCTTTGGTATCTTTAGCTAACTTGCCTGCATTATGCCAAGGAGTCGGAGATGTATCGTTCCTCGACTCTGTTAGCTTTCATAATCTGCCGAGAGACGGAATGTATCGATAAGTTAGGTAATGCAAGGCAGTCTATTGTGTGTGAGTTTAGCCCCGTTTGGTCCAGAGAACTGGTAACTTAGCTAGCTAGCTAGTTAGCTTAGTTATCATTTATGAATAATGTTAGCTAATAAATGATAACAATTCTCTCCGGACCAAGTGGATGAGGGCGCTACAACCAGCCATGTTCAATATACTAACGTTACTGTGTGACTGGGTTTTGCTGTGTTTTTGAATGTATTTAATAGTAACGTTACTTTAGCGTGAATGAGCGTATTGAGTTCAGTGGGGCGGAGTCAGTTCACCAAGACACACCCTTTCACTCCTTGACTGTATGAATATTCATAATATGACTACGTGGCATCATCGTCATATGACCACACCTACTCACGAGTTCCAGTTCAAATTGAAGCGGTAAAAAAGGCCTTAGAAAAGGCTCTGCAGTATCTCTTTAAGAGATCGGATTTATAAACCTCCAATTACCCAAACATATCTGTTTCATGGTTACTCACTTTAAAAAATTTGAATAGCCTCCAAACATTGCTCTAGTCTACGCTACTCTGCAGACAATGTAGCTTACTGCAAACACTTTAATTATAATAATAATAAGAAGAATAATCTCTGGTAGGCTACTTTCTTAGTAGTATCTATTGTTTTCTTTCTGGCTAAGATTCCTGGGAAATATGTGTTGTCCAATTAAGCTTGTTAGCCAACGTTAGTTTTGCCAGAGAAACGTCAGTCAGCTGCTAGTCAGGAAGCCGGTACAAGCTAGGCTACTATGAAGCGAATCAACATGCCTTATACATCCATTGCAGTACAGAAAACTAAACTATTCATTGTATTTCATTAGACATTAAATACAGCTCATCTACAAACTCTTGTGTAGTTTAATGTAATTGTGGGCTATCGGCAATAGGAGAAATGTTCTCATTCTCGTCAGTACAGGGCGTTATGCTTATGCGAATGTGTGCATTAGAGCTGCAACTATCGATTATTTTCTTAGCGATTAGTCTATCGATTACTTTTCCGATTAATCGAGAGGCACAGTTTCCCCCCCCCAAAACATAACAATTTATTGATATAACAATGACAGATCTGAACAAAAATGTCATATAATTTCATCAAAGAATTAATAATAAAAATAAATAATAATAATTTATTTATTTATTTAATTAAATATACATTTTTAACAAACAACAAACCAATCACCCATCCCACCCTCAATTTCTTCCCCTCTCTCTACCTCTCTTTCCCATCTGTTGGGGCAGGGATGGTAGAGGCTCGGGACTATTCGGCCATTTTCAGGTAGAATGTCGAAAATGGCGGCAAAACGTTTAGCCGCGAGATGAGCGCTTTGGAGAGATTATTAAAAAACATTTTAAATAAAAAAAATAAAAAAGTATATTATCAACTAATGGACACGGGGGGAAATTTAATCGATGATTTTTAATAATCGATTACATTACATTACATTACATTATAGTCATTTGGCAGACGCTCTTATCCAGAGCGACGTACATAGTGCATTTTCAAACTAGGAACAAGTGCGTTAAAATGACCCTAAAAGGTAAATACGATTAAATCGATTAGTTCGATTAACTGTTGCAGCCATAGTGTGCATGCATTTATTTTGAATGCATGTACTCTGTATGCATGTCTCTCTCGATGTCATTATCTTCATGCATTATTCATCATTAGTTAGCTATCAAAAATAAGTGATATCTGATCAAAAACGTCTCCGACGTAAAAAAAAAAAAAGCCAAGTTACTCACGCATAGCCTACAGAGCGCTGTCTATAGGTCCTTAATTCCAACTTGCAAAAACTAGGCCTGCCTTTAAAAGTCTTGATATCAAAATGTGGCCAAGTTACAACTAACAATATTGCCTATCATAGCTCACACTAAATAAACTAGCTCTATTCCAAAACAATGCTATCCAAACTTTCCTAAATTATTTCATGCAACTTGGCCCTGAGTTTCTTACCATCTCAAGAGAATGTGGTCAATGAAACTGTATGTTCCACATCAAACTGCAAAATGAGAATAATTTATAGTGGAAATATTCAAATGATTCAGATGTGTTGCAGTTAGAAATTAAACAGAAAAATTGCTACACTATAGGGCATGTTTGAACAATTGTCTGCATCCACTGCTTTGGGTCTATGAAAAGCACAGAATGAATAAAATGTATTATTATTATTATTATGTATTTATTGATTAATTTATTTGGAATATTTGGATTTCTATCAAAATCTGTGTGGTCCTACAGAGCATAGATATCCTTGTGTTCACAAAATTCTGTTCGCAAATATCATAACTATTGGATACGTTCGTAAAAATGCTATATGTAGGCTACGCTATTTTCTAGGTACAAATATTACTAATTTTTATCTGCATTTATTTATTCATCCCCCCTTTCTCTATTGTACATGATGTTTCTTGATATAAATGTCTGTTTGTGAATTGTAATGAAATCTGTAGCAGCAGTTAACATTTTAAAACATGTACATTTTCTAAAGTAAACTTGCCTACAAAGTATAACCATATCCTTTCTGGAATGTAATTACGCATCAACTGTTAAAAACATTGATTGAAATCATAAGTTGTTCCATGAGGCACAATCTCTTCACATGCTAAGATGAAGAAACACAGGGCCAAGTTGCATTAAATAATTTAGGAATGTTTGGATAGCATTGTTTTGGAATAGAGCTAGTTTATTTTGTGTGAGCTATGATAGGCAATATTGTTAGTTGTAACTTGGCCACATTTTGATATCAATACTTTTAAAGGCAGGCCTAGTTTTTGCAAGTTGGAATTAAGGACTTATAGACAGCGCTCTGTAGGCTATGTCGAGTAACTTGGCTTTTTTAAATATTTTTTTTACGTCGGAGACGTTTTTGATCAGATCCTATACACTCTCAGAAGAAAGGGCTTCAAAATGTTCCTCTGTGTCTCCACAGAAGAATCTGAGTACAAGGGTTCTTTGTCATGTAAAATTGTTCAATCTGGGAGCTTTCACAATTTTAACAACTACCATAGAGCTTCCACAAATAACTAAAAATGGTTCCCCTATGGCAGGGGTGTCCAATCTTACCCGAAAAGGGCCGGTCTGGGTGCAGGTTTTTGTTCTAGCCCAGCACTACAACACCGGATTATACTTATCAAGGTCTGATTGAAGAGCATGATTAGTTAATTAGTTGAATCAGGTGTTGTAGTGCTGGGCTAAAACAAAAACCTGCACCCACAGCGGCCCTTTCCGGATAAGATTGGACACCCCTGCCCTATGGAGACAGGCCAAATAATCCTTTTTCTGAGATTGTATCCACTTGAATGTTTTGGAGATTAACCTATGGAATACACGTTATCTACCCTATGGAATACACGTTATCTACCCTATGTATATACACGTTATCTACCCTATGTATTGGAGTTTCTCCACCAATAACATGGAAAGGATTGTACAATGAAAACAAAGTCAAGTTCAATTTCAAACTTCTTATAAAGGTTAGATTAAAAATGGTTACATAAATTACATATTCTACAGCATTGCCTACAGACATGTTGTCAGTATTTGAGTCTGTGTTGTATTTTCTGTTACTTCGTTTTCGGTCATGTACGGTGCTGTTTGTGTGTTTTTGTTTTCATTCTCCGTCTCCCATCCATGTGCTTGTGTTTTCACTTCCCCATTGTGTCAGCCCCGCCTCTCGTCTCAGCCCTTGATTACCTATGTCACCTGCCCCGCTGTTCACCTGTTTCTCGTTTGCTTGTTAGTCCTGTGTATTTAAGTTCCACTCAGTGTTGTGTTCTGTGACAGTTGCCCTCTTTGCCCTGGTTCGCTACAAGCCTTTTTCTGACCGGTGTTCTGCTAGTTTGCTCGTGTGCCTGATTTCTGTTTTCCTGACTTTTTGATTCTGTTTTTTGACTTCGTCTTTTGGATTGTGTTTTTGTACTTTTGCGGTGACTTCCTGGTTTTTGCCTCTCTCCTGACTACGTCTTCACCTCATCCCTGGGTTTCGACCCAAAATAAACTTTGCTTTATTTTTTACGTGCTATCTGCGCCTGAGTCCCTTACACACCCCTGACACATGTCTTAGCTACTGCAACAGTTACATGTTTTACTAAATAAAACCTTTCCAGGTTTTGTTTTTACATGGAACAAAATGAAGCAACTATTGAGGATTTTTTTTCACCAAAAGAAATACACAAAGAGTACTGTAAACAACATACCATTAAATTTCCATATGACGTCTGTCTTTCGGGAGTCCACAATATCCATTGCCAGCTGCACAGTTTCTCCTTTGTTGGCCGTTACTGAGAGCTGCTTTGGTATTAAACGACCTGCATTGCAGAACAAAAACATCACAATCACTAAAATAATTTATAGTTAAAGTTACTATTGTGGTACTATGACTGTGGCCTGAAGACGCAACTCTTCAGACTCCACCTTGACTGATATACTAATCTAGGACCTCTCATGTTACTTGTTCCCTGTGTTCTCTTGTCTGTTTGTTATAGTTTATAATAGTATTTAGAATAGAATTGTAGCATAGCTGATTTACCCACAGCTTACTGTGAACTACATTCAAATGTTCATTACTAGGGATAGCTGCTACATTATGGGAAGGATGTGCTTGGTCTTATCTGTTCTGTAGTTACTTTGATGACATTTCTGTATGCATTTATTGTATGTCACTTTGGATAAAAGCGTCTGCTAAATGACTGTAATGTAATGTAATGGAATGTTATGACTTCCTCTGCCCATGTGAACAAATTGTAGGCCTATGCTTCAGCATACTTGAAGTATAAAATTATAGACACTTTACTTAAAGCATGGTAAAATATAAAATAGTACATGGGTTTTCAGTTTATTAGCATAAGAAATCCTGAGGGGAAAACATTTTAAAACGAATATATTTATTAGGATCTGTCTGAAGTGTATGGTCAAGAGTAACCTACGCTAACTTGTCAGTGCTTGTTGACAGGAAACCGTATTAATAGAACGAGAAGATGTCATACAAATTGATTAAGCCTACCTTTCCCATTGTTGATTAGCGTCACTGTCGTGAGTAATGCTGACCCCTGAAATGCATGACAGTTAAAAATGCCCAGAATGTCAATGTTGCCGAAGTTTATGGCTCTAGCCTCTTGGGGTCTTAGCCTGTGCACTTTGAAGCGCGGCGGCGAGGCAAGAAGGATGATACTGTTGTTTTTCTGGATGCGAAGGTCAAGTTTGCTGGCATCGCGCTCCCCATAGATGCAGGAGAGAAAGAATTCGGAAGCGGAGGTAGCGTCAGCATTTGAGATCATGGTTAGATCCATAACCGCACCTGTGGATACATGGCAAATTATGCATGTTGGTGATAATGTCGGACAAATATTAGACTTCATCTCGGTCAATGTGGTCTCATAATTAGAAAGGCACACGTCTCTAGTATATCTCACAGGAATCTGAAGAGAGAACAATGGCAGGAAACAGTGATGGGCGCCCCAGAGGCGCACTGAAGCACACAACCTGAAGTAGGCTAACGAATAGGCCCTACGAGCAGATAGTTCAGAATGAACAACTCTAATGTAGTTAATTGTAAATTAAATACATAAATAATGTTATATGACACTCTCCCTTTAAATGAATCTAGATGTCACAATGCAAAGGCACAATTCGAACCTAAATAGAGGGTTAATATTCACATGAGTGAAGTTTCCTGTTTTACATGCTAAATAACCCGAGTCAACACTATTGTACGGTGTCTGTATAACTGTAGCTAAGCGAAGTTATTGACAGTTATGGCATTGTAATTCTCCCATAAAACTAAAATAAATTGATTCAAATACAAACATTCTAATCCCACCTGTAGCCTACGCTTCCTTGAATAACAATTTGGGAAATATTGATTATGAATCACAACTCAAGATTTAACTATTAGCTACTGGGCTATCTGGTTATACAACATTTCTTCGTTGTGTATTTTAATGATTAGATAGGCCCTATGGTATCCTTCACTTGATCAAAGCCAACAGTATCATATCTATGTTGCTGTTTAACGTTATAAAGTGTTAATACGAGAGAGAATGAGAGTGACTCCATACCTGATACTGTGATAAGACATAAGAAATAAAAGGTGTCAATCATAATTTTAATCCTTTAAATGTAATCCTCCAAAGCGGTGGACCTTGGTGGTAGTTCCGATTTTTTTGTCAGAAGTGTCCGTAACCAAACGTATTATTCAAATATGCCCAAGAACAGCGCGAACTATTGCGCATTTCCATGAATTCCAGTTACTGTGTTGCAAGTTCCCGTTCTTTTACTCCAGTCTGAATTTTCCAGATCCTCCTAAACTCGGATTAGCCTACGATGGGTGGGAAGGGAAGGAAAGGCGTCACGGGAGAAAATCTGAGATTGGAGGAGCCAACTCACAAGCGCCGCTAAACAGGGTTGCCAGGCTGATTTTATAACGGAAAATAGGAGATGTGTCAACCGAACAGCCAAAATAATTAGGCCTATCCTACACAGTAAAATGAAGCCACAAAAACCGATGCATTTAAATAGTTTATTCGAGCTAGTCACTTTGAAAACGAACTAACCAGGCCTATAACCTAACTATAAATTTTCATCTTTTTTAAAATGAAAATGTGTCATCTTGCAATTGCACGGTAAAAGTGTCAATAGGCCATATTTATCTTTAAAAGTCCGATCTGGCAGCCATACGATATAGTACATTTTAAAATTACTCCCACTTCCTGTTAGGAGTCTGCATAAATCTTCTAAACAAGTCCTTATCTGCTGTTAAATTCGACACGTTATATTTCGGCAAAGATTAAACATATCGTGATATTATTTTTGAACTAGTTAAACAGCAAAAATATGTAGGCTACCGTAAATATTTGAGCAGGTTGATTATTACAGTGTAGCCTACTGATAATGCATACATTTATCTCGGTCATCTTGCACCTCTACAAATATATAGATATTATGCTGGCTGGCTTCTAAGCATGGTGTGATTCAAGTCAAATGTGTGTGGTTATTAGTCTATGTATCCTGTTCATAACGAATAGCCTACTAACATATTTTGAAAGTTGTCTCTATTGAAAGTTGTCTAATCATTAGGCTACTTGCTGTTTTGGCGTTCATATTTGAATGAGTTAGGAAAGTTTGTAGTCTGCACGAGCAACTTTTGGAATATAATCGCAGTCCTTTAAAATGTAGCGATTCATACAAATACAAATAAAACCCGTTTATTAAACAATATAACTTAATGTAATAGGAAAAAATATAGAAAAAATATAATATAAAAAAAGCACTCCATTTGCTGGCGTCAGTATGACTCTTATCAACATGTACTATAGCTAAAGGTACTGTATTGCAAAAGTTCAGACTTGTTTTCCACTGTATAACAAAGCCAATATTTAAGCTAAAAAATGATTAACTCTTACATTGTCTTAAACAAACAATAATTGCCCTGTGAATTTTATTTTCAGTCAGACGCAGAGTTCTGGTGGAGTCGTGAGGGCTCTGTTGTACCTAAAATGTAATGGCCCATATAGGAACAATGATGTCATTCCATATTACTGCACGTCCCGTTTTAATGGAAATTAATTTTTGTAATATATTTTTATGAGAAGATAATAAAAAACATACTAGGATGTTATAATATATCCATATCTTCTGTTTTTAAACTATTTTAAATTATTATTTTCAGTAATTTCATGGCTTATTTGTGGGTGGATTGTCAATTTGTGTGCATTACAGTGGTGTCAATTTCCCCAAACTGTGTATCTGTCCAAATGCAGCAGCATATTCCAGAACAGTATTGTGTATCTGTGTACTCAGAACATAGTGTATCTGAATCTGTGAAACAGAATTGCTCTTTGGCATGTAGGCTGGGATTTACATGCAACATGGATCTGAAACCAAAGCTTACTTCATGCTGTTGAGAGCATTAACGTCATGTGTTCATGCCACAATAACTCCTCAATTAAAACAGCAATATCTGGTCAGGTTATTGTATTGGTTGTTCCATTAGTCTGATTGATTCTTCTCCATGTAGGGTAGACAACCCCAGCAGTACAGAAGAAATCAAGCCAGCCAAGCTGGCCAATATGGAAGCAAAGGGAGGGTTGTGATGACAGTAAAGTTTTTACTTTATGAGTTTTTTCCCTTTTAAACACAGCAGAATATGCCCATCAATATATAAGTCGTGTGGCCAGCAGCTACTTCACCTTGATGCCTGAAATAGCGGGTCACTTCCTCTTTCCTGCCCACACTCATTAGTTCTTTATACTATACACAACCCATCCCTGATTACAACAGACATGATCATACACGGCCCTCATGGTCTATTCTGCTTCTAAAGGTGGAGGATGGGAGGGTCTGTCTGTAGAGTGGAGTCAGAGGAGGGAGGAAGTCAAGGGGAAAAGCATGGGCGCTGTATCAACAGACGGTCCACTTTTTAGAAGGGAGGCCTGCGTCTGATCTCCTCAGACAGATTTCCCTATTGTCCTGATGTTCCACACTAATTATTTGTTGTGACATGGTGGGTTTATTATAAAGAAAGTTCTGCTGACTATTATTCTGTTTCAGGGGACATTATTCAGAGAAAATATACATCTGACAATGCCTTTTTCCAAGGGTATCAAAATACAAAGATGACTTGCTCAATCAAATGAGGTTTATTTTCTCCATATAAATCCATTATATTTTCTCTAACTTTATTACATCTGAATAAAATGTGGCTTTTTTCAGCTACCGACTTACTAGCGATGTTACTGATGAATATTTGTTATGTTATGTTTGAAACAAAAATACATAACAAATCTTCTGGAAAATATGACACATTTTCTACAGATATGATGTGAAGTAAAGGCTTTAAATATTGGGTGACCCTTATTTATTTATTCACATTTTTTGTGGGGTGGGGGAGCTGGGGGTGGGCAACTGAGACCTTGTGAGAAAGTTTGTATTAAATTCTCATTTCCACCCATTGTATGGGGAGTTGGCAGTTGTCCATGTGCACTGACTAACTCCAGTAGGGCTTCTGGCCCTGTGAAATGGGGGCCAACCCCACTCCATGGGACCACAGGCCTGGTGAGGAAACATTCCCTGGGCTCCTGATCACTTTTGGTCCCCCGATACCATCTCAGTCCTGAGAGAGGCCACAGGAAATCCCTACTGATAAAGAGAAAAAAATATATCAGCATGGAAAACAACACAGATTTTATGTCTACAGTCTCAAAATCGTATCATCCACTACACATCTTTTGTGTATACAAGAGACTTCAAAAATAGCTTGGTGAGTGAAACCCTACACACATCTCTTCCATGTTTCCTTATAAACTAGTGGAATAATCCAGTCAACATAAGCACAGAGTGTTGAAGAGTCATTTGGTGGCTCCCTTTGAAATAATAAACACCATCATTGAAAAAGATGCCTGCATTTTGACTTTGTCACCACAATTGGCAAGAAAAACATCTTCATCTCTGTACTAGAAAACTGGAAGAAGGATTAAATTTGTCTATCGGGCATTGTTGCATTTTACAAGGTTTTATTCTGTTATAATGGAATAAGTGCATACATCATGTACATCTCCCAAATGGGTATTAGACATTGGTGGTGGCTGAGATGAGTGTTGGATGTATTGTGTATGGTAAATAATGTGTGGTTTTATTCAAGCACATATCAGTGTTGCAAAAAACCTTATGGGTCTGATTTACTAAGACCTTTAGTATGTGCAAAACCTTTTAGCACACGAAAAACCAATAACATGACCAATGATTGGTCATGGTATTTGTTTTGCACCAATCATTGGTTGTGTTATTAGTTTTACGTGTGCTAAAAGGTTTTGCACACGCTAAACATCTTATTAAATCAGGCCCTATATATCCAAAAATAGAATTCTCAGAAACAGCAAAAAAATAATTCTCTATTTGCCAACATTGGGATATTGAATCAACATTACAAGTTGACAAGTCCATTAACAAAATGCAGAGCTGGATGAAAACTTTAAATGTAGCCTAAAAAACTAAATTTAAAAAAAAAGTAGAGGTACAAGGTTTTTTTAATGACACGGACAACATGCAAAAAACAATTGCTGAATACAAATTAATTATCATGCCAAAACATATCTAGAAAGAAAACAGCTGGATGATAAACAAAACCTATAATTCACAATTTCCCCAAAAATGAATGAAACAGTAATAAAAGCAGTTTCAATGTTTGTCTGCTGTCACAGAATACCATGTTTCCAGCAGTGGCCTCCTGTGGAAATAAAACTGTGCTCATCAGCACTAGAGCCCAGGGTGAGGGTGGAGTTGGGCAGGACAGTTCGGCTGCCAGACCATTATGGGGCTCAGCCTTTTTGTGGATATTGAGACGATATCGAGGGTAGGACCCGAAATGCATGACTCAGAAACAGTGGTAGCAAATAAAGTCCCGTGAGGGCTTTAATGGGGGAATGTCCAAAGAGCGTGGTCAAAAAGCAAGCAAAGTTCATACACAAAAAATCCAGCCAAAACCAATGTACAGTACCGAGGGAGAAGGCAGTCTCAGAATCGGTACACCATGCAAAAGTGCAGTAACCAGAGTAGCTGTCAGCGGGGCAGAAGTACAGGCAGACGGTAGGCAGGCTCGGGGTCGAAGGCAATGCAAGAGTCAAGACCGGAGTCCGCTCCGCAGGGGAAAAGTACAAAAGACAGCAGGCAAAACTCGTGGTACAGGCAGGCAGTGGTAAACAAAACAGAGGTTGATAACAATGGTCTAGATTCTAGAAACAGGCTTGGATCGTAAACAAAAAGGCAGGCTTGGAAAAACGCTCAAAAGTGCACTGACCAACAGGAGGCAACAATTTCGCAAAGACAAGACATGAACACTGAGCTTAAATGCAGGTGTAGGTGTAGACAGGTGCAGACACTTAGCTTGAGAGCAGCATGTGAATGGAAATCAGGTGTGGAGGGCTGACAAGGTAACAAGATAATTAGTAATCGTTAGTAATAAACCTATCCTGACCTAGCGTTAGTAAATTTGTAAATGACATGCACGAGAAACGTAAGGTAAACATGAACACATGGTTAGAGAGTTAGTATTACCCAATCCTGATCTAATGTTAGTAGATTAGTAAATAGACACGGGAGAATGAAACAATTAGGGAAGCGTGAGCGACAGCAAGAGAGAGAGAGAAACAGCATGAACGCAAGGCTGCGGAAAAACACGGAAATGTGTATGCTAAACAGTGAACGGGAAACGTAACATGAATCAAATATAAAACGTGACATGACAAGAAAATAAATCATAACAAGAATTAAACATAAAATGTGGCGTGACTAGACTAAACACAATACGTGACATTAACAAGAAATCTAACTAAGACAGAAATGAAACATAAAACGTGACATGACAGTTAGAATCGTGACAGATATGACAATAAAACCATTATCAGGCCCATGGTCATTGGTCCCTCCATTTAGCATTTATGAAATTTTGGAGAGCTGCAAATCAAAGCGAGGAAGTGGATGTCATTACATGTGGTTAATTTGGATTCAAATTGAATTAAATGCAGATATTTGGCTCAAATACAGCAACACTAAATTATGTACTAAATTAGATAAAACAAGTGAACAGCAAAATCTCTGAAATGAGTATGAATACTGTGCTTAATATAGGGTAGTTGTTCATTCTTAGACTGAGTGTTTCAAAACTGAAACCAGCAATACAAACTCTATTAATCATAATTCCAAATGTTCCTGCTTATTACCATATATCAAATAATAAGAACATGCGTTTTCGCTGATGGCATTGTTACAGATTCTTCCAAAAACTACATTTCTGATTGAGTGGATACTATTACAACTTGTCAAAACTGGTCATGTAAAACTGCTGCCTATTTAATTTGTAAGAAGTGATCTTGTACTGTATGTGCTTGCATGTGTGTGTGTGTGCGTGTGTGTGTGTGTGTGTGTGTGTGTGTGTGTGTGTGTGTGTGTGTGTGTGTGTGTGCATAACGCTTGCTTTATCCTGTGTACTGCTGTGTAAAGAATGGTTTAGAGGAACAGTTTCTTTGTCATCTGCAAAGTGTCCTGTTTTTTCCTTGTGACCCTCAATATTTTTACCTCAAGACCACAAATAGCAGGACACCATGAGAGGTACTTCCCATTTCCCGTGTACACTCAGTCATCTGCTCCCTCTGCTATGCAGGGCTCATCATATTCAACCCCTGTTGTCTGCTCATTGCTTTGCTTGTACCAGCACTAATCTATATTAAATTCTGGTAGTCAGTGCATACATGTCTGTTTTACTCATTGTATTTCCTCATTGTTTTGTTTCTTACTGTCATTCATAGTTAAACCGAATAAACGCGAGTTTTTCTGTGGAGTAAAACAAGAATTCCCACGGAGTGTTATTATAGCAAAGAGTGGTAATTCTTTGGAAAGCTGCAGTTCTTCAGATTGTTGCTCACAGTGACAGAGAGAGATTGAGAGAGAGAGAGTGAGAGAGAGTGTGTGAGTGAGTGAGTGAGTGAGAGAGAGATTGAGAGAGAGTGAGAGAGAGAGAGTGTGTGAGTGAGTGAGTGTTAGTGGAGACTCCCTGGCAGGAAGTCCTGCTGGTGGAACTGATATCTGACCAGGAAATCGCCTAAGCCGGAATCAAACAGTGGGCAGGCAGCAACAGGAAAGCCTGTGGGTCTCCTGTCTGCTGTCTGTTTGCTCAGACCAGGCCTCAGTTCCCATGTGCCTGGTGGAAAAGAGCTGGATATGTGCACAACTGCCCAGCTACCAGCTAGCTGAAATATGCAGTGGCCCAGGGAGCAGACTCCTCATGGCCTCTGATTTTATGTATGCCTTCAAACAGTGACCTAAATTTTACATATGAAAAACTCAGATGTTTTACTCTTTTAGTAAAACCGCATTTGTACAGAAATGAATTCTGAAGATGCAATGCATTTATTTTATTAGGCACGGGAATTCTATTTTATAGTGTATATCTTATTATATATTAATTTTACAGTAGATGCATGTCTTAGCACATACCTATGTGGTTCATGGGGGAACAAACAAACACATTTTAAATATCTAATGTGTGAACATTCTTGAACTGAGAATGTTCACAAAAATGAAATAGGTACAGATAAAAAAACAAAAGTTAAAAACACTAAATACAATACTGTGATTCATATTACATTTTCCCAACCAATTATATGCACATTAATATAATAATAATAATATAATGCCTGGCATTTATATAGCACCTTTCTTGATACTCAAAGCGCTTTACAATGATGAGGGGGAAACTCGCCTCAACCACCACCAATGTGTAGCACCCACCTGGGTGATGCAACAGCAGCCATTTTGCGCCAGAATGCTCACCACACATCAGCTGAGGTGGAGAGAGAGAACAATTTTTTAGTCAATTAAACTGGGGGATGATTAGGTGGCAGATTGAAAAAGCCTGGGTTCGGAGTTTAGCCAGGACACCAGGGAAACCCCTACTTTTTACGATAAGTGTCATTGGATCTTTCATGACCACAGTGAGTCAGGACCTCTGTTTAACATAGTGCCCCCACTGCACTGGGGCATTGGAGTTTTATTTGACCAGAGGGAAGACTACCCCCTATTGGCCCACCAACACCACTTCCAGCAGCAACTTAGTTTTCCCAAAAGGTCACCCATCCAAGTACTAACCAAGCCCACACTTGCTTAGCTTGAGCCATTCAGCAGGTGAAGATTGCACAGTGGTATGGCTGCTGGTGGTAAATATGAAAGTATAATCAAAGGAACACACAGACCTAAATGGGTTATGCAATTTTGTAATCTGGTTCAAAAAAACAAACAAGCAATACCATTAAAGGTACACGCACTGAATACCCCGTTAATGTCCTGAAAATATCTGTGATGTTCATAGTCCCTAAAATCACAACACATGGACTAGTTTAACAGTGCCCAGAAGCCTAATGCCCTACATGGTTCCAACCAACCTTCCAATGGTAAGGGCACATGGGATGAAAATGCAGTTAATGTTGTAGAACAATCAGTAACCACTAAAAACAGATTAAAAAAATGTTTGGCCTGATGTTACTGACAGGATCCCTACACTAATTCCAGCATTGAGAAATGATCTACATCTTTCCCTTACATTCAACAAAGCCTTACCCATTGTAATCTAATTGACCTCAAACCTTCATGTGATGCATCACATTCTAGGATATCTATTTAATAAAAGACCTGCATCTGTTCTCTTGCACCCCACGCATCAAGTTTGGTCCGGTGTTCTCAAATGGCAGTGTTGTGGTTCGAGCAATTATTGCCTTTCTAGTGGATATGTCTCTGTATCAGACTCATTGTTCAAATCTGCAAGTTCACACACTCAGGGAAGGGAAGCCAAGCCAAACATTTGTGATAACAAACACCAATCAGCACACCACTTGGGCAAATTACTTTCTTTTTTGGGGGTAGTGGTTTCTTGTGGCTCCCATTATGAACGGAAATGTTCTGAAGTGCAGGAAAAAAATTGGTCTGGAGGAGAATGAAAGACCCAAATACTGCAGTTACAACTGATGACCTCTTTGAAAAGTTTGAAATGACTGAAAACAATGGAGGCTTACATGGAGACATGCATTTATTTTACTTATCTGCAAGTATTGAAATGATCAAATTCCTTACATGGCTAATTAAGATTCATAAAATGATTGAAATAATAGAATTGAACCACTTATGTGGTAAAAACCATACCATATAGCATAACAGTTTCACCATATTTCCCAAGCCACTAATTTAATAAAGGATGAACTAACTCAACCCACAACCTGTATGGTTTTATAATGGTCCGTAAACAAGACAGTGTGTTTAATGCTAGCTTGGGGAAAGGTAGGAGTGTGGGAGAATTGTGAAAAGGTGGATGGAAGGATCAGATATGCAGGAACATGTGCTTAATGCCATAGGAAGTGCTGGATGTAAAGAGCTTTTGTGTCAAAACTGTTTGTGCCTCTCAGTGGCTTATTAAAAATCTCCTGTCAGTTGTTTTGTTGCGTGTTATTTCCCCTACAGACAAAACAACGGCGTCAGTCATCCCTTTGCCGCCTGCAGCTATAGTACAAAATGCTGCTGCTAGGCTTTTAACAGGTGCGAAAAAAAGAGACCACATCACACCCATTCTCGCCTCCATGCACTGGCTCCCAGTTAGCTTTATAATTAATTTAAAGATTTTATTGTTTGTTTATAAAGCACTAAATGGTTTGGCCCTTCCCTATATCTGTGATAATCTTCACCTCTACGATATTCTGTATATTATTGCCTTGTTTCTGTGTCTGTTTTAAAAGCTTTATCCTTTGTCATTGTTATCCATGTATTTATTAACTGTACCGCACTTTGGTTGACGGTAGTGTTTTTAAATGTGCTTTAGAAATAAAATTGACTTGACTTGACTGCCCCTCACAAACCTGGACAAACTGCAGACACCCCTGTCAACTGCGATTGGTCAACCTCTTGTCCCCAAGTCAGCTGACTGGTCACTTTTTCTCCAGCAGGTGTCTGCTGGCTCCGTGGTCCCCAGAGAGGGCCGGCTGCATGCAGAGGTGATGAGTTCACAGCACACAGTGGGCTGTCTGCTGAGATGGGGGAGGAAATGCCCCCATTGTTTTCAGGGCAGTGCTTCTTTTCCTCCAGGGTTAGTGCAGACCTGTTTACTCACTTGAAGTTGCCCGTTTAAAAACACCAGCCACACTTTTCAGTTTTCATTAGTCATTTTATGCCGTGATTGAGTGGTGGACTGGACTTTTATTTAAACTTCTGGCTGACGCAGAAGGCTCTATAAGTGGGTTTACACTAAAGGTAGTTACAGTGAAAGAAGACTTGAGGAGACGGTGGTCAGTCATGAGACAGTATTCCCTTTGTGTGGAGAAATCAAGACACAACATGGCTGTGAAAGTTGAAAACAATGTCTAATAAAGGATGAGAGAGAGGAATCAGCTATGATAACAGGAGAATAAAATTGCATAAGTGCCTTTAAGTGTAGGAAATACAGTAAAAACAGTTCAAATTTAGATTGTAACAAAATAAAGGGGACAGTCTGTTTCAGAAATTGTATTAATTTACAAACAATATCTGCAAAGCTGTTTAACTGCACATCATAATTAAGTTGAACTAGTTCTTCTGAAGGATTGCATTAAAATGAGGAAAATGGACTGGCATTATACACTTTTGAAGTTACTCATTAACCTGTCCTTCAGGGAAGGGTTTAGAGTCGCACTACTTTCAACCTTTGCTCAACGTGCCTCCATTTTATTTCAAAGGCAGAATAAACAAACTTCACAATATTACTTTAATGTGAGTACAGAGGGACACCCGTTTAATTTCCCTGAGTTCGAGTCACCTACAGGGTTCAGGTATGTAAGTCAATTGTTGTTATTAGTTTTAAAGAATAGCATATTGCACACAAATTCTGATCTCACTTGCTTTAGGTTAAATCTAAGTGCGATAACATGATTGGACTCTCTAAGTGGCACCGCATTTTAGCAGTTTTGCAGACTATGTTTTCTCTTACACCGTAATACATAATGGTGGAGGGAATTCTGTGTGTGATTTATTATTTTCCCCATATTTCAACAGAAATATGAAAGAAAGTGAGATTGAAATGTACTTCTAATCATCATGACTTAATTTTATGACGATTTTTTTGATGCAAATATATGTACCATTCTTTTGATTCCCTGTGTCAGACCTTCTTCGCTGTTCATAGGCAGATCAGACTATTGATTTCGGCAGTGAGTTTGAGTCTGAGTTCATATAGGGTACTCATGTTGTACGTTTGAGCGATGCACTTTACCAAGTTGCCTGCTGCATGCTGAACTCTGAAGAAAACGGCATACTGTTTTCTGCCTATGCTAGCCAATAAACGTATCGAAAAATATATTAGTTCAGTCTAGTATACAAATTAAGCAGTTTGCTACTAGTCAGTAAGATTCTTTATTAAAATGTGTCATGTGTGTTCTGTATGCATTTCTCTTTCCTCATCTAAACGCCATAATTAATGTAGACTTTTGTAGGGCCATGTACTTTTGTTCTTTGCATGATAGGATTACTTTATCACTTACGCTAGAAGGTTTCAGATTAGGTGAGAGGACGAGATTAGTACAACTGCAAAAATGAGCGCAATGTCAACAGCAGCGTTTATCAATAAAGTCCCTTCAGAAAAAAATAATGACATTAGAGGCTTTGTTTGTCATAAGTATCTTGTTCAATAGAATCTTGAAAGATTGTCAGGAAACATTAGAAGTTATTGCCACTTATATTCATCTAAATATTACACTGCGCTATAAAATGACTTCTAAACTTGATTAGAAAATTGAACCATAAACCTATATGATTAAATAAATGGTAGAAGTCCTATATGGACCAACTATGCCATGCACAGTATCTCTGCTCAATGACCAGTTATGCCAGATCATGATCTCCATTTACAATTTAATATCTAAAAGTTGACTGTGCTGGAGTGTATTTCTCAAATGCCTCTTAACATCACATAACATAACATAACATAACATAACATAATGACAAGAACAGGCCATTCACACTGCAAAATAATGTCTGAAGTGTTTTAGTCTTATAATAATCTTGTGAAATTATCTTACACCACTGGCAAATCTTGAAATGAGTAAAACTATCGCACGCCAGTTTATCTTATTTAACAAAAAAGTAACCGAAATAAGATTGTGAAGTCTAAATATGAGATTAAAATGCTTGATAAGATGTGGTTTTTGCAGTGCAGCCCAACAATGCTTGCCATTTTCCTACCACTAAAGGGTGCCTAGTGTGCACCGTTTACCTACAAACTAGATAGTATCTTGCACCGTATCAGGCCGGGTCTTGAAAACCCCCAGAGTTTCTGCTTATGCTACATGACTTGACAAGCTATTCCACACAGTGACTACTCTCTGTGCTTCATAACTCCATTGTAACATCCTTGTTGCAGAAAGCTAATTTCCCAATCTCCCTCATCACCCACATGGTTCATTACCTTCCTCATAACTCTTTGAGAGATCTGATGCACGTTAGATTAACGTGGGTTTTCAAAATCCAACATAATGCACATGCATACTGACTTTCTGGTACATATTGGTGCATTTTATTTTTTCCAAATTTATATTTATTTGTAAACACTTAGAAGTTTTTAAGCTTTTAAAATAGGCTACTTATTTGCATATTGTTATGTGTATGCTGTTTTGCTGTTCTACAAGGTCATATCATATAGGTACAGATCGGTGTTCTCATAGGTATGCACATGAATGATGAAGCAAGCACACACCTTGGGGTAGGGCCGCTAATACCGCACCTCCATGTCTACAACTTCAGTACATGAAGCTTTGCAGGAAAATCTTAAATTCAACTGTCAGTTGCATGAAATAGCTTTTTTTATTGGCTGATATGATTGACAGTGGTGCACTATTTTCTAGACTGATTTGAGTTCTCGGTTCATTTAAGTTCATTCCAGATAAATAAATGTATCTCTGATGTAATATTAGTAGTTGGATTTGTTGCTGTTACATTCTTTAAAATAACAAGTCATAGTGAACCTATTGACTTTATTTGACTATCCTTTTCCTCAGAAGCAAGTTATTTGTAAACTGGTTCTCACTATAGTGTTTGGGATTTGCATGCAGCCTAGTACAAATCTGTAACATTTGTGAGCTTCCTTGTTAATTGTCAGTGGAAAATTCACCCCTATAAAAGTGCACCGTTTACAGAAACGTGTGACAAAGTGTTGATAGACACAGACAGAGGCATGGTTCAAATAAAATGTCAAATAAGTGGAGAGGTCATCTCAAGGAGGCTTTGCGTAAGACTTCCGTGCATACTTATTCGCTGCCTACTGTGGGAAAGCCGACAGTAGACAGCACATTACTGCAGTGCTGGGGAGGTAGCCCTTGGGGAGGGGGAGGAGGGCAAGGGGGTGGAACACCAACCAAGAAACCCATGCACTCCACACAAAAGACCCCCCCGCCGTGCCACCACTCGCCGCCCATTATGTTGTTATGCCTATGCTGTGCGAGGACAGGAAGAGATAAAGAGGGCCCCCTGAAGTATGTTTACAGCCGACAATGCAAAATTCAATAGCAGGAGAGGGAGAGGGGAAAAGGTCTAATAGCAGACTGGCCCTCTCTGAAAACTGCCTCTGTGCCAAAAAGGACTCAAAACAGGCGTTCAAATGTGAGAATGTAGGCTACACTTGACACATCTGAGCAACACACAATACACTATACAATGAGTATAATATAAAATCAAGCAAAATAATCTTGCTTGGTAAGAAAATTTATATTAAGTTATTTCCAAATGTTAGTTTATAAAACCCATTAAAGTTTAATTTCATGCAGTGTAGCTTGCGTCTTCTGCGCAATGCAGTTCGTACAAGGATCTTTTAATTCACAGAAGGCAAAGTTATTCCAGGTACTGTATATAAAATCAATTTCAGCTTGATATTTTCAGTTTGTTTTTCTTATCTCTGAAAAAGACTCAAATGCGTGAAGTGTGGCCTCTACTGCATGGCTGAATTTCTGCAATGCCAGTGTTTTTGTCTTTGATGTATTTTGTTTTGAGTGCTTAATTATGCCGTGTTTTAATCACTTGTCTGTTTTCTTCTGCACACTTTATACATTGATTGTACAATGCTGTGATTTTCTAAATGATAAAGACTTTATTATTACCATTTAATGTTTAATGCTTTACACAAACTGGAAAATATGAGAGCTTGTATCTGTCGATAGTGTGCATCACATACAGAATGTCCAAAATTGTTGTAAAGACATAACAGGGAGACTTGAACAACATAAATATTAAACATTTATATTTAATTCCATGTTGTAATGCAAGGCACGTAAATTATTACTGGTGCATAAATCAACAGAACTTATTATGGCAATTCCCCTCACTCTGATTAGTGTTGGTTGATATTTTTATTGAATATCTTATTTCTGCAGGGAAAAAAGGGAAGAATGGGGTTGCTAGTGGCCCTGGGTGTGATGATGTGTTTCTGGGGTACGGTTACTGGTAAGGCACCTCACATTGTGGGCCCATGTGTCCATAGTACCAGAGAGGTAGGTGAATGGACTTTGGTCCTCTTGTTCATTTGACCACAGAAATAAATACTACTCCAGACACATCCTGTTTGTTAGCACGTGCTTCCTGTTTTGCTGACATATTTATTACCTGAAATAAACAAATCATGGTAACATTCCCCATTCTGCCTTCTACTAATAATTCTTTTTTTAATTGATTACTTTTGCTTCCACAACTGTTTACTGAATTTTCTGGTAATTACATATATACATGGTTTTGTAATTACATTTTTGTTGCATGTGATTAAAGTCACTTACCACTTTATGCATATTTGTACAATCCTGGAGTCATTTTTGAAAATACTTTTTGATAGGGATGGTACAGCCAGAGGAAGCTCAAAGGAATTATTGGGCAGATGTGGCGCAATGCAACAGAGCTGGACTTGTCTCAGAATTGCCTGAACCTCACTCACTCCAAAAGCTTGCATAAGATGCACACGTTTGACCAGCTTGTCATGCTGAATCTATCAGGCAACTATCTCCCCCTGCTGGAGAGAAACCATCTCAGCAGCCTTTCTGCTCTGAAGGTCCTTGACCTCAGCAGATGCCAGCTTGTAGGCATAGAGAATGGAGCATTTGAAGGATTACCCAATTTACAAACACTACATTTGGGAGGCAACAAACTGCAAGACCCCTTACCTACTGCACTTAAAGACATCAGAGCCTTATCTTTCCTGGATCTCCATGGCAATGGACATATTAAGAACGGTCCACCAGACTGGATAAAAGGGGTACAGACAGTGTTTTGGCCAGGGAGCCCTGGTTTCATGCCACCGGGAAATAAATCTGAAGGTTTGTGCTGCATTATTATTTGTCCATTTTAAAGTCTGGGACTGTGTGTTTTAATTTAGTTTAAAGGCCGGAAACAGAAACACTATATTTGATTCCTGACCAAAAAGTGAAATTAACACTCCATCTCCTTACAGGACATGTACAAAATCTCAACATCCTGAGAAAATTTCAAAGGAAACTGTTGTCAGATTTCAACGAGGATCCTTCCACAGCAAGCATAAACAGTAAGATCTGTCACTACATCAACTCACTGTTTATTTTGTGTCAGGCAGAATTACTTACTTGGCATGGAAGAGAACTTGCAACCAAAAGTGTATCCCAGATCTGCACTGACTTCTCCCAGAAACAAGACACTTAATAAGAAATGTGTCACAAAGCTTTACAAATTAATACTTTGTAATAAATATGAAATATGTAAGGCATGTTACATAGATGTTTCTACTTTGAAAATGAATTATAATTATTTATTTGTAACGGTGACTTTGGTCAAGTGTTCTTCTCAAGCTGGTTTCACTGAACACTAGCAAGACAGTGAAACTGAGTAACTTCAGCCACCATCCTTCTCTGACCTACAGGCACAGAAACCAGTAAGGAGAGTCCCTCACACAGCTGGCAGTACCTTGTGGCTGTCTTAGTCACAGCCATCTTGATCTCCATTATTATAGCACTTGGAGCCAAATGCAAGATCTTCCACCGTTACCTGGCCAGCTACCGGCACACACTACTTCCAGAGGGGGAAACTGCAAGCCAGTGCGACCCGATGAGCCTGGAGGTAGGCTTCTCTGGACAGGGCATGATGGGTCGAGGCCCTCACACTGTCACATCCACTGAGCTTGATGATGACGATGGCTTCATTGAGGACAACTACATCCAGGCCTGTGAAAGGGAAAGAGCTGAGAGGGCCGCAGGGGAGCTGGATGGTGAGGACGAGGACGAGGACGAGGACGATGACATTGAGTTTACCATTGGGTAATACCAAGCAGAATTAAACAAGGACAAGTCGGCAGCCGTGATTCTTTTGGCTAGTGTGATGGACTATTTGTGTTTCTTTTTTTCTTCAGCAGATGCAAGTTTACTCTCTAAAATTTGTATGTGCATTGAATGTATTGATGGTATTATGTGAAAACTGCAGCATTGTTACATACTGTATAGTTTAGTGTGAATATAGGTCTATATTACCCTTTTGGGTATTTTTCTTCCAGAGAGAAAACACTCCATCCTATGCTCTAGGCACATCACAGGCTGTTTCCAATTAAATGCTACATACTATTGATTATTTACAATTATGGTTTTGGGGTTTTTAAAGTCACGTAGGCATAAAAATATTTAGGCAAATTAAGCAAGCCTACAATTTGACTCCATTTCACTTAATTTATGAAGAGCCTACTTTGTATCGTTGTGTGTTTTTTAAATAGCAACTAGATAATACAAAATATACAAAAAATAAAACACGTTCCATTTCGATTTCAACTTCTTACAAGTAGCCTATTCATGCTGGGAAATATACGATAATTAGCATTCGGAGTAGGCTAATAGTAAACCTCATAAAACATAAAATATGTTGTAAAACGCGAAAACTCAACAAACATGTCAGTCGGCTACATTTACAGTTAGCCTACTTTGCATCGAAGAACTTCAAGTTCGGTCCTTCAGCTGTAGCTAATTACAAGCTGACAGACGTTTGCGCAATTTCAGTAGTGCGGGAATAATATTTTTCATTATGATTTGTTGGGAAAAACTGTAAAACTGTCAGGATGTTTTACTCTGAAGGTGAGACTACTTCGCTATAGCCTACACGAAGGGTTTATTTTACATGCATGCTAATGAATGCTGTTTAGCAGGTCTCTGACGCCAAAAGAAAAGACCCGGAAGAGCGTTAGAGGGAGAAGAGAGGAAGAATATAGTTCTCCATTTAATTCATTTCGGACCGAAAATATTTTATCACAAAATATCAAAATCAAACCTTGCTTGAACGTTATCCTCTGTTCTCTATTTCGAGGATGTCGGCGTCAGCTATATTTATCCTGGACGTGAAAGGAAAGGTAAGATGCAAAGTTTGTGCTCGATATTGGATAGGCTACTATTATAGCCTACTGCTGTCTGCGTTGGGTAGCTAATCCGGCACAGTTGGCGCAGGTAAGGATTCAAACATAACCGATATCAACAGGTATGTGTGTGAACTGAAATACGGAGCGCAGGTAATTCCGAAAAAAATGTTGTCACGAACAAGTACCCATTGGAAACTATTCGTCACTGAAGTGTAAGCAGCGAGCTAACAGCTGGTTTAGAGGGCATTCTAATAGCTACTGCTTTTATTTTCCCACTTGATTCGGCAATTGTTCATAGCTATTTTACGGGATGTATTTGCCTATTTTAATGTTATGATGTTAACTGCATCACTGGCTCTGCCGACATAAGTGTCTTAACATGAAGTGGGTCCAGCGTAGCCGACAAGTGCTGAAACTGAACCGCCCTGGAGCACAATAAGTCGCAGGTGCATGTAGCTTACCGAAAACAAGTGCCGACAAACGCACGCTGACTGTTCACGAACATCAGTTTAGAACAGGTGCTACACAGGTTCATTGGTTTGTACATTACATTGATGAGATAAAATAATAATCGGGTGGACCGATTAGCCGATCTAGATTATATGAATCTCTGTGGATTTGCGCAGTACCTTCTGTGAATTGATATGTGAGCAATCACCTATTGTTGTAGAACAAGTGAAGCGACCCGGTGCTATGCCAAATAAACGCCCTCATAAGTCAGTCATAATAACCGTAGCTTACTTTTAGATAGGTGGTAAGACTGTCTGCATGCATTACCTGGGGAGCAATAACAACCTTTGCCACTAGAGATCGAGGTTGAACCAAAGTGGCGAGGAAAGAGAAAG
Source organism: Synaphobranchus kaupii (assembly GCA_029718625.1). NCBI lineage: Eukaryota > Metazoa > Chordata > Actinopteri > Anguilliformes > Synaphobranchidae > Synaphobranchus > Synaphobranchus kaupii. The sequence continues at coordinate 100,624,377 of CM056377.1, read as the reverse complement.
AATCAAAGCGGAAAGTGATAGTATATTTTTGTTTCAATGTAGTTCTCTCAATTATTCGACATAAAGGAGATATAATTTGAAACAGAAGGCTACAGATTAGGCTATGTTTTCAGCTAAGACGGTGACATTGCACCCTGCGTAAGGAAATGTTACATTTTCAACCGTTTAAACTGGGTGATATTAATTAGGCAATGCCCGTCATCACAATATGTTGGGCCTAGCCTACATAGATAGAGCTATATGCAAATCCATTGATGAGGTTTTCCATTTTTAAAGTATAGGCTATCGCCAATTTTGCGTATGAAAGATATTTGCACATAGGCTGGTCATCAATAGTTTTGCCCCAATAATAACATAATAGTATAATAACATTTGTGTAACATTTGTAAACATTGGAAAACAAAATAACTTGGTCTTATCCTGTCGAGCAGCTTTTGCAGCGCATCTATTCATCATTTAAATACCGCAAATGAACCAAATAAGAATATTATTTTAGTTATTCTGTGTATTTTTATTCTGTGTTTGGCATGTTACTACCATCACCGTAGGAAAACAATCAAGTAAATACGGTAGCAATTGAAAAATGCACTTCAGGAAAGAAAAACTGATTTAATAGGCCATCATGCTAGCAAATGTACGAAGAAACGTTATCTCCCCCAAAATGAACTGCCGATAGTTACAATTATCCCACGGTCCATACGATAGATATATTCTTGGTTTTTGCTTAATTTATTAAATATGAAGCGGTAGGCCTATTATACACTACATTGCACTAAACAGAGTAGCCTAAACTCCATATTAAAGTAACATTGCATTTTTACCAGTGGAATACCACTCTCAGTTTTCCTCCAGAGAGGCTTACAGAAAGACCAAAAAGTCTCATCAGCTTTAGGGTGTCAGTCAGATTGATTACACACCGGTTGCTCTGAGACTGGTAATAGTGCTGATGAAAGGTTTTCCTCTCTGTTCCTCAGAGCAATCCAATATCTCTACCTGGAGGCGTTTCCTCCACATTACCATGACCTGTAGACGCTCAGTGGCTGATAGAAAATCTGTTTGCCTCTGTAAACCCCCACTCATAGTCGAAATAGACAAATACTTAATTAATGTTAAAGGCAAAGAAGCAATGGATTTCCAAACAATTTTTAATGCTTTATTGCATATGTAAATATTAATAAGAATTAGAAACATTTTGTTAACCCATGTAACCATTTTGTTACATGTAAGTTTGATGTGGTACTTGAAACACAATTCATTTCTCTCTGTGAACACTATAATATTTTACTTTGCCGTGGTTTATGTAGTCAGAACAGCAGTCGTCTATAGGTTTACATAGTAGATATATTCGATATATTACCATTTTAAAAACAATGGGGAGTGCATTAACGCAATGCCTTTATATCATGTGAAGGTCTTGGTGGGTACAAAAATTATATAACTAATGTAATGGATCATATGTCAGAAAAACTGTTGGTGACACACATTTGGCAACTAGGAAAATGTATGTGCCATTTTTCAAGTAGATTCAACGGGGTTAAAACCTACCAAAAAATGTATTCAGTCTTAAGTTCATTGCTGAATAATTTCAGGGGATTGGCTTTATTCTCGCTGTTCTAGAGGAGTTCTGTATTTTAATGTAAATTAGGGATGTAAGCGGTTATTCGGGTAATCGGTTACTCGTTTGAAATTTTAAACTCGGATAATGCAAACAAATAATGAATAAGAAAAATTATGTTACACCTCCTGACCGCACGAGGGCACGACGAGGGCGCTTTAGACAAATAAACTCCATGGCAGATATGAGCAAAGCAGGCTGTCTCTTTGTTGTCATTTTTTTGTTAATATAGTCGGAACTAATGTGGTTTAAAGTGCTTTGTAATTCATTAAGGAGTTATGTTTTTAACAAAGTCTTAACACGTAGTTGGTAACCAATGCCACACACTATATTTGGCAGCTCTAGAATAGTGGCTAAACCTGTTCTCTGATGAAGAAACAGGGAGCATTATGTTTCAGCATACTCGCTCAACTGCCTTGCACAATGATGGTAATTGTTGTTGCATGTGTCAGTTCAAACTTCTCACGTCCTGTTTTGCAGGCTTGACAGACCCATTTGTCTGCTGGTCTGGGTGTAGCTTTATGGTCAGTAAAACCTTTGGGAAACCAAGAAAGGTTCAAAGCATCTCCTTATGCTCATTTCCAGGTGTTGATATGCAGGAACTACATGGGCAACATGGACATGGGTGAGATCGACCACTTCATGCCCATCCTGATGCAGAAGGAGGAGGATGCAGACGTTTCGCCCTTACTGACCCATGGCACATCACATTTCCTGTGGATCAAGCACAGTAATCTATACTGTATCCTTTCTCAGGGAGTCTTGTCCTTCACACACCCACTCTTTCCTGTTGGTCGAGTTACAGAAAGCCCAGAAGAACTCCCAAGACACGTCCTTTCTCCCTGCTCAGTGTAGGGACTTGTGCAAGGCAGACATTATGAAACACTCTTTGAAAGTGATATCTATGTTTTTCCACACTTGTTGCTGAAAGTTCTCATTTTCATATGGATATCTATAATGAAGTATGGAATGGGGAAGAGAGTGCCTTTTTATCCTTAACCTTTGCACTTAGTGGTGGCTATGACTAAGAAGAATTCCAATGCTGCTCTGGTGTTTTCTTTCCTCTACAAAATAGTGGAGGTGAGAGAAGGCCCAATTCATTGCATGGCTTTGTCATTTTCTCTCAATGTTGCAAAAATTCATATGGCTAATGATAATATAGTTTTTTTCCAACCTACATAATTTCATGCTCCCTAATTAATGCAGTCATCTGTCATTGTTATACTGCATACTGCATTATAGTGTGTACTGTTGAAATATGGTTTTGTTCTTGAGTTTCGTTTGTTGCTTATTGCATGACTGCACAGGTGTTCAAGGAATATTTTAAGGAGTTGGAGGAGGAGAGCATCCGGGACAATTTTGTCACTGTGTATGAGCTGATGGACGAGGTCATGGACTTTGGTTTCCCGCAGACAACAGACAGCAAGATCCTACAGGAGTGAGTGCAGTGGTCTAACTCCTCTCTACACCTTGTCACATGCAGTCCTAGCCAGACCGTCTTTTAGAGTTGTCCACTTTTGAGAAAGCAAAATATGTACAGTAGGTACCAGTTATGATCACAGTAATGTTTTCTCCTTATTAAGAATGCAAGTTCCCTTGTGCAATGACATTATGGTTGTGCTTGCTTTTGGAATGCATATAAGCATGCATATAAATATAATAAATATGATTTTCTTGGCTTAGTGTCTGATTAGGCACAGACACTCTCTGAATGCTGTAGAGAGCACAGGAAGCTCCTGGTCTGCGGCCCAGGCAGGCTGGTACTGACTGGCTGTCCCCGCGTCATCGCCACTAAGCTCTCAGCTTTTGGCACCAGAGATCCAAGTGAGGTTCATGCCTCCCTCCTCGAGGGGATCTCCTCACCACAGCCTCCCCTCCTCCCTCATCCCAGACCTTGCCCAGCTCACTCTGGGCCAGACTCGCAGATGGGGCTTTTTGAAAAGGTTGAGCGCTATTCGGATGCTAATCCGTTTGTTTACCTCCGATGTTCCTCTCATGTGCCTTCTCCCTGAGGCAGACGCATGTTCACTGGCATTCGTCAGGAGCGTGTGGGCTAAAACAAAGGCACAAGCTCGCTCCTGTTGCTTTTTATCTTTTCAGTTCTCTTTAATGTGTGTCCCCGTTCTACACAGCGCATAAGGGCCTGTGCTTAGAAAACACTTCGCGGTCATGCCCCGTACACAAGATACCAGATTACATTTGTGATGGAGCAGCTGGTTAAACCTGTAGACTGGCCACTTCCACACTGAACCCTGCACAGAGTTAGGGGCGCAGGGTGGGGAGGGGCCTGAGAGGTGATTAATGCAGTGACAGTGAGAGGGTGCGGTTCTATGAGGGACAGGCCACGGTTTTGAACAACAAACAAAACAATGGAGGTTTATTATCGGTTCAGGTGGAAGAACTGAAGAGAAATAAGGGCTGTCTGTTCCAATCCCAGCCTGTCTGTTACCTCTGGGCCTGTAGATACCCGGTGGAAAACATTGTCTCCCCTGCACAGGAACAAAGGGTTCTATCTCCGCTCTGCAACCCGGTGATATTATTGTGTAGATAAAGACAGGATGCCTTGGCTTCACGGAAACTCACATAACATATGGCAGAGGTAGACAAAGGCAAAGCCAGGACAGATGAGGAGCTACATCAGACTTATTTAGATTAGGGTGAAACTTTTTTTAATAGCATGTCTGTCTCCATTACTGCAGATGTCATGTGTAACCTTTGACACCTGGACTCCTTGCAGATACATTACACAACAAGGGCACAAGCTGGAGGTAGGCGCCCCCCGGCCCCCTGCAACGGTTACCAACGCCGTGTCCTGGAGGTCAGAGGGGATCAAGTATAGGAAGAATGAAGTCTTTATGGATGTAATTGAGTCTGTAAATCTGCTGGTAAGAGGGATTCGCCTTATTAAACTCCTTGTCCGAGGTACAGATCGGTAATTAATCTGTCTGCCAAGCGCACATTTTCCACTGTCTGTCCAACTTTATTCATGTGGCAATATTGGAGTTCCTCAATTTAAGTTAATTGTCTGAAAATTGTCTTGTTTTTACACAAGTATTTTCTGCCAGTCTATATTCCTTGAATATTTCCTTTGACAGACGTTTACATATCTGTATTGCCCCCTATTGTTTAGACTTTGGTGGAATATCAAAGTGGCTGTCAAACTTCAGTTCAAATACACAATATATTGTATTTTCCCAAGTCATTCTGTACCAAGAGGTGCTATGTACAGTCATATTTAGTTTTTTCAGTGTTTTATTGTCCTATCAAATAACGCCAAATAACAATAAATTAATGATGTATGCTATATTTTACATAATTTATTTGCATTTTCAAAGAAATTTCCTCCATCATTTTCAATTTCCTCCATCCTTCTTTATGCTGTGATTCATATGGATGTGATTTCAGTAACTCAGCCAGGGTATAAATGCAATATTCGTTTGGGAGCGAGACGCTTCCAGAACCAAACTTCCTTGAATTCACAGCTACAGGAAATTGTTCCCAGTTTCCTTTCTTACAATAAACCTTCAGTTCTCTCTGCACTCCCTGCCCCCTACACACGCACACACAACCGCCACCACCGCTGTCTTGAGCAGGCTACCTTTCACAGGCTGAGAACCAGGGCACTCCTCCGCTTTAAACTCGCTGATTACAGGAACGAGACCTGATTAAGTCTTCTTTGCTGCTCTATATGTTTATTGTCTCCAAATCCCTATTTTAAGAAACTGTTGTGCTTGTGCTAACACAGGTTCTGTCTCCTCATTGTTTTCCCAAACTCCTTGGCTTTCTCCCCCTCCATTTCCTTCTTTAGTTTGAGCACCTCCCCTTGGTCTCCCAGTTTGGTTTGAGCACCTCCTCTTGGTCTCCCTGTTTCATACATGCCCTCCTCCCTTTTGCCTTGCTTCACTGCTCTGTCCCTTTTCCCTGTTCAGCATTTATTCTCACATTTCTCTTTGATTCTGTACAGAATCTTGTTCTCATTCCATGTTGCTGTTCTCTCTCTCTTTGTCCCTCAGGTTAGTGCGAATGGCAGTGTGCTACGCAGCGAGATAGTGGGCACTGTCAAGCTGAAGGTGGTCCTCTCCGGCATGCCAGAGCTGAGACTGGGCCTCAACGACAAAGTGCTCTTCGAGATCACAGGGAGTGAGTTAGATATCTGCCAGCTGTAAGGAGGCCCCATCCGGGTCTCCTCCCGCACTGATACACACCTGGCTGTGCGCACTGGGATTACATCTCCCTGTAGCTGCTGCCTATGTCTAATCCCTGCCCTGGGCTGTTGTACACACATGAAAGTTAGCCCCTGATCAGAAGTGCACATGGGGGCTCAATCAGTGAGGACACGGCAGGGAATGCAGTGTAGAATTGAAAAATAGGATGCATTAATTGATGAAAAAAATCAATACTTTCTCAGTCTTCCCTCTAAAGCAGTGGTCCCTACCCAGCAGTGTGTGAATCCCGTCCCGTGTTGCCTAGGGCATTTTCCCATGTTACTTTGGAAAAACATTTATGCTAAGAAAAAAAAAAAAAGTGGGTCCACTTGTATATATGTATATACGTATATGTGGGTGGTTGGTGAAAACAAATTGTACCATGTGAAAGGGCTCACGGATATAGTATGGGCAGTGAAATTGACAAACAACATTGGTACAACATGTTTTGTATACTAGAAGTACAATCCATACTAATAATTATGATGAAGACATAACATTGGAAAAGTTGGGAACATTCAGCATCTCCACTTGTATGGGACCCTAATCCTAAACTAACCCTAACCATTTCCTAACCCTTTCCATTGTCAGATTGTGAACTTCGCTGATGATGTGATTTCCAATGTTATATTTTCATCATCATTATTCGTATACATTGTCAGTTGTACTTCTAGTATATAGAACATGTGTTTACCAATGTTTGTAAATTTCACTGACCTTAACTACATTTGTGAGCATTAAAATATGCCTATGTTTGACATTTATTTTGAAATGGAAGGAATCATGGCTAGAGGTTGAGCCTGATATCGAAATTTAGGGGAAAATGAGCCCTTTCACAGGGTATAATTTGTTTTGACCAATCCCACCAATCCCATATATAAAAATTAGATTTCTACGACGAATTCTCAGAAAACGGATTATATGTACATGCTACCAATGCTGGTTTGTATTAGTCTAGGCCACAGACATTAAACTTGTGCAGTTTGAACATTGATACTATGATATATCCTGTGATATTGGTAGCGAAAGTTGGTTGTAGAAAAAATTGAGCTGAACGCAATTGAGATTCTGGCTTGAGATTATCTGATTACAGTTTTGAACACAACTGCAATGTAACTTTGAGCCCAGGGAATTTCATGTGGCTAGCACCTTTAGTTATGAAGCTATGAAGGCTCAGATCATATTTCATGTACAAAAAAAAATCTGGTGATTCAGAGGGGGTCAGGTGGGAAGCATTAATTGATTTTATATGGAATGACCCATATATACAGTGCTGCTCGAAAGTTTGTGAACCGTTTAGAATTTTCTGTATACCTGCATAAATTCGATCTAAAATGTGATCACATCTTCATCTAAGTCCTAAAACTTGATAAAATGAACCCAGCAAAAACATTATTCTTTTATAATTTATTTATTGAGCAAAATTATCCAACATTAAAGGATAAGTTCGCTATTTTGGACCTTGGACCCTATTTGCGGTCTGTCTTCCATGAACCTGACACATTGAGTCCATATTTTCGCTGATCGGTCCAGTATTGAGCTAGCTACAGATTTCCTGTAGGCTCTCACTGGGCTACAATAGAAGTCAACGGGGCAATTAGAAATGTTATGGAAAAACAACGATAAATGTGCTTTTATAGCTCAGTGTGTATTCTTACGGTCTCAGTATGCTCTCCTGTGAAATGTAGGCTATCGCAAACGCAAACCGAACGTTGAAACAACAGTTCCATTTGAAACAGAACTATTTCTCCGACCGCACTACCTCGCACTGTAAACTTCCGCAGTCTAGCTACGTTGTAGAGAGGCCGCTTGAAAAGCAGTTGATCACAAATCCTCACCTCCCGTTGTAGTTTACTAGCTAGTAGCCTACAGCAGAACTATTTGTAACGCAGTGTTTGTAATCATCATTTGTAATAATTTACATTACCTGTGCAACTTCAGCCTCTCTCTCTTCTCTTGCTCTCTTATCATCCATCTCTTGTAGTTCCGTGTCCGTGTATTCTGGCTCAAATCTGTAGCCAGTAACGTCAGTCAAAATCAAATTCTTCGTCTTCGTAATCATTATAGTCATCCATCATCCAAGTTTTTTTGTGGAAATTGTAGCCTACGTTGCTGCAGGTAAACAAACGCAGACTGCTCACATAGATAGTTTCGTAAACGGCCGGCACACCTTCCCGCTCCCCCACCCCCGACACATAGTACTCCGCGGGAGCAGCGAAAACAAGCAACAGAGAAATGCTTACTTCCAAGCCATGCCAAGCACGTAAAAATGTTCTGATTGAGATACATTTCACAGGAGAGCATACTGAGACCGGTAACAATACACCCTGAGCTTCCCGTCTCATTTATTGTACATGAAAGCACATTTATCGTTGTTTTTCCATAACATTTCTAATTGCCCCGTTGACTTCTATTGTAGCCCAGTGAGAGCCTACAGGAAATCTGTAGCTAGCTCAATACTGGACCGATCAGCGAAAATATGGACTCAATGTGTCAGGTTCATGGAAGACAGACCGCAAATAGGGTCCAAGGTCCAAAATAGCGAACTTATCCTTTAAATGCTTTGTTGAAAAAGTATGTGAACCCTTGGATCATACATATTTTTGAAGTATCATATTTAATATTTGGTCGCATATCCTTTGCATGCTGTTACTTCCTGAAGTCTGTGACCCATCAATATCAAAAGACTCTCAATATCTTATTTTCAGGTACCGTTACAAGCGATACTATAACCTCTCTGCATTTGAATGGATCTCTATGGGAATTGGGGGGTGAGACTAGATTCAGCTGTAAATTACACAGGTACAGTATGGAACACATGACTGGCTAAATGGCTGTAAGTCATCCAGGGTCTAAGGTATCAAACGAGCCCCAAACCATCACTCTGCGGCCAGATATGGAGTAGATGTGGATGGATCACTGAAAATTCTAAAGGGTTCACAAACTTTCGAGTATATATGTATATATATATATATATATATATATATATATATATATATATATATATATATATATATATATATCATTTAGTAAAAAGCTAATTTAAATAAGTGACTTTTTAGTTGGGGCAAGTCATTCCTTACGTTTAGGTGCCCTAATGGCGAAAGTCAGATCTCCTTTTGTTACCAGCCTAGACTTTGTAAGTGGGAGCAGAGCTTTGTCTGATGTTAAAAGGATACGCCGCTGTACAATGGGAGATAAAAGTTCTGAAATATAGATAGGGACTAGGCCATTCACCTTGTCATGTAGGTACTGAATAAAATCTTAAAATCAACTCTAACAGCAATTGAAAGCCAATGCAAGGAGGCTAAAACAGAAGTGGTATGATCTCTTTGCTTAGTTCCAGTTAAGAGCATAGCAGCTGCATTTTGGACCAATTGCAGACAAGGTAGTGATTTACCACTAAATGGTGAGTAAAGAGAATTACAGTAGTACAAACAGGATAAAATAAAAGCACTAATAACCTTCTCCAGGTCATTGACAGTCAAAAAGGACTTAATTTTAGAAATATTTCTTAGCTGGTAAAAACATGACTGAACAACACCTTGTACTTGTCTTTTGAAATTATTCCCAGGTTTCTGGCAAAGGGCCTGATATTTGTCGCCATATTGCCAAGATTCTTATGAATCCCCAATATCAATTTTGGGTGTCCGACTATGAGGACCTCAGTTTTATCCTCATTAAGCTGAATTAATTAGTGAGATATGAAGTTATGATATGCTATCACATACATCTGTGTGATATTAGGGCAGTACTTTTATTGCATTGCTTCCTCAAAATGTTTTTTTAACAGCTTTGAGCAATTATTTTTCTTTTCTTTTTTTAACAATGGGAACAATTGCCCTAACCCAGCTCAAGAAGAAAAACTGAAATATTGCCCCCCAGAGGGCAAGGCCCATAATTGCTGCTTTATATCAACATTGAAATAGGTGGCGAGAGGTGCATTTGTACGTCAAATGGAATTTTACTTTTTTTACTTGGAGAGGAAATTAAATGAGTTGGGTGAGACGGAAGGCTGTTTTGAGGTCAATTTCACTGCCTCATGTTACTGCAGCCCCAAGGAAAAACAAAAGTAATGGCAATTCCAGGTTTCAAAAGTTGATGTTGAATTTTGAGTCAGTTCTGTGATTAACATAAGTCCTTATGCACATATGGTCTGAATTGGGAGAGCTTCATTTTATTAAGATAGACGGCATCCATAAAATGCACATTGTATTAATGTGTGTGACAGCCATTTTTTAGCCCCTCTGATGAATTTGGTGAGGCAGATATAAGTACACCCCAAAGCCTGATGCCTATGGCACCTGCCACTGCCAGTAACTCTGGGGACACCACACTCTGAGGGTCTGGGGCCCATTCACAGGAGGGCCGACTGCACTCTGACCTATCCACTGATGTCATTATGTGGCCTTTCATTCCAACAATGAAAAGGCAGTTGCAAGGGTGTACCTGCTGTGATTATAGCTGCCTGATAGGCCTCTGATCTCCAAAGCCCAGGCACTGTGCTCAGGCCCTCCCTGGCTGGCTTCAAGAACACAGGGGCGCTTTTAATCTTTATTAAAATGTCACAGACACCTGGTCATGCATTGCAGCGCTGCATTTCGACAACAGCCTGTTCTGAACCTAAGCCTGATAAAATTCCCTGTGGGTGAGGGAATTAGGAAGCAGTGGAAGCTAACAGGACCCAAGTCATTAAACGGCTCTAAGCAGCAACAGTCAATTTCCCAGAATTTTCTGAAACTTGGGTAACTTTCCACCTGACTGTGTGTTAGGGTAGGAATGGTTAGCTGCCTTTAGCTTGTACAACCCGCTTTCTAATCTGTACTGCTTTCCCTTTTTGGATTTTTTTTTTGGGGGGGTTTTAACTTGCATTTTTGTTTGTCGCATTTCAGTAAAAATCTGAATGTTTATCAAAGACTGCTTGTGCTCGTGCACCACCGAGGCAAGATAATATGCTGCTCCTTGGTGTTGGAACTTGGCAGAAAGCAAACATGTTCCCAGCAATATTGCAGCCCACACATACTTTTTCCATAGACAACGCATTTAACAAATTTGGTTCTAGGCCTTTGGCTATACCTTAACACAATGACAATGCTGAGTAACCTGCTCCCAATGTAAGTCATTGTGATCAAATGCTTATTGCTGGACTCATACACAGAAGATATATCCCTGTACATATGTAGTAGTTTAGGCCTGTTTTTGGAGATTTGTGGCAGGGTTGTTTGTGGTATATATAGTACAGTGCCCTCCATAATTTTTGAGACAAAGACATATTTTTTCTTGAATTGGCTCTGTACTCCACAATATTTGTTTGTAATCAAACAATTAAAGTGCAAATTCTCAGCTTTTATTAAAGGGTATTTTCTTTATACATTTTGGTTTCACCAGTTAGCAATTATAGCACTTTTTATAGATGGCCCCCCATTTCAGGGCACTATAATGTTTGGTACATATTAATGTTATGTGAATGAAAGTAGTCATGTTTAGTACTTTGTTGCATATCCTTTGTATGCAGTGACTGTTTGAAGTCTGTGACCCACAGACATCACTAGGTGCTGAGTATCTTCTCTGGTGATGCTCTGCCTTCAACTCCTGCTTGTTTTGGGGGCTAGTTGCCTTAAGTTTTCTCTTCAGCCTATGAAACACATGGATTCACAATTGGATTTAGATCAGGTGACTGACTTGGCCAGTCAAGGATCTTCCCGTTTTTGGCTGTGAAAAAAGTGCTTTATTGCTTTAGCAGTTTGTTTGGGATCATTGTCTTGCTGTAGGATGGAGTGCCATCCAGTGAGTTTGGTCCAGTGAACTAGATAAGATGTTTCCGTACACTTCAGAATGAATTCTGCTGCTGCTATCAGCAGTTACATCATCAATGAAGACAAGTGAGCCAGTACCTGTGGCAGCCATATATGCCCAAACCATAACACCCACCACCATGTTTCACAGATAAAAGTTAATCTTGGTCTCATCTGTCCACAATAACCTTTCCAGAACTGTTTTAGGTCATTCTTAGCAAACTGTAACCTGGCCATCCTGTTTTAGCGGCTAACTAGTGGTTTGCATCTTGCAGTGTCGCCTCTGTAGTTTACATTTACATTTTCCATTTTAGCCATTTAGCTGACTTACAATTGGTGCACAAAGAAACAGTTCTTAAATCAACAACATTCCAAGTAGCAATTAATGAGAGTGTAATGGATGGGCCATAACTCAGCGATAGGTAGTTCTGTTTGTGAAGTCTTTTGCAGACGGTAATCACTGACAAATTCACTCCTGCCTCCTGAAGAGTGTTTCTTATCTGTCAGACAGGTATTTGTGGGTTTTTCTTCATTATAGTGAGAATTCTTCGGTCATTAACTGTAGAGGTCTTCCTTGGCCTACCAGGCCCTTTGCACTTACTGAGCTCCCCAGTCCTCTTTCTTCTTAATGATGTTCCAAACAGCTGATTTTTGGTAAGCCTAAGGTTTGGCCTATGCCTGTGGCTGTTTTTTCTTATTTTTCAGCCTCATAATGGCTTCCTTGACTTCCATATGCACAACTCTGGTCCTCATGTTGACACAAATAACAGATTCCAAAGGCAATTAAAATACTAGAATCAAGAATAGATACTGAAAGCTCTCTGGTACCTGCAATAAGGAAGCAATTGAACACACCTGACTATTCGGAATCCCCTGTGAAGCTATTTGTCCCCAACATTATGGTGCCCTAAAATGGGGCAGGGTGGCTATGTCTAAAAAGTGTCATCATTTCTACATGGTGAAAACAAAAGTATAAAAATACCCTTTAATAAAAGCTGAGAATCTGCACTTGTGTTTGATTACAAATCTAAAATGGTGGAGTACAGAGCCAAATCAAGAAACCTGTCTTTTTCCCAAACATTATGGTGGGCACTGTATGTGGAGGAGGTTTAGAAAGCTATTAGAGAGACGTTTGACCAAGGGGAAAAACCTGGCTGAACTGCTCACATGCCTGTTTTGCTCTGTTAGGGGGGAAGAGCAAGACCGTGGAATTGGAGGATGTGAAGTTCCACCAATGTGTTCGCCTGTCCCGCTTCGAAAATGACCGCACCATTTCCTTCATCCCACCCGATGGCGAGTGTGAGCTCATGTCCTACCGTCTCAACACAGCGGTGAGTGAAACGGCCTTCCCCGCTGGCCTCTCAGTTCATTCACTCGGCTGGCATGTAACCGCATACAGCTATGTGGAGTTTATGGAGCAATCCATGGCTGTATGTCATGCACCGCCTGTTTTGTTCATTTGTCTGTTTATTTGCCAATTTAAAAACATACACAGCCAAGTTAACTGGTGCATACATTAAAAAGGGTAACACAGAGTATAAACTTATATACCTTATATGCCATACTTGGTATACGTCTTATGGAGGAATACATTAGAGATAGAAATGAAATGGCAGATAAAAGTTGCATCGCACTTAACCTTTTGTTTAAGGTGTAATCTCACAAATGTGATTAGAATGTTATTAACTGAACATTCTAATGATTATGTAACAATCACTACCGGAAATTTAAATCAATGACTAAGAAAATGTCCCCTCTGGAATAAAAATTAAAAATCACAATTTTACAGGCACATTCCTGAACTTTACTTCATGCTTAAAAAAATCCATAGATTATTGATGTTAAAAAGTAGCCTACACCACCCAGTCATTTGTGAAGTCCAGTATTGGCCATGTTTACTCTGGGGTTTTGACCATAAGCATCTTTGACATAGAAAAAGTATGTTCCGATAATTGCTAAGGTATACAGAAATGGCATTGCGATTCATCTTATACACCATACTAAGCATAAGGAGGAGTGAAGGAGTGAAGTTTTGAAAACTGTAGCTTAACTATATGAATACAACGGTTCAGATATCAGTTATTCCCTTTGCCTGACTGAGTGCTCCGCCTTCTCACTGAGTCACAGGTGAAACCCCTCTTCTGGATCGAGTCTGTGATCGAGAAGTTCTCCCACAGCCGTGTGGAAATCAAGGTCAAGGTAGGCCCATTGCCAACTGCTCTCATCTTTCACTTGCGGTGTACGTTGACATCAGCCCCTAGTGAGCCAATAAGGATTAATGAGAGTTGAGGGCCTGTATAGCTGCTCTCAAGGCACAGTATGGCATACAATGTGTGTTTGGCTGGTTTATTCATTATACTTTATTCATATATGCTTTCTGAAAAGATAGCGACAAATATTTATTTATCCTCATTTTGCTGGTTCCTTTTGCAGACACAAATTATTCAGTAGCAAGTCCTCACTAATCAGTTGAGAGTGCTGTGTGAAAGGAAGCCTGTGTCAAAATGGTGAATGGCGGCAAATGAACGTCAGTGTTTTAATAGCTATGCGTGCATTGATTTCTATATATTTATACTGCCTTTTTGCTCCACCTCTCAGGCCCGGAGCCAGTTTAAGAACCGGTCGACCGCAAACAACGTGTCCATCATGATACCAGTGCCCAGTGATGCCGACTCCCCCAAATTCAAGTCCAGCATGGGCAGTGCCAAGTGGGTGCCGGAGAAGAGCGCTGTGCAGTGGAACATCAAGTCCTTCCCGGTCAGAATTGGCAGCACATCTCACTGTTTCATCTGCTGCTTCAGAATTGTGCTTTATTTGTATTGACTATATCTTATCATTGAAATCAATTACCCTGTGTGACACTGTGGAGGGGACAGATGCATGATGGTGCAGGCAGAGGGGATTCAAATTGGGAATCTTATACTTTTTTAATTTAAATTTTTTTGTTTTAATTTAATTCTCAACAACTCAAGTTACTGAACAAATATCTTAACAAAACACTGTTAAATGGAATAATAAGAAGCCTACATTTTAACCACACTAATTCTAACCACTACTAATTAACTACAACTGAGAAACAAGAGTAACGGAGGTAGTGGAAAGATTTCCTACATTACCAAACTCGCAAGGCTTTTGTCCACTGCTTTGTTCACTGCTTTGTTCACTGACCTAGATCAAAAACTATTCTTTTGGTGTGTTAGTCAGATTATACACACCCACACTTCTAACTTACTCAGCTTTCTTCTTCTCTGGATCCTGTTCCAGTATCCAGTATTTTTAGTCCCCTTACACCCATTCATGAATGAGTATATACCCCTTATACCCATGGATCAGTGCTGAACCAAACCCTGCTGGAACCTAGCTTTGCTTGGCTGATGAGGATAAGCTGGTTTTCCTTTGCATTTTAAGATAAAGAGCTGTAGACTGTTGTAGATTCATAAGAAAGGGGATGCTTGAATATGTGTATTGTCTCAAGCGTTTTTCCTTGTTCGCCAGCACAAACATTGTGTATTAAACTTTGTCAGTGGTGCGGTTTATTAATGTACAGCTGCCCTTCTATCTGTGGTATGCAAATTTAGAGTATATACAGTGCATCCGGAAAGTATTCACAGCGCTTCAGTTTTTCCACATTTTGTTCTGTTACAGCCTTATTCCAAAATTGATTAAATTCATTTTTTCCCTCAAATTTCTACACACAACACCCCATAATGACAATGTGAAAAGTTTTTTTGAGATTTTTGCAAATTTATTAAAAATAAAAAAATAAAATTTCTCATTTACATAAGTATTCATACCCTTTGCTTTAACGTATTTTTAAAGTATCATATTTCATATTTGGTCGCATATCCTTTACGCTGTTACTTCCTGAAGTCTGTGACCATCAACATCAAAAAACTGTCGATATCTTATTTTCAGGTACTGTTACAAGCGATACTATAACCTCTCTGCATTTGAATGGATCTCTATGGAAATTGGGGGGTGAGACTAGATTCAGCTGTAAATTACACTGGTACAGTATGGAACACATGGCTGGCTAAATGGCTGTAAGTTATCAAGGCTCTGAGCTATCAAACGAGCCCAAAACCATCACTCTGTTGCCAGATATGGAGTAGATGTGGATGGATCACTGCAAGGGTTATTTCTCCGGACTCATTTTCCTATAGAACTCTATGGGGAAAAAAGTCAGGAGAAACAACCCTTAAAGTGATCCATCCACATCTACTCCATATCTGGCAACAGAGTGATGGTTTGGGGCTCGTTTGATAGCTCAGACCCTTGATAACTTACAGCCATTTAGCCAGCCATGTGTTCCATACTGTACCAGTGTAATTTACAGCTTAATCTAGTCTCACCCCCCAATTTCCATAGAGATCCATTCAAATGCAGAGAGGTTATAGTATCGCTTGTAACAGTACCTGAAAATAAGATATCGACAGTTTTTTGATGTTGATGGTCACAGACTTCAGGAAGTAACAGCATGTAAAGGATATGCGACCAAATATGAAATATGATACTTTAAAAATACGTTAAAGCAAAGGGTATGAATACTTATGTAAATGAGAAATTTTAGTTTTTTTATTTTTAATAAATTTGCAAAAATCTCAAAAAAACTTTTTTCACATTGTCATTATGGGGTGTTGTGTGTAGAATTTTGAGGGAAAAAATGAATTTAATCAATTTTGGAATAAGGCTGTAACAGAACAAAATGTGGAAAAAGTGAAGCGCTGTGAATACTTTCCGGATGCACTGTACACTGCAAAAAATGTCTGTCTTAAGTGTTTTAGTCTTGTAATGAGATTTTTTTTTTCTCTAAAGTGGAAAATATTATCTTGTTTTAAGGTACTTGACAAGTGGAATTATATTACGCCACTTGCAAATCTTGAAATTAGTAAAACTATCCCACCCCACTGGCAGATAGTTTGTCTTATTTGGCAAAAATGTAACCAAAATAAGATTCTAAAGTCTAAATATAAGATTAAAATGCTTGTTAAGATTTGGTTTTTGCAGTGTCCAGTTATGATTCTCTCTCATATAGACTACATACAGTGTATTGCTAGGAAGTACAAGAAATTAACATGTTTATTTGAGTTTTCGATCTCTTTTTGACTTATCTGATAGCTAGATAGTTGGGTACACTTCTCTGAAAAGAACTTCCTGTAACATATCTTACTTCCTGTCAGCTCTAGATACTACTGTTGCAACATCACACAAAATTCTGTAACATCAGGTAGGATGTGGAGCCAAGATGACATGCATAATGTTTTTCTTGGCAAAAGAAATTAAAAATGAAAACGTGATCTTAGTTAGTTGGCCAAGTTGTAGCTATTACAGTAAAATGAGCTCCAGCTTCCAGCTCTTTTTGTAAACTGCGATGTTTTTCCTGTTCCTACAGCCTAGATTAGGCTCTGGTGCCCCACAGGAGCTGTGGACTTGATTGCAGTTTCAATTGCAAAATGTTCATCAGCCCTTAAAGGTCAATGTCCCTTTCAGGCACATTTTAGGGTCTGATAAACACTTTTCCTGTCATCATTTTTAAGACCACTTTTTACTGTGCTCTTTAAGTAAAAAGAAGGTTGTGTATATATTGTGTCATGCACTGTCAGGGCTTCTAGCTGGTAAATTGCCCTGCTAGGGGAAACACAATATTGTCTTTTGTAACTCACACTTTTACGGCCAACCAATGAACTCACTGATGCACTGAAATTCTGCAGAGAAAACACTGATTTGCTGACAAGTTTATGTCAGCGTGTTGATGATCTGTGCCTTGTGTGTATCGAGACTATAGGGTGGAAAGGAGTACATGATGCGGGCTCACTTTGGGCTTCCCAGTGTGGAGAGTGACGAACTGGAGGGAAAGCCACCCATCACGGTTAACTTTGAGATCCCCTACTTCACTGTGTCTGGAATCCAGGTGAGGCCTCCGCTTATCCTGCACCATCATCAATGCACAGCTGCTTCTGGGTGACTGAACTCACACACTGCTGATAGCAAATCCCAGCAGCATCTGGACGCCGTCGTTCCTTCTGAAACTGTAATATATTCAGGTACATTGCAGTGTACAGTTCTACAGGAAAGTGCTATCTGTGTGGTTGAGGGCTAGCCTAGTGGGGACAATAAAGATCAGAGGCTGGGTGAATTAGTGGGATGAGCACACATTCGGTTTTTGTAAATGATAACCAAGAGAGAAACACCTGGGTTAAATGTCTGGGTTGAGAAATGAAAGTTACAGTGGCATGTGAGTCACTTTTGGGCCTTTGAGACTCCAGCCAACACTGTATTGAAAATGTTTACTTACTTTACTTACATTTAAATGTTAAACTTAATTTATGTGGTCAGTTAGTTATAACCCTTTTTGGTCTTGGTATGAATACACTGAGCTTCAGCTGGTACCTTTCCACCACCCTACTGTTGTTAATATGACTGTACGTACTTTGCC
The DNA here is from genome assembly GCA_029718625.1 of Synaphobranchus kaupii. Lineage (NCBI taxonomy): Eukaryota > Metazoa > Chordata > Actinopteri > Anguilliformes > Synaphobranchidae > Synaphobranchus > Synaphobranchus kaupii. The sequence continues at coordinate 100,606,326 of CM056377.1, read as the reverse complement.
TTGCTGTAAACATCACAAGGTTTCCTGGAGTTCAAGAGGAAAGGTTTACACTGAACCCAGTAGCTGAATAGAACTACTGTAAGAAGTGTGAAAAGCTTCACAAAGAGTTTACTCTTACTAGGAAGTCAAAATTTTGTATAAGCTTACAATGGGTGAAAGTTTGTGCGCATGCGCGTGCGTATCTGCGCATGTATGTCATTATGGAGGTCATCTTCTGTGCCTTGCACCGAAACATTTTATTCATCTTATGAGTGCAAATTTGCAAACTTACACTATTGTAATTGCAACAGCTGTCGGTTTTAAAATGGAACCTTTTCCCAGTTATTTGTAGGAGCTCTCTAAAAAAAATTGACCACTCAAAGTTGCTGCTGGCACTGTAAATTCCCCAGTGTAAATGAACACAACTGGCAGGCAGGTTCCATGCCCAAGAGGAGGGCTTATTCAGACCTCATCCTGTTGGGAGTGGCGGTGCCTTGATAGAGTACCAACACCAATACCTGCACTTCTCCCTTACAGTGATGATAATCAGTGCAAGAATTATAGGACTACTTCGCAAATGTTATTAATCGAGAGCAGGGAATTCAGAAGACTTACAGCGAGCAAATACAAATGATGAAACAAAAACCATTTATTTGAATTGATGATGGTCCAACTTATGGGCACAAGCACCCCAGATTTCATTGTGGAAACACAAGGGTGAGCACACAGTTGGAGGGAGTGAATAGTCTGTTAATGAAACAATAGCATTGGAATGTGAAAATGTGGATTGAGCTATTTGCATTCCAGAAGAGAAAACTAATCATTTTCATTTATGAAAGCAATGCTCAAAGCATTTGTCTGGAAATTTTCACCTAATTCTTTTTTCTCTGTTTCCCTTTCCAAATAGCTTGCGTGTTTAATGTAGCTGCTCTAGGCTGCATGTACCCTGTAGACACGCTTTTGCCGTTGCCTGGGAGGTGAAATGTTTGTGTGAACTGTCCCTCACTGGGGACACAAGTACTCTTGTTACCCCAGTAATCCTAAAAGAACCTCGTGTTTTGGGGGTGTGCGAACATTGTGGGTAATTCTTTGCTGTGTGTCAACAGGTGCGCTACCTGAAAATCATCGAGAAGAGTGGTTATCAGGCACTGCCGTGGGTGCGCTACATCACACAGAGCGGAGGTGAGTTTGAGAGAGGACGGTCACATTTCACCTGTCACACTTTGCACTGAGCAAGTGAAAGCAACAGGATTTCATAACAGCCATGGTATAATACAAATTCATCTAGACAATCCAGGTAATTGTAATATGTATCAGTTTCAACCTAAATGCATTGCAATTAGAATTACAATTCACTGCAACAACATTTTTATATTTATCCATAATGATTTGGAAGAAGAATGGGAAGAGTCTTCATTTTTTTAATATATATTTTTTGGAACGATAATGATAACCCATTGAGTCGTAGGTATTATTAGAAGCATTTGGAGTATTTAGAATTTTCTTTTGATTACATTTTCTTTTGATGTGTAACCGTCTACATAATTTTATCTTGTTTAGTGTTCTGATGAACAGCCGAAGGTTTATCTACTTTTGTAAGACTTTGTATTTGTACATTGGTGCATTTGACTGACATCTACTGACTCTTACATGCAGTTCTCTTTGTTGCTCTGTATCTGCAAAGCCTGGTATCACATGTACATTTAAGCAATTACTATCAGAGGAGGGGAGTGACCTGGACATATGATAGCCAGTTCCTTTTCCAACACTGTTAACTAATTCATATGGAACACTGAGCAATTATTTTAAAGACCTAAGTCCATTGCTCAGTCAGTTCCAAATAGGGTCAGTTACATTTTTTTAGTCACAATTAATCTGAGAACGTTCTAGTTTTTGGATGGTAACATCCCTAATTGCACTGTCTGTGTTTTAATTTGATTGTGATTAAAAATGGGTTATTGTTAAAATGCATTGATGGTTTCTTTTATCATTATCTTTGGCAGATTACCAGCTGCGGACAAACTAAGGGCAAGACTGGGACAAATTATCTTTATGCACTCTGGCACATTTTCTGAAATGGAGACACGGTAGAGGACGAAAGGAGATGGATCAGAACCTCATATGCTGCAGTCTGGTCATGGGACTCTGTTAAATTCCATTCTGTACTGGCTCACAAAACATCGTTTATACAACGAAAAAAAATACTCCTTAGACTTGCAGTATGCATTTCATACAACATTGTTTTTTCACAGATGTAAAAAAAAAAATATATATATATATATATATACAGTATATATATTTTTTAAGTGTTTTTCTGAATGCTGCCTTTTTACCAGAGGTCAGAACAAACTTAATTAGTGAAATTTGCAACTTCATGGTAGGTATATAAACCTGTGTGTGCAGGATGAATCAGCTGATTTTATCTGAAGTCGTCACTGCTTTTATAGTCTCAATTCCAATGTAATGAACACCACATCCACATTAGCAAGATAAATCATTAACAAACCACACTAGCAAGATAAATCTTTAGCAAAAACAAAATGTTTTTGCGGTGGTTACATTACACAATATTTGTGTCTCTGTGCTTGGAGTCTGGATTTGCGATGATTGTGGAACCATAATGAACGGAGATTTTCTGTTACACTTGTTAGACATAAGTACAAATGTAATTTTTCTATTAGGTGTGAAATAACCGTGTAAGATCAAGTGCAATAAGGACTGCCAGAGCTACTGAAGTGACTGTACTAACTGATGGTACTGTCATCTCAACATTTTTATTCAAATGAAAAGATGCGCTACACATTTTATGCTCGAGGAAGGTAATCATCTGCCGTAGAACAATCCAGATGGACATTCAACCGTACCTTACACCACATTAATACCACTATGCATTGAAGCAGAAGCTGTTGTTGCGGGAATGTCCATTAATTTGGAACTTTGTTGAGACTGCCATAGAAACACCCTCTTAAAAATGAACAGAATGCAGATGCTGGGGCACGTGGATCGTTGTGGGCACATCCCAAAAGGTGCACAGTGCACACAGCAGCCAGTTTTGAAGGAAATTGCATACTAATGGCAATGTACTTTGTTTACATGGCCTTTCTTGTTCAATGCTTTGTTTTCCATTTTCTCATTTATTTCTGTAGTGTGTTATGATTCTCTCCCCTTGAGCGTCTCCACACTTGCGCATGCACATTATTAACAATCATCTTGGACAGTGGCAAACATTTGTTATAAGGGAACAATGGTTACTTCCTAATTATTTTGGGTTATATGTAATGCCTGTATATCTTTATTCAGTTCTTGTCTTATTTATAAATGTATGTACTGTAGGACTGTGACTGTAGGCTACAGTGTTGGTACTTTTTAGGAAATAAACTACTTTAACATTGCAGGCAGTGTTAAATTTTTTTCATCACAAAGAAAGGCAAGGTGAACTGAGCCTTGAACACAGGATCAGTGACATTGAAATAATTTGGTGAGTTCGACTGAGAGACTGACCCTTTTGTAGTTCTAGTTTCTAGTTTCTGTGTGGAGGATTGAATCTGCAGCTTGTTTGCCGCTCGATGCAGATGGGAGAGACTCTGCTCAGTAGTGGTGCTTCAGTAATCATCTACGTATAGGCCATGGGCCCAAACCACACATTTTAAAAGCGGAAAATCAAACAAACAATGGGGTTTGTAGAGATGCGTTCGCCTGACTCTTCCTGGCTTATCGGGCCCTGCATGCCAGTTGCCTGAAGCTCGGTGACAATCCGCCACAGAGTTTGCCGTTGACAGCGGGTGACGAACAGCCGCTGGCAGACAATGGGCAACCTGTGGAGTGCAGGAGCTGGCATCGCCCAGTACGGTCTGTGCCCCTGCCCTGAGCTGGGCACTGAGGACACTGGGGCACTGTCTGTGTGTGACTCAAACGACAGCATGCGTCTCTCCAGCACAATCCCAAACCTTTCACAAAGGGACACTATCAGACCTGTGGTCACTACTTATCTGGCCAAAGGCATCTGAGGTTATGTCCACATGCACCAGCAAGATAAGTGTGTTGTCCCTTGAGGGGATGTACTTAAAGTACAGAGATATAGGGCACTTGAAGTACTTGGAATGAGCACTGGGGCTTGCTCATGGTGAAGAGCATACCAGTGTTTAGTCTTGTCCATCATTCAGCAGACCCTCATTAAATACTGGAGTGTACATATACCCTCAATGTTAATGCTAACGGTTGCATAGACAGCACTAGTTGAACGTTGCCCTTGCATATGTAGGCACTGCATTTAATCTTATTTAAAAGATTAATATTTGTGTCCGTTCTTGATCATTTTAGAAAATAATACAGAGGGTTGTTCAGATGTAACCGCTCTTGTCCTTCCTTATGACATATCGGTAGACTGCTGAACTTGAAGAATTATCTTTGCTCTAGTGAACTTTGTATTATAAGCCAGAAGGTGCGGGTAAATGGGAGACATTCCCTTTACAGATCATAAAATAAACTCTTGTTAGATTACCACTAAAGTAAATTTCAATGGTAAATTTTATTTGATCCAAGTGCTATACAGAACCAGGACAGGGCGTAAGAACACTGACATGCAAACTCATATGGGCGAGCTACACCGTCTTACACGCAGAGATACCTATCTGTGTTTTAGACAAACAAGTGTAATCCTGGATGAAGAGCAGCTTGGCATGCATTTGATCATTTGCTCCTTTACCCAGATATCATCAACAGCTGAATAAGAGGCTGGAGGCATGTTGTTTTACACATAAGCAGGGGTGTGAGTGACGATCGTACATTTAGAGCAGGGGTGTCAAACTCCAGCCCTGGAGGGTCGCAGTGTCTACAGGTATTTGTGGTTACCTTTCAATCAGCCGCCAATTAAGGCCTTGAGAACAAGGTTTGTGGATTCCTTAGCCAATCAATGACTTGCATTAATCACTCGTGCTGAAACGCACCGAAAACCAGCAGACACCGCGGCCCTCCAGGACTGGAGTTTGACACCCCTGATTTAGAGTAAAGCAAGGACAGTGGTGGTTTGAAGCGACAACAGCAGCACAATTCCACACACAATCCAACATTCATAGCATTTTTTTAGTGTGATTGACAGGACTGTACACAGCAGCTCTTTTACAGAAGGCAGGGACTTCATTTCAGTGCTTCCTTGGCTTATTGTTAAGGCAATGCCAATGAGGATTCACAGTTTAAACCTGCCTTTTGACAATGTAATACAGTGAACAACATGGATGTGGCTTGCACCATACAGTAGCCAAGTGCAGTATCTATCTGTTTCTTTGTTCCCTTTGAGTCCCAGTTTCAGATGAGGTTGGCCATGCTGGACGTGGTCTCATTCATCTGGCCGGAGATGGTGAAGACGCCCACGGGCCGGCCCCTCAGCCTCGGTCCAGGCCTCATCCTCTCGAGGAGGAAGACCACGGCGGAGTAAACGGCCACGCCCAGCACTGTGGCCCCGCCCACGGCCAGCAGCACCACCCCGGAGATGAACATGTCGTTGAGCGTGATTCCCGGCTGGGGCAGGCCGCTGGCCAGGGCCAGGTTGAGCAGCACGGTGCCACAGATGAGCAGGGCCAGGCCCGTGAGCAGGATGACCATCAGGTCGGACAGTCCGCCGCTCTTGAGCATCTCGATGCGCCGGCGGCTGCGGATGCAGTTCATGTCCTGCACGGCGGAGCTCATCAGCTGCTTGAGCAGCACGGCCAGGGCCAGCAGACAGAGCGCTGTGCCCACGCCCAGCCGCCACTCGCTGGACAGGCTGGTGGTGGTGGACAGCAGGCCCACGCCGCCCAGCCCGCAGCCCAGGATCAGCCCCACGGAGGCGCAGTAGCACAGCAGGGACTTGCGCGGCTCCCGGAACCACCATAGCTCCACCTGCTCTTCTAGAACATTCCTCTGGATCTGCGCCGGGTCTGGCTGGTCGCGCAGTGGAGGTGAAAGGTCCTCCAGCTCTGGCATCTTCCCCTGTCTTCCAAGCCAGGCACCTGGGGAAGGAGAACTCAGTGAGTCAGTCCCTGTCCTGCATACAGGACACTCATCAGCTGGTGTGTCCTTGTTCAGGAGCCTTTATACCAAAAATCCTATCTTTTCCTCCTTTACCTCAGAAACTGCTCATCAAGGTGCTTATCAATGTGATTATGCTGGGCGTACAATCACTATAACTACCAAAAAAGGAACTAATGAACCAAAGTTAGAATTAATGCCTCTTTTGTGTAAACAGATCGAAACAAATTAAACAGATTTAAAGCATTACACCAGAACTATATTAGACCACATAATTTGTAAGCACTTTGCAAGTTTTGTTTTGTTCATCTTTTTATTGAACTTTATGATGATATCCATAGATATCAATGCCTACAGTTTAAAAATACAGTGTATTATGCACTCTCATCTGTGTCTTTAAATGTGATGTTAAGATTACAGTGCAAAGATGAAAAAGTCTCTTGCCACAGGCTCAGGTATTAATCCTTTTATCAATGTTTCGTCCCTGAAGTCTGAATGACCCTCAAGAAGGTTGCTGCATAGACAACTTGTCTTTACGATCCTGTCAGCATCTTTACTATCAGTCACCATGCTGCTCTCTGACAGGAATTACAACTGTTCATCCAGACCATTTGCACAGACAATGGGCATCTGCACGGAAAAACTACAGTGCATGCAGATAAACAACGATTAATATTATCCAATGGTCTATTACCAGGCCTACTGTAAACATAATGGGCTCTATTTTCAAACCAGCGCAAGGGGACGGTATAGTCAAACGCAAGCTTGTTGACAGCATCAACGTCTTAAAACTGGCGCTATGGCGTTTCTCAGCAATACCGCTAGGATCAACAAATTCTCAACATAACATCCTTTCGCTTGCGCTGCAGTGGGATGGGTGGCGCTGTCTGGGGCGTGTTCTAAAATCCTTTCGGCTCAGTGACAATTTGAACCAACGAAAACCCATTGCGTTATGATCAACTGGAACCACCTCTTAGCGGCAACGCAATAGACTCTGGCAATTTGGCAACTTATTCGTCATGTAGTTCTATGTAGTGTCTATAGGTGATGCCAACATTACACTTCCATTTAATGAACAAATAGCCTATAATTATTATTAATTAATTAATTTTAATTTAAACTACTAGAATAAAACAGGACAGCTTACAAGAAACTTGCGATCATGTAGGCCAATAGCCTATAATATATAAATTACACATTGACACAGTTGAATCATAAGCCTACCATTTGAATCATAAGTATGCCTACATCACCTAATGTAGGCTAATTAATGCATTCGCCACCTCCTCCCGTGCCTTCCGAACTTCTGGGAGACGAGGTGGTGTGGATTGTGATCCATAAATTACTACAGTCCTAGCCTGTACTTCTGTTGCAAGTATGTCTGATTCCTGTGCGGAAAATCGCTCTCGTTGACGGTCCAGTGCGTTTGGGTTGCTCATTATGAAATTGCATGGAGCGATTGCGTTCCAACTGACTTTTTTTTAAAGCATGAGAACAACAATTTGATTGGCTACCATAGAGACACACCTTGGACATTTAAACCCAGCCTTTTAGCAATACCGCCATAAGGTGCGCCAAGATTGCCCTCATGAAATTACCAAATTTTTCGCCGACACGCCCTCAGAGCGATACCGCCAAGCGATTACTCTTGCGTTCACCATTGCGTTTGGTTTATTAAAATAGAGCCCAATATGCGCACAGGTCTTACCTTCAAAACCACGTTATGATGTATTTTGCTACTCTGCCAAAGCCTGCTCATGAAAATGGGCTCATTTAGCATGAGGTCATTGTCAGTCATTGGTGTAATTGCATTTAAATTAAAGCTGGAAAGTGAGAAGGCCTTTGAGCTCAGAAAAAATAAATAAATAAATAAATCGGCCATTATGAGCAGAGACCAAAGTTGGGGCCACAGCAGCATTGCAGCTCTCTGACCAAACCACAGCTGGTCTGATTGAACAGTTCAATCAAATTAAAATGACTATATACTTACCAGTAAGAAGTTTTTCCTCCTCTCGGAGTCTGTAGTATAGAGGACCACAGAGCAAAATATTTTATTCCTCTGATCTGTTCAGCAATATCGGTGTTTCTGAACAAGCCAAAAGCAATGTCCCACATACATGTGGTCTTCAATCATCGGAAATCATGCTGTTGTTCCCAATTCAGATATATAGCATTAAACGTCACATCGTCTTGGATTGCCTTAATTCAGAATTGTCTGCTTTACTGCCCAAGGCATTTTCCTCAGGAGTGATAACTCAGGACTTCAAATAACTTCACTTAAATCCAATCACACCGTCAGCTAATTACCAGTTCAGACTCTGAATTCAGTTTTTCTTTGTCATTTTAAATATTTCCCAATGCACTGGTATGATGAGGTATCCACTCAAATAGGAATCCTGTGTGGGACCTTCATCAAAATGTTGGTGGATCCAAACAGTGCATTACACATCCATAAAAAGCCATGTCTCCTGTTTTGTGCAAATGTTTTCATGATGCAAATCAGAACCGATCCCCACCTGAGGCCGCGGTGTGATGCGCATAAACAGCTCATCTACCTGAGCTATATTCTCCTTCCCCTAACTTTAGTCCATTCGGACCCTGAGCCCCCACACCACCTTTCTCCAATTATCAGTGATGAGACGAGTGAGCCTTGCTGTGGGATAAAGAGCCGGTCCTCTCAATAATTCATAGAGACCACGGGGCCAAAAAAGGGAGGAAGCATTGGAGTGAAGTTTCTGTGGGCCTCAGCAAGTCCGTGAGTGCATTCAAAGAGCGCATACAGAGACGGAGACGAGGAGATGAACAAAACGGGTGGGCCGGGTGGAAGTCCTGGAGTCTGAGACGCTCCGGCTTGGAGGAAGACCCTGGAGATTGGCCTGGAGACGGGGGCCACCCGCGGCACTGCACAATGCCCTCGCTTCCTCCTCCTCCTCCTCCTCTCTTGCTCTTCCGCTCTCTCTGTGCCTTCGTTCCCAGGGCAGAGCAGAGGGGTCAGGGCTGGCATCCTTGCAGAGGCCAGGGGTCTTTGCCAAATGCCATAGAGGGACTGGGGGATTGGCGGCTGCTGTCCGTGGACGGGTTGGGGAGTGGGAGGCAGCGGCGTCCTGCGCCTGAATGGGTGTATTCAGCGGCCGTTCCTGTCACAGCTGGCACGGAGTCGCTCCGCTCCTCTGCACACTCGCCAGGGACAATGGCAGAAGTCACTGCCTTCTCCCCTCACATGGACAGACCAGCCCTCTCCAAGCCTGCATGAAATAAATCAACATATTGAAGCTGGGTAATGTGGATATTCTCCATGGCTAAAAGAGCAGTGACATCTTCATGTACGTCTCAGATAACAGAAAACAGCCAGAAAACAGTCTGCGTGCAACGGGCTGCAAGAAACCAATCAGGCTTCTGTAGAAGAAAAAAGAGAGAGACTGTGATAACAGTGGAGATGAATAATGCCCATTTGTGACCAAGACAAATGGCGTAATGCACATGATCCAATCGGCTGGTTTGTTTCAACACAATCGGGTCTCTTTTTAATCTCTGGTTATTGTTTTACTGACTTTATTTCACAGACCTCTGTTTCATGCACAAACACCCTAAAGCTCCCAGCATGCCAATTAGAAACATTTTCACATTAACAGCAATGTTTCCACAAAACTGTGCGTATATTCAATGAGCAAAGCGCTGATAAAAACGAAAAAGCCACATTCCTGTTTAAAAAACAGATTATCTCATGAAAAATATGTTTTTCATGCATAGTGCAGACAGATTATAATACTCACACCACTCTTTACTCTTCCCTCTGCGCTGTCCTCCCTACATGTCAGCAGCACGGCTCTGCTCTCAAGTTACAGTCAGGCATAACCTGACTAATAAAAGAGCTGTGAGCTGGCCTTCTTACCTTTCCGTTTTCTCTTTCGCTCTCTCTCTCCCTCCCTCCCTCCCTCCTTTCTCATTCGCTCTCCCTCCCTCCTGTGCTCTCCTCTTCTCCCCGTCGCAATGGCCTTTAACGGCCAAGGAAGATATCCTGTCTGAAAAACAAAGTCCTTCCTCTCTGCGTGTTAAATGCTCCACAGAGACCCACAGCCTTCAGCTAGGCGGGTGCTGTTTTCAGTCTGTCCAGGGCTCAGTGTGATGTCACCACTGCTCTGGACATTGGTTTTAGGTTATGAGCAGAGTATCCGCAGGCCCAGTGCTGAAGCGGGACCAGGTACTCCTGAAAAAAGGAAAAAAAAACTAACAAACAAGCAGTAATCTAAACAAGAAACCTGGAGCTTAATTCCAGGTCACCAGATCATGTCAGGAAATCCTCTTTTGTTTTTTTTGGACACATCTTTAAACACCACTTATTATTTCTGGTATGGTTTTTCTCTTCATACATCACGCATTTCTTTTGCTACGTCTGGTAATTCCATTCCGCAGAGCCTTTGATGTAAACCTCCCTCTTTTCTGTTGCCGGCTTGCCGTTTTTTCGAGCACAGCTGCAATATTAAAGTGCTAATTAAATCACCAATTAACATGCACGTCCCCCAGCGCCACACTGCTGACAAAAGAAAACGCGTTCACCTTTTTTCACGGGTTCAGCCTGGCCTCCAGCATATTTAAATCTATCTGCTGAGTGAAACAAGAGCCTGTCCACAACCTGATAGCGGCAGGGCAGTCTTCCAGCTTCCCTCTGTTGAACTGGGGCCCATTCTACTATAAGCTCATAGCATGAGCAACATACCTGAATCATTCCCTAACACTCTGTATGTTACAAAGAAAGTTCTGGAAACAGGTACTTCTTCAGATCCAAGTGACTTAAAAAGAGTGGTTGACTCTAAGCTCACCTGTAACTTGTTTATATGTATATTGTAGTCTAATCTCTCAAACATTTCTGAAAACTGCTTACTTAGTTTCAAAGCACAGAATAAAGCATACCTACACATTAAAAATAAAAAATATTTCACTTTGTAACAGGACTCAGGCAAACACTAATATATGCAGGTCCATTCATTTATTTGTGTACACCAGTGCCTTTAGGTCTTTTTAGAACACCAGCTGAATTATATATTTTCTGAAGTTTAAATATATTTTTCTGGAATGATATGTGCAGAGTGATGTCTTTATTGTACCTGTAAGTGGTGCTACAGTAACACAAAAGGAAGTTAAATGGCATCACGTACAGTATACAACAGAAGTGAGTACACCCCTGTGCAATATCACTTATGTCAAATGATTAAAAATTGTATCACCTCTCAATAATTGCCTTATTTCTAAGATGACAAGTAGAGTGTTTCCTCTTATGAACAATCAAAAACAAATACTTTAGAAAGACTATAGTGAAAATACAGGCCTCAAAGTAGAAACTCAATGCAACAAAAGTGAATACACCTGTGATCACTGAAACACAAGTTAGAAAGTTACACAAGTTAGTTGATAATATTTGGTTGCATATCCTTTGCATGCCATGACCTCCTGATGTCTGTGACCCAACAACATCAAAAGACTCTTGATATCTTATTTTCTAGTAGTCTTACAAGCGATATTATAACGTCTCTGCATTTGAATGGCTCTCTATGGGAATTAGGGGGTTGGACTAGATTTAGCTGTAAATTACACTGGAACAATAGGGAACACATAGTTGACTAAATGGCTGTAAGTCATCAAGGGTCTTACGTATCAAACAAGCCTTAAACCATCACTCTGCTGCCAGAAATACAGTAGATATGGATGGATAACTTGAAGGGTTTCTTCTCCTGACTTATTTTTCCATAGAGTTCAATAGGAAAATTTGTCAGGAGAAACAACCCTTAAAGTGATCCATCCATATCTACTGCATATCTGGCAGCAGAGTGATGGTTTGAGGCTCGTTTGATACCTCAGACCCTTGATGACTTACAGCCATTTTACCAACCATGTATTCCATACTGTTCCAGCATAATTTACAGCTAAATCTAGTCCCACCCCCCAATTCCCATAGAGATCCATTCAAATGCAGAGATGTTATAGGATCGCTTGTAAGAGTACCAGAAAATAAGATATCAAGAGTCTTTTGATGTTGTTGGGTCACAGACATCAGGAAGTCATGGCATGCAAAGGATATGCAACCAAATATTATTAATGAACTTGTGTAACTTTCTAACTTGTGTGTCAGTGATCACAGGTGTATTCACTTTTGTTGCATTGAGTTTCTACTTTGAGGCCTGTATTTTCACTATAGTCTTTCTAAAGTATTTGTTTTTGATTGTTCATCAAAGGAAACACTCTACTTGTCAACTTAGAAATAATGCAATTATTGAGAGGTGATACAATTTTTAATCATTTGACATAAGTGATATTGCACAGGGGTGTACTCACTGTATACTGTAAATGATTGTGTTAGAAGTGATAAGGTTTACTGTGCAAGTCTGTTCTGCAGTGCAAAGGTCATCAATGCTGTTGTGATAAAGAATTTTGTTTCCTTGCTTTCAGAATTAAACAAAACAAACCTTAGTCATTGCATAAAGCAAAATATTTTAGATCAGCCATCTTTTCAGAAATATTAATAAAAAAGTGAATCGCTGGCTATCTTATGAGGATAAATATAAAAAATGTGAGTATAAAAGAATATATATATATATATATATATATATATATATATATATATATATATATATACACACCACACAATCAGCACACATATCTTTTATTATAGTTAATTTTGGGAGTGGGCATAGCAAATTTCCACCACGACTTCCTCCATTCTGATGGATCTCACCATTATTTCTGTCCAAATAATTAGCCTACAAGTCATACTCTGGGCTCCTTTTTGCTATACGCTTCTCTTCAATTTCAGAGTGGGGAATAGAGTAAATAGTCTTTTAAAATATTTAACAGTACTAATTTAGTTCCTCAAAGTATTCAGTGAATATAACCGCTTGGTGTTGAATTGGTAGTTCAGTTAATCGTGAAACGTTTGCTTAACAAAGAATGGTTGTTCAGCTCGAGGAATTGAAGTGGAACAGGGTGTACAATCTTTAGCCAATGCTTTTGTTTTCGTTGAAGTGTTGATTAATCTCCTAGATACTTACAAAATACAAAGCTTACTTTCTCTCTGCACTACTTCTCTGTCTCGCCGAGTATAAATGAACATAAAATAGTGACGGTTCGTCACCAAGTTAGCAACCAACTTTAGGGAAATTCACATACAATCTGCTATAGGTACCAGCCAGCGTTCAACATGTGAATAAAAAAAATAGTAGCCTAGTAATAATCTGCCAGTCAGAACAGATTACATTACATATTTGAGTTTATCTTATAACTGCCTTACCTTTTTAACGGCTAATCAGCAGGTGCGAACAAAGTGTTTCCTTCGCGAGGTCGTCCTCCTGTAAACTCTTCTGCTGCTCTTATATGATCTTGGCATGTTGATATCATAACAATATCGTGCGCGAATTTCCTGTGATGAAGAGCCCAGGGTTAGGCTAAAGCATTCATTATTGTTACAAGTGTCATTGGTCCAATTCGACTTGAAAATGACGGCCTTAAACAGACTTAAAATTCGCCTGCAACGATTGTGATGTAGGCTGGCAGGTGTACGCGCAAGAGTTTTCTCGTTGCAGGTGTGGCCGCGGAGATGCGCAGTTCAGAAAGAGAGCGGATTTGCTCAATTTGTTGTGACCTTTCCATCGCGTCCCGCAGGGAGTCCCCTCACAAATCAAAGACTTTCGGAGGACTTCCCCGGCCCCCGCGGAGATGCAGTGCTGTCGGTCTCATGATCCTGTTTACACACAACGTAAGTTTCCACATTATTGTTCCGGTCAATAGCTACAACACAATTTTTAAATTTTCACGTAAGCTACTCTGCAAATGCACGAGGCTACTGTTTAAATTGGTAAGAGTGAGAGGAAATAAACAAACCTGGTGCTGCACACTGCATTCCTTATTTTGTCATTCTGTTTACTTTTTGAACACATTTTTAAATGTACAAACATCGTCCATCGTCCAAGGCTAGAAAAAGTTTACAAGGAATAAAGTGAAGTGTTAAAGCATCAGTTTAATTTATTTAATTAAATATATTACACAATACAACAGAAACCATTACCCGCACTGGCTACCATGACTCCAAATATACCAGAATATGATTAGATAAATAATTCTGTGTTGTATTATATTGCGTGTAGGCCTACCTCATTTGTGTATGCATTCACTACAACATAATATTAAGCCCTTACGGAAATTGAATATACTGCAAAACATTGGAATATTGCATCAAAATCAGAACATATATTTTGCAATTCACAGTAAATATATGGGCATATACATAGTTGAAGTCGGAAGTTTACATACACTTAGGTTGAAGTCATAAAAACTCATTTTTAACCACTCCACAGATTTCATGTTAGCAAACTATAGTGTTGGCAAGTCAGTTAGGACATCTACTTTGTGCATGACACAAGTAATTTTTCCATCAATTGTTTACAGACGGATTATTTCACTTTTAATTCACTATATCACAATTCCAGTGGGTCAGAAGTTTACATACACTAAGTTGACTGTGCCTTTAAACTTTTAATATTTGGTCACATTCCACAGGTAAACAGGTAATGCTATCATGACTGGGTATAAAATGATATCAAAAGACTCTTGATATCTTATTTTCAGGTACTCTTACAAGCGATACTATAACCTTTGCATTTGAATGGATCTCTACGGGAATTGGGGGGTGGGACTAGATTAAGCTGTAAATTACAGGGGAATAGTTTGGAACCCATGGTTGGCTAAATGGCTGTAAGTCATCAAGGGTCTGCGGTACCAAACAAGCCTCAAATCATCACTCTGCTGCCAGATATGCAGTAGATATGGATGGATCACTTTAAAGGGATAGTTCGGAATTTTGGACATAATGTCTCAATTACGACTTACCCATGATGTAGTTGATTGATGGAAACAATTTTCAGATAATTCCATGCTGTCCCTTCTTTAGGACATACACACATTGCTAATGCTAGCGCAACTCGTAGGAAACTAGTAGCATCCACTACCAAACGCACTTAAACACTCCACAGTGCACCCAAAGCAAATAAAATACGACGACAGTCTATCGGGGTTATTTTCAGTGAATATACCATCATTTTTCAAGTCAAACTATCGTTGAATCCTTTACTTTGTGCTCACCTAAATTCTCAGTGGAAGTACGGCGGCGGAGCTAGCTGTAGATTAGCCAGGGTATCTGCCTGTAGGCTATCTGCTGTACTCAGTTGCCGACACAATCCGTTTTGCCGTAAAGTTACATATTTGGTAGACAACAAGTCAGCTAAACACAAACATGCTACAGAATAACATAGCATATACAAGCAAGCTACCAATTTGCAGGAAAAGTTTGACCACTTCCATGACTTCCCAATTGTGGCAACTAGCTAGCTAGCTAGCTGAATAGATAGATCACGCATGCAATCATTTATTAGTTACCTGCTCGTCAGTTGTTTTCAGTGCATGAAGAAAAACAGGTGATGGCACAGCAGTCTCCTTCAGTAGAGGGTGTCCCGCCCGTCCTTTTTTGATTTTCACATAGTCATCCTCCGTGAAATGGTC
Source organism: Synaphobranchus kaupii (assembly GCA_029718625.1). Classification (NCBI taxonomy): domain Eukaryota; kingdom Metazoa; phylum Chordata; class Actinopteri; order Anguilliformes; family Synaphobranchidae; genus Synaphobranchus; species Synaphobranchus kaupii. Next base: position 100,590,795 of record CM056377.1, on the reverse strand, counting down.
ACTACAAACTTTTTTAGTCTCAATTGGTTACATCCATGCGAGCAGCAAGAAGCCACAGCTGCTTTCTTTATTGATCTTCCACTGGAAATCGGTGAAAACTTTGTGGTGCCCATTATTTTTGCATGATTTGAATAACCTTGAAATACACACCGAAATACCATCTTACCTGAACGTTAGCTAACAATACTACGAGTCTGATTCTTTCACACGCGCGATATTGTTTTTGGCCGGCAGAGCTATAGGCTACTTTACGTTACCTAGCTACTAAACTAACGCCGTACTTCCACGGAGAATTTAGGTGAGCACAAAGTAAAGGATTCAACGATAATTTGACTTGAAAAATTATGGTATAATCACTGAAAATAACCCCGATAGACTGTCGTCGTATTTTATTTGCTTTGGGTGCACCTTGGAGTGTTTAAGTGCGTTTGGTAGTGGATGCTACTAGTTTCCTACGAGTTGCGCTAGCATTAGCAATGTGTGTATGTCCTAAAGAAGGGACAGCATGGAATTATCTGAAAATGGTTTCCATCAATCAACTACATCATGGGTAAGTCGTAATTGAGACATTGTGTCCAAAATTCTGAACTATCCCGTTAAGGGTTGTTTCTCCTGACTCATTTTCCTATTGAACTCTATGGAAAAATAAGTCAGGAGAAACAACCTGACGTTTGAAGCTCGTTTGATAGATTACTATGTTTTCCAAAAGGACTGCATATTTTCATAATATTGCAGTATTTTCAATTTCAATAAGGGAGGTCCAAGTTGTGTCACACAATAAGGCAGTGAATCCAAGGCCACATGCCCATATGGAAATGTAATATACTGCAGTATATTTTAAATATATTGTGAAGATAATTTTGATATATTTACAATATACTGCAGCATATTCTTTTTCCATAGGGGTGTTCTGAGGTGCATTAGATTAATTCAGAGTGGGTGTGACTACCAGAGAGCCCAGTTTCCGGGAAATACATGCAAGGGTCTTCAACCATCCTCAACTGTAACACCATACATTTTTGTAATTAGACGCAAATATTCTTTTCATTTTAAGTTATTGCCAAAGATCGACATGCTGTATGCCTTTTTAAACAGTCAAACATTAAACTCTGTATGCAGTACAGACTAAAGGACTGTATGCATTTCATCACGTACTCATTTGCAATGACAACAAGAAAAAATTAGTTTGCTTTGCTTAAAAGTGACGCCCAGTGGTTGGAAGTGTGCTCTATCCTTTTAAAAACGCAACCTTTAGAAGGATGCTGTTTTGAAAATCCAGGAGGTTTGAGTTGGGAGAAAAAGGTAAGATCCTGCTCAAACATGACTCCCATTTCTAATCACTGATTTTCTTGGGTGTATTTTTCTGGTTAACTAAAACCATAGTAATGAGTCTAATGAGATCATTGAGAGATCTTGTATAAAGGACTACACTAATTCTATGTTAATGTCTGAAATATGTGAAATATATAGAGAAACAAAGAAGGCAATGAAAAGTGTGGTACTCTGATACACCATGAATACTCTAATAGGTTGTAGTTTTGCCATGTTAAATATGCATGTACACCAGGATTCACAAGACTTCCCATTCCATTTAACTAGCAATCAATCAAACTTTATTTATATAGCACAATTCATGCATAATATTCAAAGTGCTTAAGATAAAATCAAGAAGAAATGCACAAAACATGTTTTATAGACACAACAAAACAAGATAAACGCAGTAAAATATAAACAGATAAATGAAAAAAAAAGAAGAAATAATAAGATAATTAAGTAAAATGACCTAACTAAAAGGCAAGCTAAAAGGTGTGTTTTATGTTATGCCTACAAATGTCCACACACTCTGCCATCCTCAGGGCCTCTGGCAGGTTGCTCCAAAGGCAAGGGCCATAATGGCTGAAGGCAGCCTTGCTGTGAGTCTGCTTACGAGCCCACGGGACAGCCAGGAGATCCACCAGAGAGATCTACTGAACACATATTTTGTAAGCATGTCAGACATGTACACAGGTGAAAAACTTTTAAAAAATTTATAAACCAATAAAAATATCTTAAAATCAAGTCTGAAACTGACAGGTTGCCAGTGCAGGGACTTCAAGACAGGCTTAAGGTGGGCTCTCCTTCTGGTCCTAGTTAAAACACTTGCAGCTGAGTTTTGTTGGAGTTGACCTATGCCTAGAGATAAATGTGCAGTGTGTTGGCCTGAGAGAGAAACGGCCGTACTCTAGCAATATTTTTTAAATGATAAAAAGCAGATTTTGTCTCATTCCTGATGTGGGCAACACAATTTATGTCACCTGGGTTTGTTGCCTGCTGCCTTGGGTTAAGACCCAATGACTGCAATTTAGTTTACAGCTTCTCTCTCTGAGCCTTCGCCCCAACCCGGCCATGCTGGGATGGAGAGGGAAGAGAGCTCAGGGTCACATCTCTCCTGTATCTGCATCCTTGCCTGTGGTCTGCAGCTTCAGCCTCAGCTCTGTGATGGCCTTCTCGTTCTCATACTCGCCTGAAGGCTGCAGTTCACCCTGCGCCCAGCCACTGAAGAAGCAATGTACATTGATTTTATTCTGTTTATAATTAGTGTTAATCAATCCCTGTTAGATTGAATTGGAAGCTGAGTTGTATTCAAATTAAGGGCACAATACAGCAGGGCAACCTTTCTGGAATCTTTATTTACACGGAATTCATGGCGCAGTCATATATTATTTTGGATATTTACGATTACAAATAAATAGATATTTGGACTGGGAAGGGCTGTTGATTACCTGTAAAGGTCTAATGTGGGAATGTGTTGCAATGTAAGCCACATTGTTCTTTTCTGTTTCTCAAGGACTTACTATTTTTCACTCAAAATTTGGGCCGTTAAAATGGTTTTTAATATATTTATCTTTGCATGATGTTACATTTCTCTTTTTCGGGTATTGCTCTGGATATTCATTTTGTGCTGATGCCTGCACAATTGAGCTTTTGCTTCTAGGATTTAGATATTGAGCTCTTTGATTACATTTGCTGTGGGCTCTTTGATTTTATAGTCCAGCACAAATTGGAAATTTTCTAGTTCTGAGTAGCCCTCCTTCAAAAATATCTCTTCTGGAAATATATGCACTTGATCTCTAATGTATATTACCTGGCTTCATTTAATAATTGTTTAAAGAATCTCAAAATTTAACACCAGATTTGTTGTGTACTTTGTGTTTTGAACTGTCTGAAATAGTTGCTTCTTGCCCGCTGTGATTCTACTATAGCAAATGCCATCATTCGGTTTGACATGTTATTAAAATAGTTTTATTTTATATTGTGCCTTCTGTTAATGATGCAATATAATATATATTGCAATTCATCCAGGATATTCATCCTGATTGTCTCTTTGCTTTTTATAGGGAATTTTTGTAAAAATAATCTTCACATAGATGAAGAGGTGTTTATATACTGTCATCTCATAAACAGACAAAAACAGATGTAAATTGTAGTCTAGTGTCACATTCATGATGTGTAACTTTTGTGACTGAATTGCCTTTCTTTAATAATGCAAAACATGTGTGCCATTTCTTCTCAATCCAATCTGTTCATTTGAAATTGTGCTCATAGCCTTTGAGGATACAATCTCCTATTTCAAAATTTGTCTTGTGGCTCGTTTTCAAAAGGAAGATGTGTAATATTTAATCTGAGCCAGTTACGAACTGCTCTAGCTGATCAATTATGAATAGAATAGAATAGAATAACTTTTATTTCCCTGATAGGGAACTTTAGTTGTAGCCACCAGCAACAACAAAAAAGACATAGACAATGGGGCAGACCCACAACACACAAACAAACATATAAAATAATACAGCCAAACATCATGATTAAAAATAGCCCCCGCTGTCCAATGTCATCAACCAGTCCAACACACAAACTCCGCCTCCACGTCTTTCCTCCACAGGCTACACGCAGTGTCGCGGTCTCTGTCCACTGTCGAAACGGAGCTCAGCCTTCCCAGTCACTCCTCCCCCGCATCATCTTCTCTTTCCCTGGCGGCCCTTTGAAGATTGCCTGCAGTCCTGGATCAGTCCCGACATCTTCAACTCCGGTGCAGAGCGATGGTAAACTTTGTAGCTGCAGATCCAACGGACATTCCCGAGCATAATGCCAATAAACAACAAAAAACTAGCAGACACTGTGGCTCTCCAGGGCCAGGTTTTGCAAACCCCTGTGTTATAAGATGGGACCCAAAATGTTATCAGGCACTTGTCATGCTTTGCTGTGACATTGTTAATTATGACAATACATAGCTTGCCTACAAGCTTGACTGCATTTTGTATTTGACTGAATTATTATTATATATAGGGGTGGATAATTTTACACACTCTGGACAAGAAAAGTCTGCAGTAAAGGTAATCCATGTTGAAACAGAATTAATCTTTGTTTTGGGGAGAGAAATTAAACCGGTGTCTCAGAGTCCACATGCTGATGCAGCTTGATTATTCATTATACACAAACTCTAAGACACTGCTGGGGGAAAGCTCCTAGGTCACCTTGCTGGATGTGATGCACAAGCTAATGTGCAGGATTGAAGCTGAGGTCCGGCAGCAGTTGTACAGTAAATGGCATTAAATTTAGGCTTTACACATGGAAAAAAAGCAGTGAGGAAAAACGTATGATCACATCATAATGATCACACCAAAAGAAGGTAATGGGGCTACAAACAGAGTGATTTTATGACAGAGCAGCCAAACATGCTTTGATAAGAAGAAAGCTTTTACCCGTTTCAAGTACAGATGATTGAGGGTGTTTATTTTATTTATTTATTCATTCATTCATTTATTTGAAATGATCCCTTTTTCTTTTGCTGGTACCTTGTCCTATTCTGGCACATATGCATACCTACCACTCAATGTCCATCTCCCTGTGCCCCCATAATTGTTACAGTTCATCAAATTTTTACTTAGTGTAGAAGCATTATCTAGGGTGACTTACATTACTGAACATGACTGAGAATTTTGAGAATTGATCGTAGAAAAGCACAATGACCAAACACACGTGTGCCTGCCACTTCAGGGAAGCACCCTGTTCTGGTCAAGATGACACCCCTTCACAGGTTCTGGAACTACTGTCCAGTGACGCAAGAATGCAGAGGGAACAATAGAGATAAAAATTAGTTGGCTGGTCATGGTCATCGTTTGTGGACTAAAAGTATAGACAATGATGTAAAAATGATACACTTTGCCATGTGTAAGTAGTGACTTTTGAGTTGTTCAGAAAAGGCCTGGTCACCTACTTCTTTATTGTTGAAAATCCTGCAGGTGGGCCTGCTTGACTTTCCTCAATCCTCATACACTTCATGCAGGTGAGGTGGATGGCTTTATCATGTGCCCTCCTCTATGCCCTCCCTTAGACTCCTTAAATTCAAGCACATGTTGCCTTAGCCCATCCTGAAGCTCAGAGGAAGGGGACATGGGAGGGCCTCCATCAGATTGAACGTGAAGTATGAATCACTTTGCAGCTGTGATAACTGACCTTGTTTCAAGGATCTCTGAATGCAGATGGGCATTATTGCCATTTCACTGTAATAAGACTAATTTTACATCCCATTAAAAGTGAGATAATAAGGTGATTATGCAGGACCTTCATTGCGCTGGGTCCCCAGCCATTTCCTGACCAGTTCACATTAATAGAACCTGACATCGCATTTCCTTAAACATTCTGAAAATGTCCTCGGTGGAGAACCTCATTCCTTTGATTGATTTATCTGTTCATTTGTAATCTACATCACAGCAGGGCAGCCACATGTTCTTCGCACTTCCTGGCATCTCTGTCTCACCCAGATGCTCACACATACTCCGGCACAAGGCGGTTCTTCTGCAGTTGTACAGTTGGCACCTCCAGAACCTGTGTCCTGCCCTCTTCTGTTCTGTGATGGATGCATTTCTGCAATCTGCAGAGACTTGCACAGAAATCCCATGTACTAGTGTCCCAGTATCAGTGTCCAGCCAATTCTGCACAAGGGACCATCATGGGAGGATATGAGCATACACTACTAGATAGTTTCTTCTTTCTATATGCAAATGTATAGTTTCTTCTTTTTTTTGCATAAACATTTCTGATTGTGTGGAATTGCAATTCAGAACTAAAACATCATCATAAATGCAGTGAGTTTGTTAGTGAGCTCTGAGTGATCATGCATCCATTACTTTCTTCTCCAGGTTGGATTGGTTAAGAATCCAAATCTTCAATAAACCTACTTCCTGGGCCACCATTTGAACTATATAAAAATGGCCTTTGGATATAACACACAGCGGCTGTGACAAAGGCAAGATTTCACCCAAGCAAGATGTTGGAAAGAGAGTGAGCTGTTTTCAGTTCAACTATTTCAAGACAGATATGCTTTTGTGGCAGGTGTGGGGGTGGCCTTAGTATTCTATCCAGACCTTACAAAGAAATGAAGGGTGTGTGTCACTCCTGTGATCTGATTGAGGTGCCAGAGAAGAGAATTCACTTTGAGTGAGGCACAATGGTGACAGTGGTAATGGCTGGTACCTCTCACGGGATCTGTCAACAAAGAGGAATCAGCACTGCCACTTGTTTTTCCTTAAGGGAGCAACATACAGAGTGGGATCATCAATTACAATTCCTAAGGCTGACAAAATGGAAATAGTGAAGTGAAATATTGTCCTCGTTTGGAAGCCAGTGTTTTGCTCACTTCATTGCTATTTTGAATGAAATTGCACAGAGAGGAACCCAGACAGCCACTGATCTGTTCATACTGTGTCTTCAAAATGGACACATTTCCAATCGTTTTTTTTAAGCTTCAGTGGCCAAGAATAATTTGCAGAGGAGCTGACAGACTGTTATGTTTGTCTCCAAAGGCTGTCAGAAATAGAACTCAATCCGGTACATGAAATGATACCAGTGAATTTCATGCTCTCTGACTCAACTGAACATGATAGCAAAGTAAATATATTTTTTCTTTTAATTTCGGAACTATAAAACGAGCAGTACTGAAATTACCATTTTAGTCAAATGAACGGAATACATTCATACTCCTCAATGGATTTCCAAAGACTACTTTTTCAGAAGAGAAGAATTAAGGATGTAAAAAATATTTTACAAAGTTATGCATCTCTTTTCTGTCCAGTTTTTGTTGTTTTGTTGTGTGGCTCTGTACTCCAGTACATTGGATTTGAAATTAAACAATGAATATCTTATGATGTTAAAGTGCAGACTGTCAGCTTTAATTGTGGGTACTTACATCTATTTTGGGTCAATTATGCACGACAGCCCTTTTTATACACTGCATGACCAAAAAAAAAGTCGCCGTTGCACCCGTCATACATAGTGCCCACTGTACAAGTCTCTGGAGGCAGTCTTATGATCTGGGGTTGCTTCAATTGGTCAGGTCTAGGCTCAGCAATGTTATGCAGGAATAAAATGAAGTCAGCTGAGCACCTGAATGTACTGAATGACCAGGTTATCCCATCAATGGGCATATTCCAGTGCCAAGATTCATCAGCTCAAATTGTGAAAGCGTGGTTCAGGGAGCATGAGGAGTCATTTTCACACATGAATTTGGCACCAGACCTTAACCCCATTGAAAGTCTTTGGGATGTGCTGGAGAAGACTTTACGGAGTCTCAAGTACAGTGCCCTCCTCAATTATTGGCACCTCTAGTAAAGATGAGTAAAAAGGGTTATAAAAAATTCACCGTTTGGTGAATTAGCTTAATCTCACACTGAAAAAATGAGAAAAATCCAACCTTTAATTGAGGTAAATTTATTCTGAGAAGAAAAAATCCCTCATCAAGAAATAATATTTTTTAACAAAACCACGTGTGCCACAATTATTGGCACCCCTGCATTTAATAATTTGTACAACCTCCCTTTGCCAATAAAACAGCACTGAGTCTTCTCCCATAACATTTAATAAGGTTTTGTTAAAAAAGAATTATTTCTTGATGAGGGATTTTCTTTTCTCAGAATAAATTTACTTCAATTAAAGGTTGGATTTTTCTCATTTTTTCAGTCACGTGGTGCTGTAATGGCGACATGTAGTCCTCTCGTGTTCGTGTTTGTTAATTTGAATGTATTTTGTTGTGTCAGGCTTTTGTCTTTTGTTTTTTCATGCGCTGTGTGTTTGTTGTGGTGCGGGGAGGCGGGCTGAGATTTTTCGGGGCACTCCTGCCGCTTGTTTTGATGATATTGGCGAATTGTCTCACCAGGATAATTTTGTTTGTGGTCGTCACCATGGAGACGCATTCGCAACATATGCTCGGGAATGTCCGTTGGATCTGCAGCAGCAAAGTTTACCATCGCTCTTCACCGGAGTTGAAGATGTCAGGACTCAGAGAGTGCAGGCGGTCTTCAAAGGGCAACCATGGAAGGGAAGGAGAAGATGGTGCGGGGGAGGAGTGAGGCGACGAGTGGGAAGGCTGACGCAGTTCGGTGCCCCGCTTCGACAGTACAGACCGCAACACTGCGTGTATGGAGGAAATTCGTGGAGGCGGAGTTTGTGTGTTGCCTGACTGCTAAATGACACTGGACATCTCAGGACAGCAGGGGCTATTTTTAATCATGGCTGTATTCCAATTCCAATTTAATTCACTTAATTTGATATTGTATGTCTTTATTTGGTGTGTTTGTTTGTGTGTTGTGGGTCTGCCCCACTGTCTACGTCTTTTTTTGTTGTTGCTGGTGGCTACAACTGAAGTTCCCAAAAGGTAAAATAAAAGTTATTCTATTCTATTCTATTCTAATATTCAGCCTCATATCTAGATCTCATTCAGTTTTACCAGAAATTGGTTTGTTCTAAATCGATACAATTATAGATGCACAAGGATGGTTCAGTGAAATACTGCTTTGAATTTTAATGGTTAAATAATTTTGTTTGTTTCCCTTTTGTTATTTTTTGGTCACACTTTTCTTCTAAAACAAACCCAGACTTGGTGAAATCCACACGGCAAGGTTATTATGTGATTTGTAAGCAGGTCCATAATGGTGCCTAATTATATAATACAATCATTGGTTAAGTTTAATAATAAACCTCTATACTCCATATGCTCTATACTCTTTAATTTAGATGGTCAAGAGGAGTTGGCTGTGCATTACAATGAGTGAAACTACCCAAGGTTCTGCGTCTGTTCCTTCAGGCGCCACGCAGCGTCCATGTACTTGGTAATTTCAGAATTTTGGCGAGGAAAGTTCATTCTCCGGTCACTGCGATCTGGAACAATCTGAAAAAGAAGGCAAAATTTCTGGAGATTTCAGTATTATTAAAGTCTTACATAGCTAGTGAAACTCCAATGGAATTACAGATTTATCCTGCAATGCAACAAGCAATAATATACACATTGACTATTTCCCTAAAGTTCCTATAATTCTTTAAATTTCCTTCTGTGAGGGAGTTGGAGCAGAGGACCAGATGCGACCGAGAGGGGATTCAATACGTTATCCACGTAGCGTAGGATAACCAGTAAGAGGGAAGGAATAAACACAAAGAAAGGGAAAAAAACCCTGGCATATAGCCAAACGTAAATCAACCCAGAGAAACGTGGGCGAACAGTCACACAGACTTAGAGTAGAAAAATAACAAATGGGAATAAAAACTCCCGGCGTTAGACTACCCAGAATAACGGGCGAAAAGCTTGCAGACTTGAGCAGTAGAGAGGAAATAGGAAACCAGGAAATGCCTCAAGCTCAAAACTATAATGAGCAAACTAAAGAGGCAATAAAGGAAAGGTAACAAAGGTACTCCTCAGCGAGGACTGGTAGGCAAAGAAGGAAAGGCTCAGAAAAGTGTAAATGAAAAGGTGAAAAGAATCCTAAGGATAAAACCTAACTCAATTCTAAACGGGAGTTTTACTGCTTTGCTTATTTGAAACAACAAGGAACGCAGGTATCCCAAGTCCTTAACCTTCCCAGTCCACGAGATATTGTACCCCACGGCCCACTCACCTACTAGACAAAATCCGACAAACTGTGTATGCCGGCTGGCCCTCAATGAGTTGAGGAGAAGGTGGAGCATTCTCAGCCAGGGCCAACGGACTCATGAATACCGGCTTAAGGAGAGAGACGTGAAATGTTGGGTAAACCCTCATGGACTGGAAAAGTTGGAGGTGAACCGTGACCGGATTAATCCTCCAGGCTATAACGGTCCTTTGAATCGGAACGGTAGGTCCCGTGTAGATAGGCGTCGCCTGTCCGCGAGCCTTTTTTGATTGGCCACCGCACGCAGGAGAGCGCCTCGAACCCTCCTCCAGGTGGCATGGCACCGACGAACGAAAGCTTCAGCGGATGGTACCCCTACGTCCCTCTCTTGTTCAGGAAACAAGGGAGGCTGGTAGCCGACCTGGGCCTCGAATGGGGAGAGACCTGTGGACGCATTACGCAGAGTGTTGTGAGCGTATTCCGCCCATGCTAGATGTCTGCTCCAGGTGGTAGGGTTCACAGACGCCAGACAGCGAAGGGTGTTCTCCATGGACTGGTTGGTCCGCTCAGTTTGCCCATTAGTCTCCAGATGAAATCCAGACGAGAGACTAACCAAAGCCCCTAAAAGTGTGCAAAACACCCGCCAGAATTTAGAAATAAACTGGGGACCGCGATCTGATACCACATCCATGGGAAACCCTAAAAACGTGATTCATTATTAACCGCGCGGTCTCTGGGGCCGAAGGCAGTTTAATAAGCAGAACGAAATGGGCCGCTTTATAGAACCGGTCAACCACCACCAGGATAGCAGTGCAGATGGAGGCAGACCGGTCACAAAATCCAAGGCGATATGGCACCAAGGGCGACTTGGGATGGGCAATGGGCGTAAGAGCCTGGATGGCGATAGTTGCAAGCTTTTATTGCGCGCACAGACCGCCAGATAGACAAACACAAATTTCTCTAACATCTCCCTGAGCACGTCCTTCACTAGCGCCTGAAAAACAGAGGGGGCGCTAGTGAGCCCGAACAGTATAACCCGATATTCATATTGTCCACTATGAGTATTAAAAGCAGTCTTCCACTCATCTCCCTCCCGCATGCGCACTAAGTTATAAGCGTTGCGGAGGTCGAGTTTAGTGAAAATGGAAGCCCCCTGGAGGCGTTCAAAAGCGGAGTTCATTAATGGCAACGGGTAACAGTTCTTGACCGTGATATTGTTTAGCCCCCTATAGTCAATACAGGGCCTCAGCCCTCCGTCCTTTTTCTCAACAAAGAAAAACCCAGCGCCAGCCGGCAACGTGGAAGGTCTGATAAAGCCGCTCGCCAAAGCCTCCTCTATATATTTTTTCATGGCGGCGCTTTCGGGAACAGATAGGGAGTAAAGCGCACCCCTAGGAGGCACTGTGCCCGGATATAATTCAATAGCGCAGTCATAGGGCCGATGGGGTGGCAAGGTGGTAGCACGCTGCTTGCTAAAAACCTCAGCAAGGTTCGCGTAATCAGCGGATACGTTCGCTGGCAACGGGAAGTCTAGCACTCCCATCACTCCCGTATTATCCAAATCAGAGGAAAAATGCGGCATGGAGTCGGAAAAGAGATCGGAATCAGAGAATTCCTCCATGGACAGCTCGTCCACCGGAGGGTTCCAGTCTGCCAGAGAATCCCAGGCCAAACTCTCCTCCTTGTCCTCCAGGACGGAGAGGAGCCCAGGTGATTGGTCGGGAGCCTAGCTTCCTCATAATCGCTGACCAAACCAGTTTCTGACCCGAACCCGCAACCACCTAGCGCGGGCGATGATGCCAGCAGACAATGCGGTGCGCACTGGGGACCCCAATGGAGAATACAGCAAGCAAACTCAACAGGTGCTCTGCAAAAGGATAGATGACAAACAAACCAAAACGGAACTGAACAGCCGTCGCAACTGATATAGGAAGTGCTACCCATAGAGAAACGTGACCACCCACTTTTCCCGTGATTGCATTGTGGGATTCCATTCTTGCCCGAAGCTTGCATTTTATACCCTTGATGGAGTGAGGGAACATAATTACTCCCTCCCCTTTCTTAAATTGGAACCAAATCCTACTTTGTGTGACTGCCATATTTCATCCTGGCATTTTGGGAATTCCCCCCTTGAAGCAAGGGAAGGGAACGACAAGAAGAAAGCATAAAATTTGGATCCAAATGCAGTATTACTGAGTTAGATATAGATAACTTAACTGAGTAAAACCTTTACTTCAGTCTATGTTCCAAATTTTGGAGGGTTGGGGGGTTTAATTAGTGCAGTTATCCAGCTAACTCAGTAATCCTGCTTCGTAGTATAGCCTACCCCCTGGATCAGCTCACAAAGTGTGTTATTTTCTTACCAGTGGCGTCGATATCCAGCCAATCTCTTGGTTCTCCGTCTGTGGATGGGTGTACCTTTTCGTGGGTTCCAATCGAGCTCCGTGAATAATTTTCAAGAATGTAGCTGTTGGACAATTTATTGACATTCACCATTTACACTGTGAAAGTATGATGTGGGCTCTCAATACTTGTTTTGGAAATTGTCCAATTTTGTTGTCATTTGTTAAATTCATGCATTTTTGAAATATGGGGAAAACCAAATCAAGTTAATACCAATAGCAAGTAAACTAGGCTAATTTGTTGCAGACCTTGCTAAAGTCAGAGCTAATAATACCCAAATAAGTGGGTGTTTAAAAATGTTTGTCACTGACATGATTTATAGAAATAACTAACAAGAAGAACTATTTTTTACTTTCTGTTTTGTGTCTATTTTGTTCATAAAACAACTTTATCACTGCGGTAAAGTCAGTTTCAAGGCTTATAGACATTTGACTCCAAAACTCTAGAACAACTATTATGATGTGGGGCCTTCCACCATCAAGGCACAACATTTAATTTATCAATGAGGCCCATGATTTATTTTTCAAGAACCTAGTTCGCAACAATTAAGCCTATTCTTCATTCTATGGCTGAAACCAACAAGTATTTAGGGACCGTCTGAAAAGTGTGTTGGTTCTCAAATTAAATTGTCAACCACAGTGAAATCAGTTTGATGTTAGATATTCAACAGACATTCAGAGTAGACCTTCCGAACTCGCCGGCACATTAACTCACGCTCTTACCTAGTTTTAGTTGTCAGATGCTTCACAACTATGCAGCACTGGGTGCTGCTGATAATTCAGCGCTTGGTTACAGACTGTCAATAAATTGCGAAGCAAAACAAAATAAAGCATATATTTTTCTATAGCGTCCAGTGGCGAGCCATCGCACTGGTTAAGTGGCATTTTTGTCATGGATTTTGATGCACCTAAGCCCGTTTTGTAATTTTGTGACTCACCATGCACCAGAGCAATTTTGGAGCTGCGCATTCCAATTTTGGGATCAACTTAGTGTGTGATTCGTGCCTGTGCCTGCTAAGACCAGGTCTATGACGCAAGTCGCAGCCCAGCGTGTGGCAAGTTGCTAGTTTTGGGGCTTTCAAGCACTGCATGCATGATCATAACCTATTCAAAAGCCAATACACCGTTTTAGTGGATCTTATGCTGTCCAATTTTACTTTGATATAAATCCCCCAAGCAGGAAAAATGCATACTTTGCAGTTATTGTTCATTGTCTTTTTCTTTTTTATAATGTTAATTACTTCTGCTTTTAATTGTTTATGGCTGCTCTTATACTGTACTGTGGTCCCGGGGGTACTGTATTCTGTATTCTTTCTCTTACACCCGTCTGTAATGAGAAGAATGACAATAAACACAGTTGTGCAGTTGTGTGCTCCTTCTAGTCAACCACTGCAAATTTAAAGTGGGTCCACTCCATTAACATCCAGGTAACCTGTGATGCAAATTGCCTGGTGACACAGGAGGAAAGTATCGAGACGGCCGGATACTGTCCCTGTTATGCCTGCAGTGTGACCTATGGGCATATGTACAGAAATTGCGCAAGGCAGGCATAAACCTGGCGCATATATTCAATCTCTTTGTATATATAGCTAGCTAGTTATCAATAAGGTAACGCAACTCAGTTGCATTGACATCTGCACTAGCTAGCTAGCTCCTATATGGAAAACGAAGGGGTACCGTCCGTAAAGGTGTGTTAACTAATGCATCAATCGATTATGTTGTATCGTTGTAGCGATCAGTGTTGTCTAAGAATAAATACACCTTTGGGTAATGGATTAACTTGTATTTGTGATTTTTGTTTATTCATGACGTTGTCCAAATGCACAATTGAATGCTTCATTACTCAAAATGTTTGAGTATAATATCAATGCATAATTTCACAAGGTGAAATAATTAATACATTTTTCTATATAGCCTAACATTTTAGTGACAACTTGTAGACTTTATTGACTTACACAATCTGACAGCCATCACTGTACTTAAATACAGCCTGAAACAATAGGACTAAAAGACAATGAATGATTAAGTATACTTAGCTTGTGATTTTAGACATTCCCTTGTGAAACAAATGCATTGTTAGGGATAGTATACATTCTTTAGCGATATCAATGCAAAATAGACATATCCTCGTCTTCCACTGCAGTGTACCACGGACATTGGCAATATGAGGAGTAATTGTGGCTAATTGCTAATTTAAATTAAAATTTTGAATGCCAGTGTTTTCCATGTGAACGCAAGAGATTTTATGTATGAAGATTGTGCTAAATGTAGAGAATTGTTTGTAAAGTTTAACAAAAATTGTGGTTTAGAATTGCAATCTGAGTGAAAAGAAGGAAATATGCTTGTATGCATGTGACAACTAGTTGTGAAATGCGCTATTGTATTTTTGCAGACTTGGTATAGGGGTTTGGTACAGTTTCAGATTTTGGTCATTGTCTCTCCTGTGTTAGTGTGTAAACAATTTTAAAAAAACTAATAGTAGAATGTTTTGATATTTTGTTTATTAGTATATTATGTTTTGAATCACTGGGTCATGTGACCTGGAAACTATTGAAAAAAAAAATTTCACAATTAAAATATTTATTTAAACATAAAAAAGCACATATTGTAATTATTTGGATTTGGGTCATATGATTTGGAAGCTATCTAGAAATCTATTATTTTTTATCACCATATTTATTAAAGCATATTAAAAAATGCCCTACGTGGGATTAACATTAGAATTAAAAAAATAAAATAAGGGTGCACATATTGACAGTAAAAAGAATTAATAGTTCATATTGGTCTTGAGTTACTGCTATTTTCCATTCAAATAATAGAAATCTATTATTTTTCCATTTAAATATATAAAACCTTAAGAACCACATATTGATAATAACAGGAAGTGTGCCATATGTGGGATTAACAGTCGCATTTTTTGATGTTGGTTTTGAATCATTGGCCTGGAAGCTATTGAAAAATATAAGCATTTATTTGTTTTGCTTAGCAATATATTGACCGTCCCTAACCAAGCGCCCCGGCCATTCCCAGCGTTGAAGAGTTGTTAACTAACCCGTCATTGTACTACTAAACACTGCTTAAGAGCGCGGGTTTATGCGCTGCCCAGGTAGGAAGGTCTACTCTGTCGAATATCCAACACCACAGCACTCAAGAGCGTTCAAGGAATGTGTTTTAAGATCAGGGGGATATCGAGATAGCCTGTGTGCACAATCCTTGGAATCCCACTGGAGTGGATTGATTTTTGACGAATATTTCAATTATTAGCCTATATTAATATTCCAATAGCTTGCTGATAGTAGTCTACCCAGGCTTCCCAAACCAACTCTGTAATATTCAGGACCACGTGGATACAGCACAAGCTTTATTTCCCCTTGTAATTGGGTTCATTTAATTTTCATAATATTGGTGATATTGCACCTACGAATACAAACAGGTCGAAAGCTCTTATAAGACAACACTGAAACATTCCAAAACAATTGCATAGCCTAACTTCTTCAGATTTCCACAACAGGAATAATTGAAGTCCGGAAAACTAACTTCACCGCAGTATTCAAGGGTAGATGTTTTGAAAACTCAAATACTATAGGATAGAAATATAGGATAAGAAATATAAAGCTTACGGTCTTCCTCCTCGTGCTCGTTTGTGATCCTTGACATGGGCTTATCAGTCAAAACATGCACTGTATACAGGAAGAAAATATAATGACTTAATTCACTAAACACTAATTTCGCGTAAATTAGACAATTCTGGATAAACATAACAATCATTCACAATATTAGATACTCACGTTTTTTGTAAGGGTTGATGCTGAACTCTGTGTACAACTTCTGACTCATTTGCTCTTTCTTTATAGTCTCACAACGAATTGCGTTCTGGTGAACTAGATCTACTGGACTCTTTGGCTTAGCACCTGCCATAGCCTACTGGTAGTTCCAGACTTTCTCTATCGAGACAGGATAATAATTACGTCGAATTAAGGCAATCGGATTTTAGATGTTAGATAACGGCAAAGCAAGTCCGGTTGTAATTGTTTCGCCAGCTAACCTCCTCTGGTTCTGCCACATAGCAACCGTAAACAAAACCTTTAAACAATGGCAATTTCCACAAGATGGCGCACAAACCACAGAGTAATAGTCTTGCCTATATTACTTGGTACCAAATTACAATACATTTTTATAAAGCTATCTACAACATATAATAAGACTGTTTTGTTTTTGTATATTTTATAACCTTTGTAGCCTATAGTATGTCCAATTTATTTATTGTAATTTAAACGCAAAGGGCTTATGTTAAACTTTTTTTGAGAGGCACAGAATTATGTTGAAAAGTGCTAATAACTTTGTCAAAAGATCGTGATTTAAAATTAACGGATACTAGATATGAATGTATCAGAATAGGCTAGGCCTACATAGCGCGAGGGTTATAGTGCGCGCTGACATTAATAGACCCCTGCAGCATTAGCCTAAGCGCACAGTTTATCACAATGCTGAATTTTGCATGTGAAAAGTGTTAAAATATTTTCGCGTTCCTCCTGTTATTCAGGAAATAGACATCTAGGAAAGTAGCCTATCAAATGATTAAACTGACGACTCAAACAAGAGTTGTTAAATTGAATTGCACTTTCAGTTTTGGACGTTATCAAATGAATTGGTGGAACGTGAAATATCATAGCCTGCATCATTTACTGCACTGCCTTGGAAGTAATTTCAGGTTCATAATGGATAACTAATTGAGCCTAATAGATCAATTCAAGGAACTTTTCTTTGAAAATAATAGAATACCATGTCACTATATTTTTGTGAAGCTATTTTCAAAGATAAATAATTTTAGAGCATACAGTAAAATCACAGTGTTAGAGCAGAATTAACGCTGGACATGTTACTGTGTACATATCCATTTTACCTGTCCTTATTTCTCAGCACTTTAGAATGTGAAATAAGGACTCTGCTTTTATCAGATTGTCATTGTTCATGAAGTAGTCTAGAATGTATTGTCAACAAACCCAGATGGCTGAGCCCTCTCGCAGGCTCCAGAACAACAAGATAATTGCCATTTTCAGAGGTGTCAGGAATCTTTACAAACTCTGTATGTAATGTATTAAAAAGACCTTATGTAAAAAGACAGCTGTGGGCTTCAGACTGTCATTGCTCTGAATGTCTGTATGTAACAGAGTGACACATCTTCGTCCAAATGGCAAGGCAACTCATCTGTATTCTGCACATTATATATTCAGGATGGTCTTCAGCCATGTTCTTGATGCATATTTAACACTAAATTACACTGCCTGGCCAAAAAAAAAATTCGCACACTGTAATATTTCGTTGGACCACCTTTAGCTTTGATTATGGCATGCATTTGTTGTGGCATTATTTCGACAACCTTATGCAACGTCACAACATTTATTTCCGTCCAGAGTTGCATAAATTTTTGGCAGAGATCTTGTATTGATGACGGGAGAGTCGAACCACTCTGTAAAGTCTTCTCCAGCACATCCGAAAGACTTTCAATGGGGTTAAGGTCAGGACTCTGGTGGCTAATTCATGCGTGAAAATGATTCCTCATGCTCCCTGAACCACTCTTTCACAATTTGAGCTCGATTAATCTTGGCATTGTCATCCTGGAATATGCCCATTGATGGCATAACCTGGTCATTCAGTACATTCAGGTACTCAGCTGACTTCATTTTATTGCTGCATAATATTGCTGAGCCTAGACCTGACCAATTGAAGCAACCCCAGAACACTGCCTCCAGAGGCTTGTACAGTGGGCACTATGCATCACGGGTGCAACAGCGATTTTATTTTTGGCCAGGCAGCGTATATTCCCTGTAATATTTACACTACATGGTCAAAACTATATGCACACCTGCTCATCCAACATCTCATTCCAGAATCATGGGCATTAATATGGAGTTGGTCCCCATTTGCTGCTATAACAGCCTCCACTCTCCTGGGAAGGCTTTCCACTAGATACTGGAACTTGCTGCGTGGATTTGTTTCCATTCAGTCAGAAGAGCATTAGTGAGGTTGGGCTCTGATGTGGGGCTATTAGGCCTGGTTCGCAGTCGGCTTTCCAATTGATCCCAATGGTGTTTGATGGGGTTGAGGTTAGTGCTCTGTGCTGGCCAGTCAAGTTCTTCCATACCAATATTGACAAACCATTTCTGTATGGACCTCTATTTGTGCATGGGGGCATTGCCATTCTGAAACAGGAAAAGGCCTAACAAATGTTGCCACAAAGTTGGAAACCCAGAATTGTCTAGAATGTCATTGTATGCTGTAGTGTTAAGATTTCGCTTCACTGGAACTAAGGGACCTAGCCTGAAACATGAAAACCAGCCCATACCAAGGGGTGTCCACATACTTTTGGCTATATAGTGTACTTATTCAAGTAAATTTTATCAATCAAAATGTGGTAAAAATATTTCAGTTGCTTATGCAAGGAGTATAAAAGTTTGAGTAGCCTACAAAAGTAAAAAGATACAGGTAGGTCAGGTCTCTCCACTGTTGAAATAATTTCAGAAAGCAACTTGTCTATCACAGTGCAGATAACAATGAAGCTTATGTAATATACACATAATATATATTTTGCCTAGCTTTACCTGAGTGAACCAGGTTTAATATTTCCATCAGCATGCAACTTATATTGGCAAATATTTTATCAATGGGAAATGTGTGCGAGAGAGAAACATACACATTTCAATCAACTGGATTAAGCAAGTCCATTTCTAATCCTACCTAAATGTCCCTGTGGAATCTATGAACTGAACCACGAGTTTTGTAGTCACATGAGACTACAATAGAGCTCTTTGGTCAAAATAGGGATGCTTTTCTTGGGCAGGAACTGAGCAACCTTTCAAAATTGAAGGAAAAAATGGACTGTGCCAATAGTGTCAGGAATCATGTTTCAATCCACTAAAAGAGCAAAAATTCATATTTCAGCAGAAAAATAATCCAAAGCACAGGGCCAAAGCTACATTGGAGTGGCTCAAAAATAAAAAGATGAATGTCCTTGAGAGGCCCAGTCAAAGTCCTGACCTCAACCCCACTAAAAATCTGTGGCTCAGCTTGAAAATTGAAATCCATAAGCAATGTCCAAGCAACTTGAAAGGGCTTGAGCAAATCTGTCAAGAAGAATGAGCAAAAAAATCACCCTGAAACAGTGTGCAGTTGATAAAGACTTACCCAAACAGATTTACAGCTGTTATTGGAGCAAAAGGTGCTTCCCCCAAATACTAATGTGACTAACATAAACTTAAATAAGGTCATCATATTTAATATTTGGTTGCATATCTTTTGCATGCCATAGCTTCCTGATGGCTGTGACCCAATAACATCAAAAGACTCTTGATATCTTATTTTCTGGTACTCTTACAAGCTATACTATAACTTCTCTGCATTTGAATGGATCTCTATGGGAATTGGGTGGTGGGACTAGATTAAACCGTAAATTACACAGGAATAGTATGGAACACATGGTTGGCAAAATGGCTCTATGTCATCAAGGGTCTGAGGTATCAAACAAGCCTCAAACCATCACTCTGCTGCCAGATATGCCATAGATATGGATGGATCACTTTAAGGGTTGTTTCTCTTGACATATTTTTTCAATATATATACATGCAGTGGGGACCAAATGTCTGAGAACACTACCAAGTCCTGGTTGTTTTCTTTATTTATCAAGGAACAACGCAATTATGATACTCCAGTTATGCTTCATATTCAAGAATACATTATTGAGAAAAGTTAAAAACCAAACTTTTAACAAATTTCCAAAACGCTTGTATGAAATGCAAATGCTATGTGAATATCTGGTTATATGGTAAGCATTTCTCTATTCATTGTCACACCCTTTATTCCATTCAAATATTAACAAACATTACATTACATTACATTCATTTAGCAGGCGCTTTAATCCAAAGCGACGTACAATAAGTGCATACAGAGACGTCATCAAGATCACTACAGAACAGACAAGACAAAGCACATCCTTCCCATAATGTAGCAGCTATCCCTAGTAATGAACGTTGACTATAGTTCACAGTAAGCTGTGGGTAAATCAGCTATACTACACTTCTATTCTAAATACTATTATAAACTATAACAAACAGACAGGAAAACACAGGGAACTAGTACCATGAGGTCCTAGGTTAGAATATCAATCAAGGTGGAGTCTGAAGAGGTGTGTCTTCAGGCCTCGACAGAATGCAGGCAGGGTTCGAGTAGAACGTAGGGGAATGGGAAGTTCATTCCACCACTGAGGAGCTAAGGTGGAAAAGCTCTGCAGTCGGGACGAGCGAGAGCCGTTGACACGGAGGGGGGGAAGTGCAAGTCGTACCTGCTGTAGAAGAGCGAAGTGGTCGAGCAGGAACATAGTTCTGGATTAAGTCCTGCAGGTAGGCGGGGCCTGTCCTATTGGCTGCAGTGTAGGCCAGGGTCAGAACTTTGAACCTGATCCTGGCTGCAACTGGCAGCCAGTGGAGTGACCTCAGCAGCTGCATTCTGGATCAGTTGAAGAGGCAGAATGGCGCAGGCCGGTAGGCTTGCGAGCAGGGAGTTGCAGTAGTCCAGGCGTGAGGTGACCATGGTCTGGACAAGAAGCTGGGTGGAGTAGGTGGTCAGGTACGGTCGAATCCTCCTGATGTTGTACAGGAGGAACCTGCAGGACGCCCTGATGTGCTCTTTGAAGTCCAGCCGGTCGTCCAGGACCACCCCCAGGTTCCTTGCAGAGCGGGAGGCAGCCACCATGGTCCCGTCAACGGTGATGGAGAGGTCATGTAGTGGGGAGGTCTTGTACAGCATGAAGAGGAGCTCTGTCTTGTCAAGGTTGAGCTTCAGGTGATGGGTAGCCATCCACTAAGAGATGTCAGTCAGACAAGCAGATATCCTCTTCTTAACCTGTGGGGTAGAGGGAGGGAAAGAGAGGAAGAGTTGAGTATCATCAGCATAGCTATGGTATGAGAAGCCATGTGAATTAATTACTGAACCAAGAGACTTAGTATACATAGAGAACAGCAGAGGACCCAGTACAGATCCCTGCGGGACTCCTGTAGACAGGGGATGGGGAGCAGAGACAGAACCCTTCCAGGAGACTTGGTAGGATGATCTATCAGTGAGATACGATACAAACCAAGAGAGGGCAGTCCCTGAAATGCCCATCTCAGCGAGTGTGGAGATCAGGAGTTTGTGGTTGACCGTGTCGAATGCCGCACCATGTGTTCCTAAAGCTCAATATGAAAATATCTGCTTGGCTATTAACTAAAACTATCTATTAATTGAATTAATGTTGCTACTGCTAGTGCTCTTACATTTCACTGCTCTTACACTAACTTATACTAACTAACCTTATTTTCTAGGTGTTTATAACAGTGGCAAGATAACTTATTGAAGCAGTACGGTCCCAGATAGTTATCCTCAGTGAAGAAAAACAATCCCTGCGTGAAATTTCAACCATATTGAAGATATCTAAGGAAGCAGTGGAGCGTATGTTGAACAGTTATTCGGAGACAAATTCATTTTCATCAAAGGCAAGATTGGGCAGGTGTTGCATAAGCTGGTGGAATCAATGCCAAGCAGAGTGAAGGCGGTAATCAGGGCGAAAGGCGGACACAACAAACACATACCTACACACTCTTTTGACTTACTGTATATTATTAAAAAATAATGTATTTTTTAATAAGAAGTATAAACTGAGTACCATGATTGTATTAGCCCTTGATAAATAATTAAAACAATCAGTTCTTGGTCATGTCTTCAGACTTTTTTTTTTACTGGCAGCCCTTTCAGCTTTTGTGGTGATTAGATCAAATCATAGTCACAAGGATCAATTAATCAAAATGTTGCCAAAATTTCATTATTTTCCCTCAAAAGCAGTCATGCATAGATCAAATAAAAGAAAACAATTTTGACTAGTGACAAAACTTAAGTTTAAATCTAACATGGAACACTCCTCTACCTACAAAATGTGTTTCAGTTGTTATTTCTGTTTCAATAGTAGTCCAATAAAAACAGGAAAAGCTAAGATTTTTCTTAGTCAATTATAAATCCATGCCAAACATGACTCTTAGTTATTCTTACTGTAATACTGAAATTAACAGGGAGGCTGCTTTCTGTTGTAATGCACTAAAATTCCTTGAGTCCTTTTAAATATAATTTTAAGAGTTTGTTTTTACTATAGCTTTACTTATGTGATGTCAGTTATGTCTGTTTTGAACACTGGTAACTGGCAACAGAAACGCAGAAAAAAGGTAAAAATAAAGTTGCTAAATAAGATCAGACTGCTCTGCCTCTCAGGGCCCAGATGGTCTGTGAATTTGTGGTAAATGTTATTGTCCAAGGCCCGGGAATATAATAACATAGTTTTGTCCCGGGCCTGGGAATTTCACCTGATAGACCTGCTTCCTCTCGATTTAGATGATTAAGAATTTGATGCACATGCATGCACATGTACACACACACACACACACACACACACACACACACACACACACACACACACACACACACACACACACACACACACACACACACACACACACACACACACACACACACACACACACACACAGAGACACATGCCACAGAGTTTAAACTTCGGTAAGCATGAAAACTGGCTCTGGCCTTTAACCTCTTAACAATGCTGTATTTTAATTAGAAATTGCTCTCCTGGCTTCCTAATTAAAGTTCATGGTCTCATTTATGGTATCATTCAGTTGTTTTATTCTGCCATTTACAGCTCTGAAGTGCAAACAAGGCTCATCTGAATCGTTTATGCTTTATCTATTCCACTTGATTGCTTTTAAGATGTAATAAGAGTAATTAACATGAGGTGGTAAAAATTCCCTCCGTGAAATGTTGCATGTATCGCATGTTCCCAGCTGTAAGATTAACAGAACATACAAACTATTATCGTTTGAGATTACCTTTAGCTGGCAGTGTTTATATTATACCTTTTCACAGATGATATTTGAAATGCTTCAACCTTAGGACTCTGCTCAAGGGTAGAACATAACTCACCCCTGAATTTTGAAAATGTATTGTATTAGCTAAACAATTAAAAACAATGAGATAATTAAACAATAAGAAATACATATTTTTATAATCATATATTTTACACACAATTGGCCATTATTTCACAAGTGCTAGGAGAAGCTGCTCTTCGTGAGATTTATCTAAAGCAAAACCGTGAGAAAATCCTCTCCAGTTTAGGCATGCGTCTCATGTTCTGTCTGTGACTACCAGTCATCCATACCCGCTATCTGATGAGAAAATATAAATAGATCTTGCGTCCTCATTTATTGTCTCCGCAGACATGCAGATAATGTGCATATCGAACACACATCACTTTGTACTGAGACCTGATGGAGGGGCTGAAATGCTCGTTGTGTGGGTACAGATAAATGTTCTTGCTATCACCCTTTGGCTCCAGAACTTTATTATGGGTGGATGGACCGCCAGACTCTGATCTGTGAGTGACAATGCTTCATTCCTCTAAACACCAGTGGAGAAGAAGAGACTGAATAAAAACTCATAATCTCAAAGATAACCCCCCAAAATTCCCAGCTTTGATTGTTTTTAACCCGCCTTTCATTTACAGAAGGACTGAAACAAGATTGTGTGTGCCTCTACTGTTCCGGCTAATCTCTCTGTTTTGTCTCCTCTTCTGGATTGAAATGGAATAGTTCAGCTTTGTATGCGTGGCTTCACTGGCTTGAGTTATATTTAACATAACCTGTGACTTTTAGTCATCTCTACCAACAGACATGAGCTGAGGCTAGACAACCTCAGGCATCCCTGTTCTAACGATAGCTTGACCATGCCTCTAGGGGGCAACAGCGCACATTCACATTTCTCATGGACAAAAGATCACTCTGTTAACCAAGTGCAAGAGAATTATAATCCAGTTTGTCCTCCTTTAGCAAATCTTCATTAATTTTGGTCTTGATGTAAATATAAAGCCAATGAATTCACCGGCATATTAACAGAAATTAATAGCTCTGTTTCAGAGAAGGCAGCAAGGCTGAACACCTTCTGTGCAGAAAGGGGCCGGGAGCAATGAACACCCTGTCGATTCAGTTAACACTGACAAATACAGTCCAATGTCATGCACCGGCACTCTAGTTATCACACTCCTAATGTCCCAGTGTCTGCTGAGGACACAGCCACCTGAATGCTGCTTACTAAACCCGTTGTTGCGCAGTATCATTTGTCCTGATAAGAACATCCGTTCCCATCGCCTGTCACAGCCATTTTAGCTAGCGATTGCATTAGCAATAACTGCATTGATGTCCTGGGTAGTGCTTTTGTTGCAGTTATTCTTGTTGTTTACAAATGACACATATTCATTTCTGACCCAAGTTCATTTGTCATGTACCAGTAATATATCTGTTTGAGACACCTGGAACGAGGCTGGATATCAGAAAAGCGACTGGGGAAAAGTTTAAAGAGACACCCTTACACCATGGCTTGATTTCAATGGTTATTGTGACACTATACTCCCAGTGTCATGGGAGAATGTATGTTATGTATTTTATAGTCCTATCCTCTTCATTCAGCTACCACAATAATATATTAGAGGATTTTTTATGGTGTCACATACATTTTCTTGAGCTCTTTTCTAAATCATCAGGCTAGGGTAACAGCTGGACATGTTACTGTTCTTTTACCATCCTTACATTTCTCTCATTGTAGAAATTCCATGGCTCTACATGCATTCCAAGTTTTCATAATTTCAAACAGGGCCCATAGAAAACAAAATAGTCTTGTGCTAATATGTGTGCTAATGGGTGAATAAGTTGACAGTGGGAAGAAAAGTCTCCTCTGAAAGAGATGGATTGTCTCTATTTACAGTTTGGCTTTGAATGTTACAGGCCTAACTTGTTCAGAAAGTTATGCTGCCAGCTATTTTATTTAGCATGCAGGTAAGATGGAAATTCATTTGATGCTGCTTTGTCCTCCCTGTCAACATGTTCATATTTTATCTTGGAGGATTGGGACAAGAATATAAGGTATGCATTGAAAATCCTTCACATCTGAACACCTCCATGGGAACCAAGTTGTTCTTTTGACTGTTGCATGATTAAGCACTTCTCTGTACAATGTTTGTTCAGGTTTTTGTTTTCCAGCTCTGCACTCAGTGAATGTCATCACCGTGACTTCCATGGCTTCACCTGAAACGGAGCCTGTTGTGACAGTGACGGGTTCATTGCCCATGTCGCATTCCTGCCTAAAGTGGGCTTTGTTTGGTTAAGAGATCTGTTCAGGACACACCCTGGAATGCTATGTAGTTCGGCGGTCTCTTGAGAGGTGAACAAGGCACAGAGGATAGGAGACGCTGAAAGTGAAAAGCTCACTTAAGTACTTACCAGACTCTTTGTGGCTGCTGTGTAGGTCGTTTATTTCTTGTGGAAAAGCATCAATATGGCGGGTTCTCTTCCTTTCATTGTATAGAAGTAGGGGGGCAGTTGATATCAAGTGCTTGACAGTGGGCCAAACAGCAGGTTTTTTCCAACAGAGTTCTTCCTATGACATGTCCATGAAGATTTGTGACATGTAAATTCTGTCAACAGGCTAAAAAGGATCATTTACAAGCTATATGCAGCGGTAAAAATAATACTTTTATTGTGCTACAAGATATGAAGACTGGAAGTTGTCAGCTTTGTTTCATGGGCTATTTATTATGTGAGTGCCAGGTTTCTAATCTTTTAAAAGCTTTTGACACTTGAGATGAGTAAATCATGCTCACGCTATGTAAACAATTGCATTTATTTTCAGATATTGTGGAAATTAGATTCAGGTCCCTTCCTCTTTGCGACACTAGAGCTAAATGTCAAATCTATCCACAGCTGCCACTTTAGTGCCTGACAAAAGCGGTATTTGGTTTCGGCAGAGAAGCCAGTTAGTGTTTGCAGAGTATCAGTTGGGACTGGGCCCTGTCTCAGCTCCATTGGGGATACAGCACTGTCTGCAAATGAGATGGAAAAGTAAATGCCAAACCCGCTGTCAACCAAGCATTCCCTTCTCAGGCACCCTAACATGCACCCAGACAGACAGGGCCAACTCGCTGATATCATGTGTTAAAAGGTAGTGTCAGCCATTAGTTTTCAACATGCCTTTTTCTGTTGAGATCTGTATCCTCTGTTTTTATGGGTGGGTACCTCTCCTGTTGTCTGCTTCTCAGTCAAAACAGGAGGACTGAGGACCAGTATGACCACATTAGATAGGCCAACACCTCATTACTATATTCCGCTGATATGGTCAGGTATGAAAAGATTTTTTACATTCTTTCTCTAAATTTGTGGAATAATTATTATAAATATGCCATAAATGTTACACATTGTCCAGTAATAGTTTATACGTTCATCATATAGCTTACACATAACAATTTGTATATTTATTAACAAGTTTAAAATAGTTATTCCATCAAAGTGTGGGGAAGGGGGTCATAGTACAGCACAGGTTGATTTGCATGATGGGTTGAGATGGGATGGGGGTGCGCCCTATAAAGGTTCTGTATTACACAATGTAAATTGAATTACTACATAATGGATATTTAATTAATTTAATTATTTTCAATAGTCTTCTACATGCACTAGATGTGTTCTCCTTTGTAAGTAATAAATAACTGCAAGTCATATAAACTAGACATTTGACAACAACTGAGTGCAAGTTCTATAAATCCAAGTGAAAAGCTTTCTAAAGTAAGAAATTCCAATAACAGTAAGACAATAAAAGAAGATCACCAAAAAGGATAATAGTTTACAACTTTAGATATTCAGACATTTTAAGGTGGACACGTACTCATTTTAAAAGCTTGCATGTCAAAGTAAAAAGATTTGACAGGTACAACAATTCAAAATTGAATGTTGATAAATGTTTTTTGGTTTTTCAGAAGAAAAAAGTTGCTTCATCTGCAGTTGAATTCTGATAAACCTGAGATTGATATACTTATTTACTCATGAGTGACTCAAGCACATGCAAGCTTTCGTACATGTTATTTGCCTTAAGGTTGAAAAGCAGCTTTATAAAGAGGCTTGTCCATTGTATCTGTTAAATTTGTTCCCTGTTTCTGTTTTATGCATTTCAGAAGGAATGAGGTTAACCGTCAATTTGTCAGCCTTTTCATGCTGTCAGTTTGTATAGCTGCCTTGTCCTTCCCCATGACTGGCTGATGGAAGGCTCTGTTTATCTTGAGAACTGAACAACAAGGTCACATTTTTTAACACTTTCACACGCCCTGAGCTCTGAAAGAAAATCTCAGTGTGACACTATTTCCTGTGCATTGTACCTCTGAGGGGTATACTACAAAGCAGGATTACTTAGTTCGCTGGATAACTGCATTGAGTAAAACCGAGAACAGCTCTTTTGAATTCAGTCCATGTTCCAGATTTGGGATGGTTCCGGGTTTTACTCAGTGCAGTTATCCAGCGAAGTAATCCTGCTTCGTAGTATACCCTCCTGTTATTGTCATCCAGTCCTTTTCTAGCACCTCACTCAAAGTCTCAGGGCTTACATGAACTTGGCAAGACTGCCAAGTTACCTTGGCTTGTGCTCACACAAAGAAATAATATTGCTAAATGAGGCCAGGCAAGCATTTACCTTATCACACTTACACTGCAGCACCCTGCAGATGAAGGCCTGTGCTATTTAATGAAGAACATTTAAGAGAGCAGCATTTTTCTTGTTACTCCAAAGATTTTCATGACCTTTGAAGCAGTTGCAGTCAGAACCGCAAAACAGTCCCTCCCAGTCCCCACCATCAAGAAACTCGATCATCATTGCGATGCAGTAGTATACCCATCAACAGCCAAACATAAGATTTTATACCTGGTAGCACTTTCACTGCACATCCTTTGACTGTCTTTATAAAAATGCTCAAAAAGCAGAGCTAGAAGCAGGTAGATGTACAGTTGAAGTCGAAAGGTTACATACACCTTAGCCAAATCAATTTAAACTCAGTTTTTCACAATTCCTGACATTTAATCCAAGTAAACATTCCCTGTCTTAGCTCAGTTAGGATCACAACTTTATTTTAAGAATGTGAAATGTCAGAACAATAGTAGAGAGAATGATCTATTTCAGCTTTTATTAATTTCATCACATTCCCAGTGGGTCAGAAGTTTACATACACTCTGTTAGTATTTGGTAGAATTGCCTTTAAATTGTTTAACTTGGGTCAAACATTTCGGGTAGCCTTCCACAAGCTTTTCACATTAAGTTGCTGGAATTTTGGCCCATTCTTCCTGACAGAACTGGTGTAACTGAGTCAGGTTTTTAGGCCTCCTTGCTCGCACACGCTTTTTCAGTTCTGCCCACAAATTTTCAATTGGATTGAGGTCAGGACTTTGTGATGGCCACTGCAATACCTTGACTTTGTTGTCCTTAAGCCATTTTGCCACAACTTTGGAAGTATGCTTTGGGTCATTGTCCATTTGGAAGAGCCATTTGCAACCAAGCTTTAACTTCCTGGCTGATGTCTTGAGATGTTGCTTCAATATATCCAAATAATTTTCCTTCCTCATAATGCCATCTATTTTATGAAGTGCACCAGCCCCGCCTGCATCAAAGCACCCCCACAACATGATGCTGCCACCCCGTGCTTCACGGTTGGGATGGTGTTCTTCAGCTTGCAAGCCTCACCCTTTTTCCTCCAAACATAACGATGGTCATTATGGCCAAACAGTTAAATTTTTGTTTCATCAGACCAGAGGACATTTCTCCAAAAAGTAAGATCTTTGTCCCCATGTGCAGTGCAAACTGTAGTCTGGCTTTTTTTATGGCGGTTTTGGAGTAGTGGCTTTCACACTTCCCCCATCATTAGCCATATTTCTTCAAACTTCAACTGCAACTTTCAACATAATGAATTTTTTGCCATATGTCTACACAATGTAAATATAAAATAATATTTTTTTTATTATTGTTCAGTTCAAGTGTTCAGTTCCTTATATTTGGGTGTCCAACATTAGGATAATTCACTCTTTGCTCATAGATTTACATTTTGCTGTGCAAAATTAATTACATTCAACTGTATACAGTGCACCTGGTGGCAAACACACACACACACACACACACACACTGTTTAAAGTATTACATTACAGACATTACATTACAGGCATTTTGCAGACGCTCTTATCCAGAGCGACTTACACAACTTTTTTTGTTAGCATTTTTTACATATTATCCATTTATACAGCTGGATATATACTGAAGCAGTGCAGGTTAAGTACCTTGCTCAAGGGTACAACGACAGTGTCCTAGCTGGGAATCGAACCTGCAACCTTTCGGTTACAAGCCCAGTTCCCTAACCATTATACTACACTGCCGCCTGACCATAAAGTATTATGATGGGAAGCTGGTTCAGGGATATAAAAACCAGACAATTGACAATTCAACCTCCTTTATGTTGGCATACTGTCTGCAACATGGAAAAACTTGTGTAACCAATGTTCTGTGGTTACCTGGCAATGGCTGTTCCATGCTTCTTCATTGGTGAGATGGCTCAGTAGGCCGAGAGCCAGGCAGCATGCACATCCACTCTCCCCACATGTCATGCATACCTAACAGCCCCGATGCTGTGAAAGCTCAACTCAGTGAACGATATACACTGGTGCTGACGAGAAAAAACAGAGATAAATCCCCCTGTATATGAAATCCAATGTGATTTGGGATTGATTTGTCTTTAGAAGGCTGTCTGGATCTCTGAGAACGCCGCCAATCTTTGGAATGCTGTCAGTTTTCCAACAGCTGTAGGTCCTATACACAAAGACAAATACAAGCTAATTTGTTTCATATTAGTTGCACTGGCCTTGAACTGCCTGATCCTGTTTGACAGTTCAGTGACACTAATGGCTGCCTTTTTAAACAGAAAGCCGCTTTGTGTTTGGTTCCAAATATGTGCTTTTCCATTTTGCCTAGCAAATATTTTCTCTTGGAAAGGAGCAATACAGGAAACATATATACAGTATGCACTCACAAGAAAGTGTCAATTTCTGTCTCCAAGTAGGCAAGCTGGTACAAGAATTCTCAGTAATTAGTAACATAATAACTGCATTTGTGTCATATTGGGTGTTAAGAAAGGTATTATGATCATGTATTTGGATACCCAAGATGATTACTTCCTATCATAAATCTACATTAGTCCCAATAAGTATTATTCATTAATTTGCCTGCCAGGTTTATCTAAATTGACTGGAATGTTTGTGAATTGTTTATACAGTTGTATTTCAACATAAATTAGTATTGTTCTCTAGAACAGGCATGCCCAAAGTTTTCAGCTTAATGGGCCAAACCAGAATTTCAGCAATGACCGACACGCAAAAATATTCAAATTCCCAGATGCAAAGGTAGAGGTAGACGTTTTTCTCCATAACATGGATACCATTATAGCATGGCCTTACATAGCCAGTTATGTTATGGTATGTGATGTTATGTTTATGTGAAAACATTTCACATAATACAGTATTACCTCAACTGTGGTTATATTAACAATTGGACTGTATCATAACTAGCGGTTATTCTTTCCCCATCACCAGACACAGGATACTTCATTTGATGCCAAGGGTATAATCAATAGTTGACTGGTACAGTCTAACTCGTGATACAGAACAGTATATTACCTTATTTTGGGAGATGCATGCCCCATAACCTTTGCTTGTTGCTCTGACCTCTGTGCTACACCAGAGCCATTGTGATGATATTTCTTCTTCAATATAAGTTTTCATTTGCATGTTTTTTTTATTTTTGTCAAAGCATTCCTTCCCCCAACTCTTCAAGAACCACTTCAAATTTTTTCTAAAAATGGTATTGCCACATATCTTTTCTTTCTCTGGAGACAGCTCCTGTGCGGTTTACCCAAGATGAGTGATAGCATCAGACTGAAACAGTGGGTTTAAGTTCTGGAAATGCAAACAGGCCAGTGAAGCAGATTGGCGAGGTGCGCGGTGGAGCAGCGATGGGCCTGAGATAGTGAGGGAGGGGGAGAGGCGTCAGGGCTGACATGCAGGCTGACAATCAGGGCCCCATCAACATGAGTATCTCCACAGTCACGCACCATGGCACTCCGCCCTGTGTGAATACCCAGAGACCCTGTGGAGGAAAAGAATAACCCTGAGCACCCCTGAGAGGGGCCATTTTAAGGGCACCTATGGCTCTTCTCTTCTTAAAACTGCCAATATTTTTTATTGTTTTGTATTTCTGAAATTTAAAATGGTACTGAGCGAGGATATGAAACGGTAATTAGTAACTACAGAGAACATATTTAGTTGGATGTACCAAACTGTGTGCCAGTAATCTAACTACTCAGCACTTCCTGAATTATAAATGATGTGTCCAACCAAACACTTTCCCTGTGTTATCTTCACTTAGAGCCTTATTAGATTTCTTAAGCTCAGACTGCTCATATAGTGTACCTGTACGTACAGTATGTGTGACAGTGGTTCATACTTGTAATGATGTATTTTTCTTAATGCAAAGGGTAACAAAAACATGAAAATAAATGTATCCTTATTATTGGACATTATATCTTTTATTTTCAGTGAATGAGTGTTTATGAGTGACTGGATTCAGGACAGTTCAAAATGCTCGTGGTGACAGTATGAATGTAGTGTTACTGGGCCTCATTTATCATTCAGGCGTACGTTCAAATCTGATCGTAAAGTGAGCGCACGGCCATTTTTAGGGAAATATCCGGATTTATCAAAATGAACGTGGGTGTACGGTACGATGAAATCTCACGACAGCTCTCGACCTTTCGTACGCTTTTCCCAGTGGCGAGGCAACAACATTGCATTCAATGAACAGCGAGGCAATAGTTGTGCAGCCTATAATGAAAGCAAATAACTTTTGTTCAGAGCACTGCGGAGTCAACAGGTGATAAACAAAAACGCGCTCTTTGAAAAACATGTGAGCTCTAAAAAGTTTGTCTTCAGTGAGTAGCTGATCAAAAAATTGGCACGTCCAAGTCATTCCGTTTATGAAAATATTAAAAGCAGTTAATGCATCTGGGCAATATTTTAAAATGCACTTGGCTGTAGACTTACGTTGTGTAGCCTAATTGTCAAAAATATTATCTGAATAAGTTGATTTTTATTCACTAGCCTATTAGTTTAATCTCTATTGTGCAGTCTAAATGAAATGAAGCAGAAGCCGGTTAAAATGATTACATCAGGAATAGCCTCTTATTGGAGACAGACAGCCATATGAAAATAATTACTCCAGTCATGTTGTATGCAAGGCGCAAAACAGATCATATTTTTTCTATAAATCCGATCTAGATTTATTAGCCTAGAAGACCTAACGAACTGGCGTGATAGAAATCTTGACGAATCAAGTCACAGTCGCGTCTTCTATCACGTTACACGTTATCACAAATATAGATAATAAAATGGGCGTGTGAGTATGGTAATTCATAATGACATGAACGCGCTTCCTAATATAGCTACGATCAAGTCTGATTTATCATACATTTACGAACACATCAGTGATTTACACAAGTTTGATGAATCACACGTGAGAATTTCGTATGCAAGCTGGATCCGTCAAATATACACTACTTTTTACGACCATATTGATGAATGAGGCCCACTGTGTTCCTCTCCTAATCCCACTACAGAACAGAACTGTCCTCTAATAGGACATGTAGCCTGAATTGCATTTTAATGGACCATTCCAATGAATTCATCTGGGAGCAGTAAGAATAAGACCCCAGTCCAGAAGGAACATTAAAGATCTAACCTCAGACTTAATAGTACCCTTCTGGGTATGTAGCTGGGGCCTATTTGCTGGTTGATACATGTACCGGACTGTGATGATTTAGACTTATAATCAATTACTGTATATTTCTCCCACTGGCCTCTGAAAATATACAAGATGGCTGTTTATATTTTAAGCAATTTTATCTACTAATTGTATTGTTATTATAGCAGTGTAAGGATTGCTCGGCCACAATTGGTACAAAATGGAGACACAACACAACTATGAGGTACCAAGAATTTATTACAAAAAATAATCATTCAAAAACCAACCAACGTAGTGAGAACATACTGTACGAGGTGTGAATTGTAATGGACATGGAGTGTGAATGAGTGCACAATGAGATCAGTAAACGGGTGTTGTAGGCAAAAGAAAAACTACAAACAAAACCACAGACTGCACGCCTGCACGGCCACTGCTGCCCGGTTGCATGGTGGCGAGGAAAAGGAAGACATTTTTGAGTGGCAAACGCATTCTTCTTATAATGGCTTAGCCAGTTAGCAATCCAGTAATTAATGTCTCTCCTGCTGAGCACTGCTGCTACCACACCTGCAAACCACACAGAAAACAACCCGCAACCCTGCCAGCAGGGAAACAGTGGGGCACAGAAGATGGGTTATCACAGTATGTATGTTGGTGATTAGCAAATGGATAAAATTTTCCAAGAAGCATGGAATTAATATATTTGAGCATAGAAACTATAGAATAGTTTAAATATTATAATGACTATAGACAGGGGTGCCATATGGGGGAAGTTCCAAGGGTCCTCATAAAAATGTGCTGTAATTGTGCAGGGATGGGGTGGCCTGGGGTGATGGGGCCTCAATCTTTTCATGGGGTCCAAAATCCCTGGTGGCAGCCCTGACTATAGAATACATTTTGTACTTTGTGAATCCTTTTTCTGTCTTTTCTCTGAAAACATAGCTTGTACCATTGCTTAAGGGTTTATTAGCGTAAAATATCTGCAAAAATACTACCTACGTACACGTCATACTAGAGCGAACCTCAAACCAGGGTCCTATATGTAATAATAGAGATCTTATGCTAATTTCAATAGAATCAAGACCTACTAAAAAACGAACTCACCCTCATGGTGGAATATTTCTGTTTTCCAATAAAGATACAAATAAATGCTTCCTGCAATGTGAATGTGAATTAAATATGTGTTCATTCAACAAATCTCCAATAGCCTCCTAAAATGGAGGCATCTGAGGAAGAAGCTTGTCTTCTCGACACACTGAAGTAAAGTCGTTCTGCAAAGATTCAACGAAAGAGGAAATCTAAAATAAAAGTAGGGCCGTGTTCCAAGCACAATGCCCTAAGTAAACACAGAGGCGCTGGAGAGACATGCTTCTCGACCTGCCAACATAGGAAATCAAAGTAGGTAATCACCGAGATACTCAAATAAAATGATACACTACTCTTTCTATCCGCACGCCTGCTTTTCAACCACCCCTCAGATGAGGCAAGCCCAATACGCCTATGCACACAAACCTCTGCAAACCACTGCTTATGAAACTATTGCTCGCAAGCAGAACCTGAAAATTCATAGACAGCTTACCTACTCCGCGGCTCCCTGACCTCTTTCGCAAGCCATTTTTCTTTTTACAGAAAAGGCCCGCTAGTTTAGTGATCTTTTTGTTGTAGATGTTTCTTGTTCATGGTCATTCATGCTCAGCATGGGGTAGGCATAAGCCATTGGTTTTTCTCTATAATTGTTGAAGGAGAGTGATTTGTTCGGTCAAAGAAGGGAAAAGTGAACATATTTAATAATTTGAACGTAAATGCACTGCTTAGTTAGTGCCGCTCGTGACAGAGATCCTGCAGATGTTAGAAAACACGTCAACAGCTAGCTAATGTTACATGGGCGAATGGAAACGCTTGCTAATACTTAAGGCCGAAACATATACTTCATGCAAATATAGGAATGTGGACACTTCGAGCTACGCAAAAAGTTTTTCTTTTCCAATGACATTTGTGAAAGACAAAATGTTGTTTACTGTTGTTGCCTGCTATAGCGTCCCTCGCTGCAATGCTCTGGTTTGTCTTTCACAAATGTCATGGCAAAGCAAAACTGTTTTCGTAGCTCGAAGTATCCACGTTCGCGTATTTCCGTGAGGTATGTTTCGGCCCTTAAAGGGTTAGTTCGGAATTTTGGACATAATGTCTCAATTACGAATTACCCATGATGTAGTTGATTGATGGAAACAATTTTCAGCTAATTCCATGCTGTCCCTTCTTTTGGACATACACACGTTGCTAATGCTAGCGCAACTCTAAGGTAACCGGTAGCATCCACTACCAAACGCACTTAAACACTCCACAGTGCACCCAAAGCAAATAAAATATGACGGCAGTCTATCTGGGTTATTTTGAGTGTTTATACCATCATCTTTGAAGTCAAACTGTCGTTGAATCCTTTACTTTGTGCTGACCTAATATTCTCTGTGGAAGTACGGCGGTGGAGCGAACGTGGCCATTGCAACTTGTTACTCTTCTTTGTTGTTGTAGTCGACCAGTGCCGGCACTACATTCGTAGGTAACGTAAAGTATCGCTCCCCCGATAGACTGTTGTCGTATTTTATTTGCTTTGGGTGCACTGTGGAGTGTTTAAGTGCGTTTGGTAGTGGATGCTACCGGTTGCCATAGAGTTGCGCTAGCATTAGCAACGTGTGTATGTCCATAAGAAGGGACAGCATGGAATTAGCTGAAAATGGTTTCCATCAATCAACTACATCATGGGTAATTCGTAATTGAGACATTATGTCCAAAATTCCGAACTATTCCTTTAAGGTTAGCCCTAATGTTAGTTTAACTATAGTCTTTGTGATGAACACAAAGTCTGGTCTATAGACTTGCTTAACGTGGTAAAGAGTCGCCCACATGCGAGTATATCTCGTTTATTAATTATCTGCCTCAAAACAAACTCTTGAATATCTTTCAGAGATGGAATGTCGTGAACTTCCAAAACTTTCTTCAATCCAGCGTTAAGCTCTAGGTCCGAAAGACTCATTGTTCTTGATGGATTTGCAGCATTCACTAGCTACCGATTAGTTATAAGAACTTAGCACAACTTGTTTCCCGGCGGACTGATAAAACCCAATGCACTGCGTCGTACCGGAAATACGCACACACTCCTGTGATTGACAGTGCTACTAGCCAATGAGTGCTAACTGAGTTTTCCCACAGTCCTGTCCAGCTTATGCAAGCCTATGCATCAGACGCTGAGTACGAAGTGCGTCAAAGCGGCTGAGGCTGAGACTAGTTTATAACTATCAGGCAACTCAAAAACACCGGCCGTATTTAACGTTAACGCTAGCTAGTTAAAAGTAACATGGAAACACATGCTAACAGATAACGTTAGCTATAACGTAGTCAGTTTACCAGATAGCTAGCGTTAGCTAACTCAAAATACCAATGTTATCATTTGATTGGTAACTTCAATGTAACAGATAATCCGTGCAATGTAACGTTACGTAAAGGAACAAAACGAAACCGTTTTAGAATGTTGCAGAGGGGAATTGCAGTGACCTACCCAGTCTCAGAACGTCCCATGTTGGCGCTTGCAGTTACAGGCGATTCACCTCGTCTAATCGCAGGTGGCGAGTTTTAGAACACAACGTACGTCAGTGCTAGTTTAGTTCGTTTTTTTTCTAGAAAATCAGCGTGCAGTCTTTCCCCAGAAGTGATGCTATCTCTAATTCGTATTTTGTCTCCGAATCAACGATGACACCAGCTGTTCACAATAACTACTTTCATATATTTGAGATTAATATCGCAACCAGGAAGTAACTATGCTAAATAAAAAACACGGACACGCTGCCCACGTCACTCTGGGTAACCCGGATCATGCGCTGCACACATCACTCTGGGTAACCCGGATCAAGCGTACTACAAAATTCGGACAGACAGACCAACTGACCGACCACAGAGTGACTTATACTAGCTGCTGGTCGCAGCTAAAGGGAAGCAAGAAGTTGAAACCCTTAAGAATAAATGCGATCTCTCCATGTTAAACAGTTTAATTCGAAACCCATGGTTCTTAGTTATAAGCTTAATGCCACAATGTATCAGTTAATCAGTTAGTTGCAGTCTGTGAATTTAGTGCTAATTATGCTTCAGGCAGCTGGTGGGGAGTAATGACTCATTTTTCTGGCAATGTATGGACTTCTCATTCAGTTGTCCTTGAGCATTGATGTTAATATGGGACTTTTGTGCAGCAGTGGGTTGGAAGGAAGTGATTTAAAATAAGAGAACTGAGTGGAAATTGGCAGGGTATATTTTTGCCTACACTAATTTATAAATAATAGTCATAAAGGCCTGTATTCACCCTTTGATTAATGACATGAGAGTAGCTAGGCTTCATGAATTTAGAGTTAAATTAAAGCAAAAATTGTTTGGGGCAATTAGACATCAGACACAGCCCCACACTGTTCAGAGTGCTTCTTTATTGTGTGTTGTGTCAAGGGTTATCCACTACAGCAATTGCATATTGACAAATGGTGCTTAGTGTTAAACTAGATGCATTTCTCTCTTGGTACAATACAGTTGTAAAAAGGCTCACAAATTTACTTCTGGGTAAATTTATAAAAGTTCTGGGTCTAATGTTTGTCAAATTTAGTACAGTCTTACAGTGCCCAACAGTCAGCAGTGCCTCTATTATTGGCACCCCTGGTAAAGACGAGTAAAAAGGGTTATAAAAAAGTTACCATTTGGTGAATTAGCTTAAAGGGATAGTTCGGAATTTTGGACATAATGTCTCAATTACGACTTACCCATGATGTAGTTGATTGATGGAAACCATTTTCAGCTAATTCCATGCTGTCCCTTCTTTTGGACATACACACGTTGCTAATGCTAGCGCAACTCTATGGCAACCGGTAGCATCCACTAACAAACGCACTTAAACACTTCACAGTGGACCCAAAGCAAATAAAATATGACAGTCTATCGGGGGAGCGATACTTTACGTTACCTATGAATGTAGTGCCGGCACTGGTCGACTACAACAAAGAGTAACGAGTTGCGCTAGCATTAGCAACGTGTGTATGTCCAAAAGAAGGGACAGCATAGAATTAGCTGAAAATGGTTTCCAAAATGAACTACATCAGGGGTTAGTCCTAATTGAGACATTATGTCCAAAATTCCGAACTATCCCTTTAATCTCACACTGAAAGAGAAAAATCCAACCTTTAATTGAAGTAAATTTATTTAGAGAAAAAAAAAATCCAAATCAAACAGTGAATTTTTAATAACCCTTTTTACTCATCTTTACCAGGGGTGCCAATAAAAGTAGAGGGCACTGTATATGTATGTGAGGCTGCTATAAACAAATTTACCCTGACTGGCTCAAAAATGCTCATGTGACCTGGCATAACACCACCTGACTACGCCACCTTGGGAATTACGCCCAAAGAAAGTTTGTACGACTCAAGGGATTATGATCAATCCCCACATAGGCACGTTCAACTAAATGAACAAGCAGAGACGTGGATTCAATAATAAAAACATCCAGTTTATTTGTACAATCATAAAAACACAATAGAAAAACCCACACAAAAACCCACCGGATTCCCAAAAATACACAATTAGTTGGTTGGTAGGTCTTCCCCACCACTAGGGGTGCTACTGGGTGTGTGCGGGTACGGGTCCGTGGAGAGGGGATAACTTACCGGAAGTGGAACCGAAAGGTCACCCACTCGTGAAGGTGCCAGCAGACATATACACACACACACTGTAAAACGGTGAGATACGGACACGGTGAATACAGCACAAAAGATTCTACTTCGACACACACGCACACTATAGCATGCAGTGAAAAGAACGGAACCACTTCCGATGGCGCCGCAACGACCTCCACGCCACCAGCACAGATCCCAAACCATGCACTGCAACGTAAACAGTAAGCAACCCCGAAGCCCCAACTTGATAAGCAGTTGGTTTGTCAATAGTAGGGATATTAAAAATACAAATACATACGGAACCCCAGGGAAAAGGTGGATAAAACACAATTTAAAACCCAAACCGCGCTCAGCGGCCGGAGCTCCACGTAGCTAGTTACCGGCTAATTGATACAACCGGAACCTCGCTATCCGCATTCCTTAGCTCTTTAAGGAGGCTGAGAGATAAACGCAAATTTCTAATATCGGCAAAACAGCAGCTAGCAACATCCTATAATGGCAGAAAATATTTATTAGTGCACATGCAGTGTAGCGTTCTTGTAACTGCAATGTTTTAGCGCATTTTAACCATGACATTACATTACCTCAGAAGCCAAATGCTTTCCTACTCATACCATTAACAACATGTATAAAAGATTAAAATAAATACCTCTATAGGCTATGCACATGCAGTCTCCAGCTCCACCACTCCGTCTGTGGTGACCTACAATAAAATAATTTCCATCAGGCCTACCTGGAACATGACGTGGGCTGCAAGTAAGAGCAAACTGCAACGTACCTTATACCTTGAAGTCAGACAGGAACTTGCATACAGGAACAGGGAAGAACAAGAACCCCGAATAGGTAAGGCATTTCCTTGTACCTAGTTACTGCAGCATATTTATAGGCATTCAGAAATGATTGATATGTGTGTCAGCAAACCACATACCTAGATACATGTTCACCTAGCCTATTCGCTAGTTAGGGTGACCTGTACATCGTAACCTGTTACACTCAGGAAAATGAGGTTTGCAATCAAAACCCTCTACTTACTCACTAGATCAGATTCCCACATTATTAATTTTTTTATTCTTAAGGGGAGTCTATGCTTAACTGCTACTTAGAACGGGCTGGTTCCTGACTGCACGGAAGACAGACTGTAATTATGCAGTCTTTGGTAAAGAACAGCAACTTGGGCCCCTCTGTATTTTTAAGTCATTTTAGACCGATATCAATTCTGTCATTTTTAAAGCAAGATTTTATAAAAGGTGGTTTCTAAACAACTTATCACACGCCTCAATGAATACACCTCAGGTTTCAACAGCTTTGGTTGACGTTGTAACACACCTTCCACTGAGTGCAGCTGCTGTGGGTGTATCTGTTCTCATTTTATTGGCTGTAACCGCTGCTTTTGATATAGTACACCATGTAATTTTGCCCATCACCTTGAAAAATGGGTTGGTCTCTCAAGCCCAGTACTCAACTGGTTGAAATCCTATATGACAGAGAATATAACATCACGTGTGGAGGATCACAGGGATGCATTTTGTGGCCTTTGCAATAGCCTCTATTTATGTTCCCCTTTGGCAGTTTAATTACAAAAATACTACTAGTTTCCATACCTGTGCAGATGACACACAACTATACATCGTTATCTCATCGTAACCGTGCCACAAGCCATTTAATAGAATATCTAAAGCATGTTCAATTTTGGAAGTATTTCCTCCATCTTAACCAGGATAAGACAGAAGTTTTAATTGCTGGATCAAAAGATTAAAAAAATAAAAGATCATTTGTGACCTATAGGCTCCTTGGCATTACATGTTAAAGCAGAAGTGAGAAACTTGAGGACAATATGATTCAGACCTGAGCTTTCAGCCAAGAAACATCATTAAAGTGGGGGGTTTTTTTCACCTTCAGAATATAGCTAGAATTAGGCCTTTTCACAGTCGGACATTGGAAAATTAATTCAGCATTTGTCTCAAGTAGACTTGATTATTGTAATGCTTTTTTCAGGCCTTCCAAAGCACAGGATAGAAAGATTGGTTCACAGTTGGTTCAAAATGATACTCCAAGTCTATTGACAAAAACAAAGAAGAGAGCTCATATTATCCCAGTAAAATAATTTTTAAATAAATTCTAAAGCAAACAGCCAGTACAACGATTTATTTAAAAATGATTTTACTTTTTTACAAATAAATATTTCTTTGAACTTTTGGAGAACATACAAAATAAGCCTAAATGTGCCCTCCAATTGGCAGATTTCTGTGTATCCCAAAAGTTCACTGCAAAAGAGTAGGTGACGCTTCCTTTTCCTGTAGTGATCTTAGACTGTGTTTGAGCCTGCATCTGCAGACCACGGAGGCACCAACAGTAGCTAGTTTTATAAGTTGATTGAAAACACATCACAGTACCTTTTGGTTGATTTGAGTTGCTGTCATGCCTTTAATCTTAATTTATCTCAAATCTTGTTTTGATTAATTTCAGCTTGCTTTATTTCTGATCCTGTTAATTTTTAAATAGAATATTTTAAATATTCTCCCATTTTATTTTACTAGGATGTTTCTGCATTTTCCTGGAACAGTTTTCACTTTCATCTTTGTATGTCCTTGCTTTCTGTGAATAACTTTAGCTGCAAATAACTTGAATTAAAGTATCTGTATAAATAATAATAATAATAATAAGAAGAAGAAGAAGAAGAAGAAGAAGAAGAAGAAGAAGAAGAAGGAGAAGAAATGCAGATGCTAACAGAGAAGGACACGAGTTAGATCTGACAATATAGTGACCTTGAACATGTGTAATTACATATGCGACATATGAATGGTTGTAGCCTACAGTACTACTGAAATCAGTGTGGCACACCCTCATTATTTGCAGGGCCTTGTGTACTTCCGTTAAACAAAACCTATATACTTTCACAGTATTTAAATGTGTAATTACTTATTAT
This sequence comes from Synaphobranchus kaupii, assembly GCA_029718625.1. Classification (NCBI taxonomy): domain Eukaryota; kingdom Metazoa; phylum Chordata; class Actinopteri; order Anguilliformes; family Synaphobranchidae; genus Synaphobranchus; species Synaphobranchus kaupii. The sequence continues at coordinate 100,549,142 of CM056377.1, read as the reverse complement.
AAAAGAAGAATAAATCACACTTAAGCCAACAATGCACACAGAACAATACACAATATAATAAAGGTTGGTGGTTGTGACATGGTGCTGTGCCCATCCTCAGTTTCCGATGTTTTTGATGTCATTGCATGTCATTATTGTGAATGACATGTAATGGTTTTGACATTTAATAATATGTTACTGATTATTTTCTATATTTATTGATACATTTTCTTTTTCAGATTTCCCTACTTTTTATTCCAGTGCCTCCTGGCAATAAACAGTCATAACAGAGGTTGTTGGTGTCCTCTGAATCCCACTTAATTGGGCACAGAACGCAATACATCCATGCTCTGACATACAGGCTTTTGAGATGTTAGTATGCTCCTGTTACACAATTCTATAATCAGACTTTGATCCCCTTAATGGGCTAAAGCTGCATGCCTGGTGGTTTTGACTTTTCAGCTGCTAAGCTGGGCTTCATATTCACATCAGAGGCAGTGATGCATCATCATGAATTTTGAGTACATCCTCAATGCATCCTGGATCTGTGCCAAAGTCAGTAGTGGGCCTTTATTCATTCACGGTGTACAGGAGAATATGCCTGAATCAGTTTTGCAAGCATAAACATGACATACTAAGCTTCTCTGACAATCATCATGTTTACATGACAGCCATTCACCTTTCCACTGTGACTTCTGGAGGAGTCTTTGCCTTTACAAAACTACATGATTAGTACGAATGTCAGCGCTTTTTTCCTGGAACTGAAAACACATCCATACAAATTACAAATGTGAACACACCCATCCAACCATTCAGTAATAAAATAAGCTTTGGAAAGGTAGAATAAATATGTTGCATAAACTTCAGCTCAAAAAGGATTAGTCCCCATTCTATCAATGTCAGGGTGAGTAGAAGGTAAGAGAAGGCCATAATTTACCATTGTGATGCATGTGAAAACATTGATGCAATGGGGAGAGAAATTGTTTTGTGGGCTGTCAGGGTTTCATCACTAAAATCTCTGCAATGTTTTAAGCAAATATGAATAAAACAACATAGAATAATGATAACTGTTACGGCAGTGTACAGGACTGGACCCAAACGCAGGACACGGCAGCAGGCAGGAGACAGGCTTGGGCAAAGCAGGGCAGGGCTGGCATAGGGACAGAACCAGGAAGAGGCAGGTGGGCAGGAGGGCTGGAGCTGGGCTGGACAGGAGCTGGGCTGGACGGGGACGGGCAAGGCAGGCAGGAGAAGCGGAGCAGGCCTGGACGGGGGCGAGCAAGGCAAGCAGGAGAACCGGAGCAGGGCTGGGCAGGAACAGGCACGACAGGGGCAGGCTGGACAGGCAGGAGAACACAAACTGGACGGGTACATAGGAACGAGGTGCAGACAGGGAACAGACAGGAATCAAAAAAGGCTAGAAAGTAATATTACAAGCACAAGGCAGGGCACAAGACGATCTGGCATAGAACAAAGAAACAGGAGACTATATGCCAGATTGACAACGAGACAACAAGGAACAGGTGAGACGAGACACATGAGGAAGCACATCAGGTGCGGGAGCTAGAGGAACACAATCGGGGAAAGAGAAAACACGGAACTGACTACACATAGACGGAAAACCAGGAAATCGGGATAGAGGCATGGGATGTGACAGATAACCATACTGTGTCATAGAGATAACTGCATGTTCAAACATAGTTAATTAAGAAAAGTGCCACCAGAATCAGCCACAAAAAAATCAGTTAAATTTCTTTTACATTTTATACAGCTACCCACAAATGACCCCACATAACACCTTTGTATACAAATTTGGAAAAGTCATGCAGTGTGACGATGAAAAAATAAAGTTAACTGGTTTTTAAGAGACGTCAAACATTGCGTTGGGTCGAATTGATCCCAAACATAATATGAGGGTTAATTGCATAACCCGTTTGTCAGCATATTTTATGCAATTATAGAGCTGAGTTGATTAGATGGAGGAGTCCAGATGAGTAGATTTTATATGGCATATTAGCAACTTTAAGTATTTTATGTAAAATTGTGCAGGGGTCCACAGGTCAAGTCGTTTCTCTTCTTCTGGTGTGGTCAATGAGACAGTAGACAGACAGTGCAGACAACTGCACTTGCTACTTATGCGTCTGCTATATATCAATGTGCTTTTCAGTAGAAACTCCATTACTTTGTAAATTTTGGTGCTCTTGTGTCTTCCCATATGGAAATGTAAAACATACCATATACACTTATACACCTCAAACCATCACTCTGCTGCCAGATATGCAGTAGATATGGATGGATCACTTTAAGGATTGTTTCTCCTGATTTTCCTATTGAACTCTATGGAAAAATAAGTTAGGAGAAGAAACCCTTCAAGTTATCCTTCCATATGTACTGTATTTCTGGCAGCAGAGTTATGATTTAAGGCTTGTTTGATACGTCAGACCCTTCATGACTTACAGCCATTTAGCCAACCATGTATTCCATACTGTTCCAGTGTAATTTATAGCTAGATCTAGTCCCACCCCCCAATTCCCATAGAGATCCATTCAAATGCAGAGACAATATAGTATCGCTTGTAAGAGTACCAGAAAATAAGATATCAAGAGTCTTTTGATGTTGTTGGGTCACAGACATCAAGAAGTCATGGCATGCAAAGTCAAAGGATATGCGACCAAATATTTAAAATTTAAAGGGACAGTCAATTTAGTGTTCGTAAACTTCTGGCCCACTGGAATTGTGATATAGTGAATTAAAAGTGAAATAATCTGTCTGTAAACAATTGATGGAAAAATTACTTGTGTCATGCACAAAGTAGATGTCCTAACTGACTTGCCAACACTATAGTTTGCCAACATGAAATCTGTGGAGTGGTTAAAAATGAGTTTTAATGACTGCAACCTAAGTGTATGTAAACATCCGACTTCAACTGTACATATCTATACATATTGTATTCATAACTTTCCCGAACTCTGACCTTTCCCATGATTCATAGCGGCGTCATAGCGATAGCCGGTTTCTTCCGTCCGGTCTACTGTGTTTACGTTGGTAACTAGCTAACTGCTAACTAAATGTATATGAAGACGAACATTATTTAAAATGGCCACATTTCGCAGATGGTTACATGGATCGGATTATCTAACAAGTACTGGCGATAATACGGTGAAAGTGCCGCATCCGTCTATCCTAACGGAATGGGTAGACGATATGAAACAATGGCCCGACGTTAGCTACGTTGACATTGTCAACTACTTCATTCTTAGTGAGGGCGTTGATGGCGAGGAACTTAGAAATTACAAAAGTACAGAGGCTTATAATTATCTACATAGCAATAAAATCGGTAAAGTATTGTGTAAAAAAAGTCTGCGAGTTTACTTTCTTAAAAGTTGAGGTTGAGCCTAGCCAGAGTACCAACAAACCCAAACAACTGGCTTGGGTAATGATGAGAGCCAACGGCGTGATCGAAACAGTCGGCTGTTCCTGCATTGCAGGGTTGGGGAAATCCTGTAGTCATGCAGCAGCTATCATCTGGAAGGTAAGTATATGTTAGAGTAGCGCGATTGTACTACAGTAAGTAGCAAAAGCTAGGTTAGTGAAGATAACCATTTCCATGCAGTATACAAATTCTGTCAAACTCTGAAAACAATAAACACACCATACTATAATAATTACTTGTTTGTGTATTTGTCCAAGCTTATAATATACAAATACCTCGAGAGTGAAAAACAATACAATTATTGTTGCTGATTCAGGTCCAGAATGCAGTGGTTAGTGGAAAGACAGGACGCGCATGTACAGATGAGCAGCGCAGGTGGAATGAAGGGACATCCAAGAATCTTGAGCCCAAGCGTCTGAGCCAGATTAATTTCAGGCACCACAAGGCAGATGATGAGTATGAGGGAGAGACTAGGGCTGTTGGTAGTCAACTCCCAAACACACCACATTATCAGTCCCACAAAGACTTCAGAGAGAGTGTGGACAAATCTCAAACAAAACCACTATTTCTTCTCAAGAACACACTACTGGAGAAGTGTTAAATGCCACTCCATCAGCAGAACAACAGAGCAGTAGAACAGAGCAGGGAAATAGTGCAGTTGATCATTCAATATTTCAGCCACATCAAAATCATGACGATGATCTGAGTTGTGGAAAATGCAAGGCATTATATGAGGCTTACATTGATATTCATGGTGAACAAGCTGGTAAACTAGAATTGGAGACTAGGGAGCAAAGTGCATCTGATTTGTGGCACAGTTCAAGGAAAATTAGAATTACAGCCAGCTCAGCAAAGAAGGTGCCCCGTACGTGCAGGCACAAATAGCGAAAGATTCTTGTGTGAGCACATGTATCCCACCTTTCGTGGCAACTATGCCACCAACTACGGAAAAGAAAAAGAACTAACAGCCTGCAACCAACTTAAAGAGCAGGGAATAAACATTACACACAATGGCACAGTTGTAAGTGTTGAAGAACCATGGCTGTCAGCGAGTCCGGATGGAATCATTGACTCTTGTGAGCTCCTAGAGATAAAGTACCCTGTCCCAAATAGAAACCACCACTCACTCATTGACCAGTTATCTCAGAAGTGCAGTGATGTCAAAGTAGTGGATGGACAGCTTGAGCTGCAGAAAACTGGTAGCCGAGGGTATTACATGCAAGTTCAACTTGGAATGTTTTGCACAGGTCTGAAGACAGCCAGATTGATGATCTGGACACCAGATGAGAATGTGGTACTTTATGTGCAGTTTGATGAGATGTTTGTCAGGGAACAGGTGAAGCGGTTGAGAGCTTTCTACTTTTCATGCATGCTGCCTCGACTTGTTGATGAATGTGTTGGGGAGCGGCTTAAGTTTGATGAGAGATACGCTGAGATTGTGAGGAAAGTCTAGAGAACCCAAATGTGACCAAGGGCCACCATTATGGTGTGGGCCGCCCGCAACCAATTAATTAATAAACATTGTAGATGTTATCTTTATAATGAGCTTCTTTATAATACATTGGTAACAAAGAAATGATTTTCTAAGTAAATAATATATGGTAATGGTATTGTAAATACATGAAATTACACACAGAGCCACACTCAGACATGAACTGGGCCGCAAATGGCCCAGGGGCCACGCGTTCCTGACCCCTGGTCTAGAGCAGGTGATAGATCATTCATAAAGGCACACATCATTAAGGTGTGTTATACAACACAGCTACAGTAGTGACTTCTCTAGATGTTTATACAAATGAATCATACAATGAAATGTTCATTTAAGTTTATTAAAATGCACTTAAAAATCTCATTTTCTTTTACTATATTTTGAGTGAATTCAGAAAATGCATTCACATCATCAGCATTAGTTTCCACTGAAGTTCACATATGTACATACAATTTAGGCTATTTACTTGTATTCATGTCAACGTAAATAAATGAAATGTGCACTGACAATGTCTGACATGGACAAAAAAGTATCTAATGTGTTTTCATTCCTTTTACATTACAATTCTTGAGTTTATTTATAGCTTCACTAAAGTTCACATACTGTAGCTTATTCACATCATGAGTACTATTTTCCACTACAGTTCACTGCCTCCCCCCTGAAACTGCTTGGTTTTAAGCATGTCATGCAATTAACTACTGGTCGCCATCACAAATTAGATCACCCCGCAAATTCACAAGAGCAGAGCATATACGTAGTATCTTGTCTACTTTTGGAACCAGGGTAATTGGCACCACTTGTGACAATATTTTAAACACTTTTAAGCGTCTAATAGCCCTCTCCACATGTATTCTAACATTTGCTATCCTTCTAGTGGAAGTGACCTGTCCTTCGCTAAGTTGTGCACCTCTTTTTGTCAATGAGGGTATAACTAAATTAATTTTCCTTTCAAACAGTATGTCTCTAATTGTGAAACCACGGTCAGCCATGACCTCGTCGCCTGGGCACAAGTATTCCAGGATCCCAGAGTCCATAGTAATGAACTTATCACTGCATCGTCCACCATATGCTGCAGAGATGAACATTATTAATCCACATGGGGCTATACTTACAAGGTACTTTATAGTATTATGGGAGTAGTAATGGCTATAAGATTCTCCTCTTGAATCTAGGTTTTTTGGTTTTTGTAATAGGCTCTCGCTACAGTCTAAAATGCATGTTGTTTTTGGGTAATTAGTTTTAAAAACTGCTGGCATAGTCGCCTGAATGGTTTCCCTAGGAAGCCATGGGATAAGGTCTCTTGTAACTTCCTCCAATTTGTCTATCCAATAAGATATAATTTTACTTGTCATGCTCTCAGATATAAAGAACCGTCTGCTCAGATCACCTATCATGAGGTTCAATCTCAACTTCATCAATGTTAGAAGTACTTGGTCTCTTACGGACATTTTAAAAGCACCAGCAAACATTTCAAGTGTTGAAACAAGAGTGTTAAATGTTTGAAGTGGAATACCAGTGTATAGCAATGAATCTGAATCATTTAGAAGAATATGATGTCCCACATTGCACTGAGTTGCTTGATGATGGACCTCTTTACTGTGGGTTGGCTGCTTCGCATAACCATGATGCAGTAATGCAGGGTCTTCCCACTGTGTCTGTATAGAGCGCCCTGCGGTAGCCATCTTGATGGTTGTGTCAGAAGGGGAAGAGTCCACACTGCAATCTAGGTAAACAATGGAAAACAAGGCAGGTTTGGGTCTATGCCATCATCCATGTATGCAGAATAAAGATGTCACTTGCTCTAATTGGATAGCTAGTTACTTACGAGGCTCTTCGCGTTGCATTTCAACGTTGCTGGTCGAAGCCGATGTCTGACTAGTTACGTTAGCCTCGCACCTGGTTAGCTTTCGCCTCTTCTTAGCTGGTGGTTGTTCATAACCCAGGAATAACTCCGGATTCGGGTGCAGCTCCGTTGGTTTGTGGTCAATAAAATGAAAAGAACAGACATACACCCTCTTCGGTGGATGTTTTAACTTCAGCGCTGCTAGCCATTCTCTTGTTTTCGCCTCGTCCTTGGGGATTGAATGTAGCGCGTAGGGTGCCGGACAACATGTCTTGCGAGTCTGTCTGTGTTGAAAACAGGCTCCATTCATAAAATCCTTAAGTTTTCGCGAGTTATTTGTGCACCCGACAATGGCACGTGTTGAGCCCGAAGACATTATCTATAACTATCCTGTGACTGAGAACGGCACATTTGGCATAAAAAGTAAACGTTAGGCTGGCTTTAAACGGTGAAACTTTCACGCAACTTTACTTGCTTGAAATTTAGGCCACATACTCTACGCAAGGAACGCGCGCAACGACGCAAAGAGCAACGCAGGGGTCGTTTCTCGCGTTCTTGCGTAGCAAAATGTGCAGTCCAAATTTTGTAACGCGACGCAAACGTGTGGTGCAATTCCACGCGTTTCCGTTAGAGGTGCTAAATGTAAATACTGTTCAGTAACTGCGGAATTGCAGACTACACGCAAAGTAGTAATAATTTCCGGTTTAAGGTTACTCGCTCCAACCAGATTAGCCTAGGCTGCCAACTAGCGGACAGGTCGAAAAGAAGCCGGTAAACGCGCGTATAGTATGTAAGCAAAGACCTCGCGTATGTCCCGAATCTGCGTTGGCGTTCATGTTCCTTGCGTATAGTATGTACTAGGCCTTAGGTGAAACTAAGTTGCAATTCAGTTGCGTGGTGTCAAGCCCTCTGCAACGCACTTGAAACTTGTCTGAAACTCAGCCGCAACAGTTGCAAAACTCTCAACTTTGTTGACAACTTGTCAGATGATGTCGTCAAACTACCAATTTCACACACCCTTTTATGAATGGTAACCATAGCAACACCAACAGCTGATTAATAAAGCCGGCACATAACGCTAAATCCGCTGATTTAAAAAGTTTGTATTCGTCAAATATCTTAGTTACAACAACTATAATCTAGCAAAGCAGTTTTGTGCTTAGAGATGCAGTATTTATTCAGTTTGTAAATATGAACGTAACATAGGGCTTTACCTAATGTAACGTTAACGTTAGCTAAGGTGAGCAACGCTGGTTGCGAATGCGAGCAAGTTACTTCGCATAATCTGTGTATTAAAAACATTTTATCCAGCGAAATGTCTTAGATATGACAAATTACATCTAATAGTATCAAACTGTATCTATAGTAGGCCTAGCCTATTTTTTCAGATGTTTTCCCACTTGAAATAATCTAGCGAGAAAACAATATGACAGATGAAAATAAATTACCAATCTAGCTAGCAAATTTTTGTGAAATAAACTATTAAATCGTGTTGCATGGGACTGATTATTTTTTTAATTGCTTCGTGTAACTGTCAAGTTGCATGGAAATTATGTTGCATGCAATTTGCAACCTGCAACTAGTTGCGTGAAAGTTTCACCGTGCCAGCCTTAGCTACATTTTGGTCGGTGAAAGCGTTGGGTAAACCGGAAAGGAATAACCGGCAACCTTTTGGCGTCCCGGAAGTGTCGAGTGTCATGACGACACCCATTGTCTCTCGCAGGAAAGTGGTGAATACGTGCCCCTTTATTCATTTCCCTCCGTCTTTTCGCTGTCAACATTTCAGGTTCTAATATCTATTGTCCTTAGTAGCTCATTCCATGTCTCATTAAACTGATCTTCCATATTCCATTCTCTTGCTATAACTTTCTCAATATTTAAATAATATGACATCAAAATCTTCCATTCTTCCAGTTTCGGCACTACACTTGCTTTCCAATTTTTCAGTATAACTTTTTTCAAAACTATGAAGGAGACAAGTAAAACCTTTAATTGAGATTTTCTTAACCCTGAATCCCCTTTTCCTGTAATAAACATAATGGGCCCTATCTTACACCTGGCGCTAAGCGGCGCTAACCCAAACGCAAGTGTCTTTGCTATCTTACACCCGGCCAATGGTTCATTATAACGCCTTGCGTTCACGCCGTTTAAATACCATGTATTCTTGCGCCCATTACAAGTGAACTGGGCATGTTGGCCTTAAGATGAGGAGTGGCCAGGATTCTTTTTGGCGTATTGCTATCTTGAGCCAGCAGAAAGCGCTTGTGCTAGAACCACCACAAACCTGGTCTAAATTAAATTACACTAAATTACAGTGACAAGGTTTCCATATCCTCAGCTTATTAAAACCCCGCTGATTTCACCTGTTATTCCATAACTGAACAAAAGATTTTAAAGAGAACTAAGCGTCTAATTAGAAACTAAAACTAAATTTGCAGCATGTTACAATTAATTCTAATACCATTATCTGCATGTGCGCTTTACAGGAGCAGGTCTGTTTCCCCTGCTGTAAATCACACTTTTAATGGTCTTCCTGGGAAAGTGGATTGTTTTAAAGCATTACACTACCAGTAAAACAGGTTGGTAACATTTCCATAAGCAGGACATTATAAAACAAGGGAAAATATGCGTGAACCTATGGGTTGCCAACCTGACAGTGTCATGGTTTTGACCCTGTTTTCCTATGCGGTCGTTCTCCTTGGTGGCCACGCGAGGGCGCTGCTCATTAGGTGGATGCTTGCTCCGCCCTGCTTAGATTGCGGAGCTGCTGTTAAGCCCCCACACCTGTGCTTAGTCACCTGGAGAGAGGTATATAAGCCTACCGTTTTCTTCGTTCGGGGCTTCTACATTAATTGTTAAATTGTTATGTACTGTGGTGTATTGTTGTCTGTGAGTTCTCGTACCATTTTGGCTTCTTGCCTATTTTTAAACGTCTCGTTGTTGAGGCAGGGCTTATTTCTTACTGGCTTAGTGGTTGATTATCTCGTAGAAGTTTGGCACCGTAAATCTCTGCTCTATTTTCGCCATAGTGTGCTTTTTCTCCGTGTATGGAGATTTGGGCGTTCTGTTGGGAACTTTAGTCCAGTTCACTCCTAGGTGCATGTCGTCTCATGTGAGATTGGGCGTTTGTGCTTCTGCTGGGCTGCTTAGCTTGTGGAGGTGTAGAGTAGTTGTTCTTTGTTCCCCTTCGCCTGTTTGGTTTTCTTATTGAGAGACCTGGCGTTTTGCTTCTACTCAATTCCGTGTTACTGTGAGCCAGTAAGTAGCCTTGGTACGTTTTTCCCTGTTTAGTCTCCTTCTCGTGGACTGCGTTCCCCTTTGTTGTGAGTCAGGGTTTTTATTTGTATTGAGAGGCTGTCTTGCTATTATGTTTGCGTATGTCTTTTGTTACAGCTGTCCTGTTCGCCTTTTTGCCTGCGAGACGATTTTGTTGCGAACTGTTCTGTTTCGTTCTCCGGGTGTGTTGTCTCCTTATGTGGAGCTTGGGCGATGCTGTGGACGTGCTTGTGTTTGACTGCGTGTTTTTAATAATAGCCTCGGAACGTTAGCTCTCTGTTCCATTTCGCCTCGTTACATTTTTTCCATTAGTCAGAGGCTAGGGCGATTGTTTTATATTCTAGCTTGCGTTAGTCTGTGGATAGTAAGTTATGGGACGACGGTGCTTCGTCGGCTCACCTGTAAAATGTTTCTCTCTCTTGGGAGATTGGGTGTTTACCCTCTTGGTTTTATTCATTGGACTGCGAGCCTTTTTATTTCGCCATGGAACGTTAAATCTCTGTTCCTGTTCGCCTCATTCCATTTCCCCTTATTGAGAGGCAGGGCTTGTATTTGTGTTTGCGTGTGACTGCGAGCCTTAAGCCTTGGAACATTAATTCTGTTCCTTCGCCTCATTTACATTCCTCCTGTCTGAGAGGTTAGGGCGTGGCTCTGTTTTAAGCTTGGTCATTTTTTGCTGGTAAGGTTATGGGACTGCGGTTCTCCTTCGGCTCGCCTGTAAAATGTTTCTTCCCCCTGGGAGATCGGGCGTTTACCCTCCTTTAGGTTCTGCATATGACTATTAGTGCTAGCTTATGGAAGTAGCCACGTAACGTTATATCTGTTTTTTCGCCTCCTCTATTAAATCATATTCTGCTTTATTTGTTGACTGTTTGTTTGTGCCTTTACGCTACTCTTCCGTTCTTGTCTCGTTACCGAGACAGGGCGCATATTATGTATGGCCATTCAGACTCCTGTCCTTGCGCTGTACTTGCGTGTGACAGTGAGCCGGTTAGTAGCGTCTGTAATGGTGTTCCTTGTTCGTGGTCTTGTCTCCCCCCTTATCTGCGGGTATCCCGCCTTAGTGGCCTAAGGGCTTAATGATTCCCCTTGCTGCGTTTGGCTCCTCCCACCTCACACGTCACGCCTCATTACAGACAGCTTTATTGTATTTATTGTCATCATTAAGGCAAAATAACGTTATTTAATTAATCAAAATTAGAATGCAGGTAATGAACTTCGGATGAAGCTTGAACATGAGTTCATCGATTCATTGCATAATCAAACGAAATTCGTTAAACAAGCAGGCTAATTTGGCGTTTTCTAAGGTGAGACGGAAGCCATTGGTAGCTTATTCTCAGCTGTTGCAGGTGCCTTTAACGAAATTTAACCGCATGTATTTTGTAAAATAACAGCACTGTCTGGAATTGCCGGGAACTCATAATGGTTTGTCCGAATAATATTTATCATAGGCTACTATTGATCCATATAGCCTATTCCTTGATCACACTAAACACGCACGAGCATGTCTGTTTCGCCATCATATAAGCAATCCGCCAAGGTGAAAAAGCAGGCTTTTAAAGGGAATGGGATATGACATTTTGATTGATTTATTGCATGTCACGCCCAAGACACACCTATAATTAATGAAGAGACTAGGTTCAGCCCATTTGCATGCTGCGCTGTGCTTAGCGCCCAAAAAACACGCCGTTAAAATAGCAAAAGTGGACTTGGACTCGCCCTAAATGGACTTTATGCCATGCGCTTAGACCAAGCGCCAATATCGCCAAGATAGAGCCCAATGAGGGTGTAAAGTCTATTTCCTTTTTTATAGTTTGTAATACCAATTTTTCCATCTCTTTCCACAATTTTCTTATTCCTTCGCATTCCCAAAATGAATGTAGTAACGAGTCTTGGTGTATTCTAAATTTCAAACATTTATCTGAAATATTTTTATCAAATTTGTGAATTTTGTTTCTTGTATAATAAATTCTTGTTGGAAGTTTAAATTGTATCAGCCTCAGGTTTTCATTTATTATAGCTTCTTGTGTATTTTGTATATATTTTTTCCAATATGTTTTAATATCATCTCGAACCAAATCTTTATTCCATTTAGTTATTATATTATCGAATATAGCTGTAGCATTATACACTTGCAGCAATACTTTATATTGTGGAACACTGAGAGTGCCTCAATAATAAATGAATAAATAAAAGAATAAATAAATAAATGTGGAAATATAAAAATGAATAAATAAAATAATTTGGAAATAAATACATCTGGGAATGAATATAGAAATGTAAATGTATGTGCAATTAATTAAAGTTATTACATTTTTTTATTTTTTTATTTTCAAATATTTTTTCAAATATATTCATTTATTTCCATATATGTTTCCCAATTTATTTCCATATATATTTACCGATTGTCATTTCCCAACGAGCACAATTTGTCAATCAACTTGCTTTGCTCCACCCACTAAGTTTGCCTCGTTCACACCCTTCTAACGGTATGTGTTCAGTGTTGCCAGATTGGGTGTATTCCAGCCCAATTGGGATATTTATTTTTATGTTATTCTGCGGGGGAAAATGACTTTTTGCAGCTTGTCATAATTTGGTTATATTTGGTGTTTTTTCATCTTCCTCTTTCAGCTAATTATTCACATTAACTCTGGTGTAGTTTGTCCCTCCTCTCTCTGCCTATTCCTCAGTTGTCATTGAAACCAGTTAATTCGCTGCTTTTGTTTGATATGCAGAGGCTTGCCAGTGGGTTAGAAAGACAATCGTGAAAATCAGAAAGAACGCTGACTTTCAGTTGCTCGTGGAAAAGTAGGCTAGTAGCTGTTATGCTGTGTTCATGCTTTGTAAACTTTACTGTGTAGACCACCGTGTCTTTATCTTTGAACGCACGTTGACTGCCGTGTCTTTTCGTTTAAGCTATTTTCCTAATCAAACGTTTCGTGCTTACGCAAAATCGGGGAAAGCAAGCTTGCACACACAAAAAGCAAGTTGAGCAACATAGAAGTAGTGGGCGAGAAATGAGCAGCCTATGTTTCTATGTTACTCAACTTGCTTTTTGTGTGTGCAAGCTTGCTTTCCCCGATTTTGCGTAAGCACGAAACGTTTGATTAGGAAAATAGAACTAGCCCATAACTTAAAAGCGTGTGTGTGTGTGTGTGCGTTCGCAAATCATATTCATAAACATTTCAGAGTCTATCGATTGGCTTCTGACAGTAGGCTACCTCCACCTCCAGTCCAATCTCCCTCCCCCCTTCCGTTCATAACTTAATGTAGCCTATTTTATCCAAATTGGGCTATTTTTATTAGGCATGTTTATAGTTTCAAAATCTGGCAACACTGTGTTCAGAGCATAGGCTGTAGAGAAATGGTTCAGAGCTGCAGACAGCGTTTCTCAATGTGAGCAAATACATTCGTGGAGACAATTCCTCATACTGTATATTGAGTGAAACGACGGATAGAGAAAGCTTACTAGCTAGCACAATCTGTCAACTTGCTACCCACTAGTTCCAAGTCAATCAGGTTCCAACCCTCCATGTAGGCTATTCAGTGTTACTGACAGCGTTTCTTATGAGCAAGTAGAGAAGTCAATTTCTCAGATATTGAAAGAAAAGGCGGGCTTGTATATTGCTGTGAGCAATATAGCGATCTTGTGTCCGAGAAAGCTAGCGACATGACCATGTTCAATGTAGCCTACAACGTTCGCTGGCATCCTATGCAAATCTAAATCTAAAACAGATACCTAGCTAGCTTTCTCTATCCATCGTTTCTCTGTGAGGAATTTCAATTAATGTATTTGCTCACATTGAGAAACGCTGTCTGCAGCTCTGAAACACTACTAGTCTCAATGTTGGAAGGGTGGGAACGTGGCGAACTTAGTGGGTGGAGCAAAGCAAGTTGATTGACAGATTGTGCTCGTTGGGTAATTGACAATCAGGATATGACCATGACAATCGGTAAATATGTATGGAAATAAATTGGGAAATATATATGGAAATAAATGAATATATTTGAAAAAATATTTGAAAAAAATAAATAAATAATGTAATAACTTAAATTAATTGCACATACATTTACATTTCTATATTCATTCCCAGATTTATTTATTTATTTCCAAATTATTTTATTTATTCATTTTTATATTTCCACATTTATTTATTTATTCTTTTATTTATTTCCACATTTATATATTTATTCTTTTATTTATTTCCACATTTATTTATTTATTTATTCTTTTATTTATTTATTTATTATTGTGGCACTCTCGGTGTTCCATATTATATGTTTTACTTATTAAATAATGACTATTCGCTTTATCAAAGAGAATGCTGTCCAATTCATGCTGTCTTATTATCTGAAGAAATTTAAAAATTATGTTACATAAAATTTTTAATTTGCAGAAATGAAAAGGATTCTTTATCTGATAAATTATATACTTTTTTGATTTCCTCAAAGGGTATGACTTGATTATTACTTAATCGAGCTTTTAGATAATAGATTCCATTTTCTTCCCAAGAAGTCCAACAAAGTGGTTTATTTTGAATTTGTATCCAATAATTATTCCATTATGGTAAGCTGCCAGGAATTATTATAGATTCTTTTAAAAGCTTTTTCATCTTCTTAAAGTTTTGAATAGTATTATTTACAATGAAGTTATCTACATTTTTACTTTTATTCTTTGAGAAAAGTTGTAAAAGTAAATTTTTTGACTGTAATTGAAAATTTTCTATATGAATCCATTTTTCAAATAAAAGCATTGAGAGGTGAGTTGATAGAACTCAAAGTTGGGGAGATTTAAACCAGGGGTTCTCAATCCTGGTCCTGGGGGACCCCTGTGTATGCTGGCTTTCGTTGCAACCACAGTTGCAATCCCAGAATTTTAACAAGCTGTTAATTTTTTCTTAATTAGGTGCTTTTCATGTTTGGAGGAATTATTCGCCCACTTAAGACACATTATGTCAGAAATAGCTATGCATGCCATGTAGAACAAACTCCCCATGTTCACATTGTGCTTATTGTGCTATATTGCAACAATTACATAAGAAAAGGTTACAAAATAATGTATTTTCACTCAAATGAAAGAGTGAAGTGAATCAATAGGCTCCTAATTAGGTTGTTGAACACATGTGTTTAACTCAATTTTTTCTTTAAGCTTAAGACAATGCAGGTTTGGCTCGTTATCATTTGCTTTGTGTTTGAATTCTTCATTATCTACGAAATGGTTAATTTTAGTGGCCATGTGTCCACACTTTCACCAATTAGGAGCCTATTGATTCAAATCAGTCTTTAAATGGATCTGTTAAATAATTTTCTTATCTTTTTTAAATAATATAGCACAATGTGAACATGGGGTGTTTATTCTACATGGCATCCATAGCTATTTCTGATATAATGTGGCTTAAGAGGGTGAATAATTCCTCCAAACATGACAAGCACCTAATTAAGAAAAATTAACAGCTTGTTAAAATTCTGGGATTGCAACTGCGGTTGCAACGAAAGCCAGCATACACAGGGGTCCCCCAGGACCAGGATTGAGAACCCCTGATTTAAACCACCTTCTGTTCTTGGTAAGTAGAGCATCTCTCTTAATTCTTGCCCCTTTATTTGCCCATATAAATTATGTAATTACTGAGTTAAGAGTTTTAAAGAATGATTTTGGTGGGGCTACAGGAATGGTTGAAAAAATATACAAAAATTTAGGTAACCAAATCATTCTCATTAAATTTATTCTCCCAATAAGATTAATTGGCAAATCTATCCAATTTTTATATTATCTTTCAGTTTATTAAGTAATGTTTATTAAAAGATAATTTAATAAAAAATTTGTCAGGTTTCTCCTGACAAATTTTCCCATTGAACTCTATGGAAAAATAAGTTATCCATCCATATCTACTGTATTTCTGGCAGCAGAGTGATGATTTAAGGCTTGTTTGATACTTCAGACCCTTGATGACTTAGAGCCATTTAGCCAACCATGTGTTTCTATACTGTTCCAGTGTAATTTACAGCTAAATCTAGTCCCACCCCCCAATTCCCATAGAGATCCATTCAAATGCAGAGACGTTATAGTATTGCTTGTAAGAGTACCAGAAAATAAGATATCAAGAGTCTTTTGATGTTGTTGGGTCACAGACATCAGGAAGTCATGGCATGCAAAGGATATGCGACCAAATATTAAAAATTTTAAGGCACAGTCAACGTAATGTATGTAAACTTCGGACCCACTGGAATTGTGATATAGTGAATTAAAAGTGAAGTAATCTGTCTGTAAACAATTGTTGGAACAATTACTTGTGTCATGCACAAAGTAGATGGCCTAACTGACTTGCCAACACTATAGTTTGCTAACATGAAATCTGTGGAGTGGTTAAAAATTAGTTTTAATGACTTCAACCTAATTGTATGTAAACTTCCGACTTCAACTGTGTGTATATATATATATATATATATATATATATATACGTCCTCTTGAAAGACCAAAACCTTGTGTTATTATTAATAAGGTTTGTTAACGTAGACAGAGTGTGGGACATTCCTTTTTCGGACAAAACAACTATAAAATCTTTAACTACTGTTGTTGTATACCATATAGTGGGTGTTTTTGTGTTGTATTTTCCGCATAACAGGACTGAATATAAACTGGTATGTTAAATCATTCTTTCGTTTTTCTCCCATGAAGTATGACACTCCAGAATACGTCATGTCAGAATCAATCAGCAAACTTGGATTTCTGCGATGACGCGCACACTAAATCTTTCCTTCTCCCAGATGACAACATGTGGTCAGGGTCTGCCATGACTTACGGCTTATAGTGCTGTAATAGGAGAGACCCATCTTTAAATACTTGTTCAAAGCAAGTACTTTAGTCTAAAATATCAAACATTTGGCAGCTCACCAGTGTATGTAACACAGTATAGTATCATAAGTAAGAGATACAAGCAGAACATAAAAAGCTGTAAGAGCCTCGTTGTTGAAGGGGTGAAACATTTTCTACTGATTTAAAACAGACTCAGCTCTTAAAAGTAAGCCATTTTTAAAGGACACAGCCTGCTTTAAAAGGCTGTGGCCTTTAAAAATGGCTGATTTTAATTTACTTAATGTTTTGTTATTCAGCACCAAATATTATGTGACTTTCCCCCTTGTGAAAATGACCACGCGGATCATTTATCAATCAATCAATCAATCAATATTTATTTATATAGCGCATTTCACAACAAGTTGTCACAATGCACTTCACAGCAAAACCCAGCCTAAACCCCCCACAAGCCCCCCACCAGATAGCAGGGCATTACAGTAATCTAGCCTAGACGTAACAAAAGCATGGATCAGTTTCTCTGCGTCCCCTATTGATAGGAAGTGCCTTATTTTAGCTATGTTCCTTAACTGAAAGAAAGCTACTCTAGATATGTTTTTTTATGTGCGCGCTAAAGGTTAGATCTGGGTCTATAGTAACACCTAGGTCTTTCACAGCTGAGTTTGGAACAACTAAACAACCATCGAAATTTAAAGTAGATGTACCCAGTTTCTCCCTTTGGTTTTTTGGACCTAAAACCAGCATTTCGGTCTTTTCTGAGTTTAGGAGCAGGAAATTGGAAAGCATCCAAGCTTTAATATCTGCAATACAAACCTTATAACTCTGAGTCTGCTTGGAACAGTTATTGGTTTGACGTGTGGAGAGTTACGCCTGCTCAGGTTAATTGAGGGTGATTAATGTGATTAATGGCTTTGTTAGAAGTGAAAACACAAGACAGAATGGCTCATGTTACAGGCTAAATATTTTTTGGAAAAAGCCATCAGCGGGGAGTCATAACAAATGCGATCAGGTCTGTGTACGGACCGGGGTGTACACACAGTATGCCAAAACAGACTGTATTACATAAGGTGTGGGGCATTGCGTGGAAATCTCCTAGCCAAATGTTTTGGGGAAACGTACCCCAGAGCATGCACTCAGGGGGAAAGTGTAATATTGACATCACAGGGCCTAGCAATAAAGAGCCACTGTTTCTACTCAGGTCTCATTATTGTCTGTTTGTGTGGCTTAAGTTCGCAGTGACTTCTCTAGGCCTGTATGTACACTTAATGACTCCAGTTATTTTCCCTGTTGCCTCTATGCAAGTGACAGACTGATGTGGCTGAAATTCTGCCACTGTAATTTGAAAAGTGTAAGTTATATTTGCAGGCACAGTGATGTTAATACAAGCCTGTCTATGAGGCATTCAAATTATTAATAGAAAGCATGACGTAATAGTAGCCATTTGATTCATGAATGGAAATGACCTAACATGGTGGCTGAGTTACATATTATTATTATTATTATTATTATTATTATTATTATTATTATTATTATTATGTGTGTTCTTGTGATTTGTGATTATTTTTCTGACCAACTTCTGTTTTTGGTCAGTTAAAATAAGTATGTAGCTGAATGCAAATAAACAGAATATACAGAATATACACTGTTACAGTATATTCACACTATTGACGCATATTTATTTGATGTCTGGCATTATCTTGACCTTTTCACACCTAAATAAAAATCACTAATTAGACTTTTAGAAGTAGTCTAAAATCAAACAATTTATCCATGTTTTAGAAAACATTTTTAAAAAGCTGAAATGGATTTATCACCAATTCATTACAAAATGAATGAAGGAAAGAGCTGTTTGTCAACACATTGGAGGGAAGAATTATAGATCCATTTGGTTTAATGCTCAATATATGCAGAGAAAAATATTAATAAATTATCATTGCACATTTCATTAAATGTGAGGAAATATTTGCAGTGATTTATTGCGGTTTTTTTAAAAACATGATTTTCTGTAATCAAACCAGGAAAGTAAGGTCTACAAATCAAAGCAGCTTCCTTGACATTAGTCAAAAAATAATACCCTGGACATGAGTCTCTTCGTTTTCAGGTACAGCACTGCCATAAGAATGACTTTAACAAATGTCTCAGAAACTTTAGCAGAATAATAACTTAATGGCAGTCTATATCGTCATGCCTATTAGAACAAATTTATTCCTCATCCCCTCAAACATTTTTCTTCCCCCCTGAAGCTAGGACCTTGGATTGTCGTGTCTATAGCAGTAATCCAGTTGGAATAAATAGCATTTAAAGGTGCTGTTGTTCTTGGCAGGTAAGAGGTTCCCGTTCAGCCAGCAGCTGCAGTGGCAACAGTACAGCTTGTATCACGCCACCTCTGTCTGCCTGCCAGGCACATGGGTCCATTGCTCTTGGCTTAGCAGCTGTTATTCTTCTTGTGTCCTATGCTCACTGCCACCCAGAGCTGAAGTTTTATGTGTCAATAAGGCTTTTTCCCTCCCCGTTATGAGCTAGGCTCTCGCGCCATCAATCACTCATAAGGAGGTGCCAATAAGTTTCCACACTACATTTATAGATGGGGGACCACATAACATGAGAGGATTGTATTTCCAGTACTGAAAATATTACTGCCATTTGTTGGTTTCGGTTACCCAAGGACAGAATCAAAACCAGCCTTTGTAAATATCGTGCTAATGGCTCACGCAGGGGGGAACAAATCTATTTTCATCCGCATGCAGCAGCTACAGTCAAGTCGTAAATGTTCCTGAACAGGACTGGCATATGCTGCTTCAGCTGAACGGAGAATAGACTAGCTTTCGGAGGTGGGTGCAGAGGGCACAAAGGCCGAACTTGTGAGTGGTTTGAGTGCACTGCGCACTGGGACTGCGTGTGGGCGGTGCATTCACTTTGGACACAGCATATGGACCCATGTCCTCCTTACTTCTGGAAGTGCCGTTTGAGCTATTGGACTCACAGTTGGGCCTTAGTGGCCAAACAGCCTGTGAACAAGTAACAGTATAGCAACACAGCTGCAGCCGGAGGGCCAGAGTCAATTATCCTGGAGCTCACGGACTAGTAGAGACAGGAGCTTCAGGCAAGTTCACAAGAAAAACCAAACATTTGGATACGGAGTTGGAAAATTATCCCCTCTCTTTCAATTGTATATTTAGAGTTGTGAAATTTCAGTTCCACTGTGGCTTTCTCACTTACAAACCCTGTTTCTGGGAAAAAGTGCTAATCATGTCTCTTCATATTAGGGCTTCTGTGTTCCCTGAGTGGTAAAAAAGCTGACTTCAAGCCGTAGCAATGCGGTTATCAAAGAAGAGGCCAAATCAGTAGCTTTGAACGCCATTTCCTTTACAAACAGTTTTGCCAGTGGAGAAGGGCATTAAAAAAGCATAGCATTTTAGCACGCTTCAACCTTGGATATTTCTGCCTGTCATATACTTTCTTCCTCCGTGCCTCCCTATTTACTGTAGCCTACGGTGTTTTACATCACCCAATTCTCTGAGGAATGAGAGAGTAATACCAGTGTACAGTAGTCACAGAGGATGGAGATTAAAACAAGAACAAGATGGCTGCTTATTGCTTAGTCACTTCTTTTTATTAAAGGGAAATTAAAACCTGCATGTTGGTGGAAAACCTGCTTATTTTTAAGAAACTAGTCCTTAGCTGCCAATAAAACATAAAAAGTGCCATACAGAAAAAAAATGTTTTAACTGTTGAAACATTATGAAAGTTATATGAAAACTTGATTTGGTATTAAATTCCTAATAATTTGTCATAGATTGTCATAGATGCTATTTTACTATATAACTAAGAAATGCACACCATAGTTGACATTCACCCTAAAGAAATCTTAGGGATTCCTCCATGGAGCATGGAGGAATCCCTAGATTGACTAGATTTATTTAGTTGTTTAACGTTAAATAAGTAACATTTAAAGGTCTACAAATAGAGAAAGGCATCAAAAACCAAAAATATTTCAACAAGATATGAGGTTATATCTTCATGAGTTTGATGGGAAATCTATGCTTTGCTTTGTTAGAGACGGAAAATATAAATTCTGGCTTCACTTCACAACGATATATAAATGCATGAGACAAAAATTGAAATCTGAAATTGAGACTGAAATCAGAAGGCTCAAATACTGACAGAAAGTGCTTAGAAATATGAAAGATAATAAATATGGGTAAAAGGGCCCGCTACACTTTTATCCTGGCTGATTGCTGCTTCCATGTTGTCCCAGAATTACAGTTCCATATATTATGTGGTCAGTGACATAGAGACATTTTACTGGACTCAGCAGGTGGTGTATCCATGGCTTCTGGCCAGCCCACCCACTATGTAAGAGACACCCAACTTAGAGAGCAGGATGGGCCACAACCCTATAGGCAGCATTTTGGGGGCATGCCTGCCAATTGCAGGAAGGGAACCCTAGAAATGCTGGATTCAAAAATTTGGCAGGGGAATCAAAGGCTCACTTTGGGCCCTGATATTAAATGTTACTGATATCCTGTCAAAGGAAAGAGCTGTTGATATCTAGATTTTACACAATATATAAGGGTACCTTTTTGCTACAGGCAGGCTATGCAGATAAATAAACTCTTGCAGCTTTGTTTATTTGAAATAATACAAACAATGTGCAGCTTGCACCAGAGAAACATTCATTTAAAAGGAAAGAAACACTTTAAAGCATACTCTGTTGGGAAATTAATGCAACGGTAATGAAAAAAACAAATTCTTAAAATATTCAGTGACAAAAGACACAGAGTTAACGGCTTTGGTAAAGCCAGTACAAATCTCACAATGCGTTTTGTTCTGCAAACTGTTCTGTCAGCTAACTGGCCTTTATTCAATATTGGTCCTTTTTCCTTAAGAAAAAATGTTAATAAACCAGCAGAAAGAGGGAAGTGCAGACATCCTCAAACAATGGGAACAATATAGCTAATCGGCATTTCACGCAATCCTAATGAAAAATGGAATAAGAATGGCAGTTACAAAGAGGTCAAAATCTATTAAACCATATTGTGAGGTTCTAAAAATCCTGGAATTAAATGTTAAGAAAAGATAAATGGGACTTCTTTATGCTAAAAATGAATTTATATTCATGTATTATTCTTCAAAGAAGTCATTATCTCTCCCTATAATTGATGTTTGTGTCCTTTCTGATTGTTGTAAAATTGTTCATTTAAGCGTAAGTGGTCTTAATGCTGTAAATCTGTGCTGATTGAATACAAAGGAAATGATACATTTTCTTCTCACTTTTGGTATTGCTGCATTCTCTCTAAAAAGATCCAATAAGAAGCCTAACTACATTCCATGATGCACTGAGATAGCTCCACACAAAGCTAGGAGCTGTATGCTATCGCCCATGTTGACGCCAAATGGCCCAGAGCTGTCAAAACTATCTCCCTGCCATATCATGGAGTTTACAATAGAGAGAAAAGACAGTGTTTGATACAGATCAACAAAAGGTTCAAACAAACATGCTGAGACTCCACAATATTTCCATGTGATAAAGGACAATGCTGGCGAACCCAACTCAACACTACACCCAACATGGACTCCCACTCAAATCCAGGAAAGAAGCTAGGCAAGGAGATTATTTTTCTTTCAATCTCCACTGGTAAAGTAAAACACTTTACCATTGAGAGATCCTGATGGTTCACTGGTCGCTGGACTAGTGAACACAGCACAAAACCCACAAATATGTCTGTGGGTGATGGTGTCCACACACATCACCCTCTCTGTGATTACTGATTTGACAATGACTTGTGAACTGATTAGTTTTCAATAACATAATGAAATTATTTTGATCTATACATATTTGTACCATATTAATTATTTTACCTAGTATATACTTTAGCATTTGGAAACAAGACATTAAATGTATAAAATCAAAGGAATTTATTTAGACACATTTAAATATATTTTGTTAATATGTAACAAAAATGTATTGTATATAAAAGAGCAAATACATAAAAAACATGAATATGGTTAGAGAACAACTGAAAATAAAGAAATCGGAAGTTATCCACTTAAATAATATGAGAATCTATTAGAAATCGTTTTGTGATAGGTAGAATTTTGCTATTAGATACTGAAAGCATTTAAGTTTATTTTGTTCCAAAAAGTAAATGGGAAGTAATATATGTAATACTATTTTGCCATTTTTAAGAATGATAAATCATGAAAAGGTAGTGCTTCTTCAGCCATATACATACATACATGTTACAATGTAGTCATTTCATGTTAAATCACCAGAACAATATATAACCAAACAGTTGAAGTGTTTTATGGTTTTCAGTACTGTTAAAACTAAAAACAAATGTTTAAATAATTAAATACAATATAACAGTATGAATGTCCTCAAAGCATGCCGTCACTATTGCTCAACACAATATGCACATTTCCATTGTGGATATGGTAGAAATCAGCAACCGTAATTTAAACCTCGATTTGACTTTTTGCATCATTGATGGGGAACAAATACCTTCATTATGAAAAACCTATTTCCACATATAGTGTAATATTTGTCTCAGTTTGTAGACGGTTTTAAAATCAGCAATTCAGTCTTCCGCGGACATTAATGGATAAAACATCTGAATGTTTATTTAAATTGTATTTTTAGCTTCTCAGCAATGACTCCACCGAAAATGGCAAAGAATGCACAGCCGTGTGTTTGATTGCTTTTGTCTGTAAGCTGTAATGGCTGTTGCCTGCTGAATTATCTCTGGGTGTGAGAGTGTGAAGGCTTGTTGAACAAAAATTTGTAGAAGAGAGAAAACATTCCTTAAAGACTTGGTCTGAATTTGATGTGAAACAGGTGATGCCTGGCTTTGGGATACTGGAAACTGGAGCACTTGGGAGTGCTAATGGTACAGGGACATCCATGTTCAAGCCACCCGAAGGCTCAGAATATCTCCGCTGTTGAGGAAATCGTACTGGTGACTTTTCATGACGGGCCTTGTCCTCCGTGTAGAATTCCCACTTTTCCGTTGATTTCATTCTGGTGACATGCAAATGCTCCAAAGGCAATGAGCCAGAGTGCACTGGAGACTGCTTGTAACTGCTCTCTGTTGACCTGGCTTTAAACAGCTCTCGTGGACAGCATTGAAAGTCACACTGAAACAGCAACGAGCTGCCTTTGTACACAGGCAGACAAGCTGCTGATATTGGCTGTGCCAGAGGACAGCAGAGAGGAGATGCATATGACAATACGGGGTGAAGGATTTTAAGTGCAGAGAAATCCTCCAGTTCTTGCTGTCTTAATTCTCTTTCAAGCATGACGTTCTCCAGTTCTTTATCAGCAAAGGCACGTCTTTTTCTCATCCTTTCACTGACTGTTGGGTAATGTACCGCCTTTGACCAGGTGGTATCTTCTGAAACAGGAGGTTTATATCCTGAAATATTAGAGGGGTGAGAATGTTTGGACTCATTAGCAGGTTATTAAAGTCAACTATAAACTATTCTTCTTTCACTACACCACTGTGCTGCTATACATAGAGTTCACATATAGCCTACAGAACCATGCATCTGGAATTTAGGCTCTGTGATTGCTTAATAAATGCAAAAACCTTTTACAGTTGAAGGTGCAGTGTGTTAAATTCAGACCATACCGTCCAAGATGCTCTTTGCCAAAAGACTGGGCGCCCTTGAGTACCGCTGGTATGCTGTCCTTCGCAGTGGTGCTGACATCGTACCATCCTTTTTCCCCTACCAAGGATACATATATCTATACTAATTAAAGCAATTGATGTTAGCTAAACAGGATATTTTTTATTTAGATAATAAGTGGAACTGAACTGTTACACCGGTTCTACTCTTAATACATGAGAAGCATTGCACCTCTTGACCCTGTGGATAATATCACGTAAAAATCTCATACATTTTCCGTTCATTTTTCTAATTATCTCATGTATTTTTTTATATTTTACTCTGTGTGTATGCTGATTATTTCAGTTGGAACATTTTGTAATGTAATCTGTAATATATTAAAATGCACAGAACGGGCCGTTCCTGATAATATTCCATATCTGAAAAGTATCAAACGTTCAATGTAGTACACTAGTGTAATGAATTGCGTGGTTCACTGACAATGATTAGCCTACTACATGAATGTATATTGATCTGTAAGCCAATATGGTTAGGCCATAACCGAGAAATAGATCTATTCTTTCATCTGCTGAGAGTTCTAATAAAATGCATTAATGAAAGATTAATTCATTTAAACAAAAGTATAATGTGCTGTTACAAACAAGATTAAGCTACGTTGCGTTGCATAAGGTTGCTTATCCATTTCTAAGAAAAAGCAGAAAATTCGATAAACAAATGTACAAAGCGATGGAGGTCTTCCGACCCTATTTTTGAGCTGAATGGGGAATTTCGAAACACAAGCTCTCACCTCGGTGGCTTGCTGTCTCCTGAGGGCGACTTGGGCTGCCATCACTCGTTGTCGCTCCACCACCAGCAGACAGTTAGCACACTGGCAGTCACGCCAGCGACAGAATCGTTTGTGGCCCTTAAGGCAAGACACAACCCCATGATTTCGGCAACGAGCGCACTTCGGGCTGCGGGTCAGCCTGCGTTGTTGCTCTGACTTCGTTCCGTTTCCATTGAGTTGCTCTTGAGGCAGACATCCGTCAAGCCTCTCCACATCAATTTCCTCATCGCACTCGGATTTAACCAAATCAAGTTTCTTTGAGTCTAACTTTAGAACCATATCCAGTGAAGATGACATTTATTATGACAGACTTCCCCGTGTCAACTGACTTCTATATCCACACTTTTAAAAATCACAAGGTCCTAAAATAACTTTCCTAAATCTAGTCCTACTTTATGATGGTTGGCTCTTTTGTCACTTGTTATTGTAAGGCGTGCATTTCATGTCTTAAAAACAGACAACAATTCACACAAAACCGTAAACACATTTTCCCTTGGTGGAAACTATTACCGTTTGCAGCAGACTTTCAAAATCATAAAAGCACGCATCTGCTCAGTGACGTCCGACCGAACTGTTTCCAAGAACGCAGTCACACTTCTGTGCCTCTGGCAAGTGATTTCAAGTCAAATGGCACAAGATGTGCAGCCTATGCTATACGCACGACATACGCCCGTATACAACCTCATAGTTTGAGCTCTTGTAGCATTCATTGCTTTAGATTAACCCCCCTTCTGTGCGAATACCAAATAATTATTGACGTCACACGGCGTGAGGTAACCCAGCCTGTTCTCCAGCGGCGGTGAGAAACATTTTGCAGACTCTGCTGTCTGGAAGTGTTGCCAGATGCCTGTATTAATTATCCCCCAAAAATATTCTGAAAATCCCCCATATTCAATTGAGTCCCATACAATTTTCTCACAATTTCCCCCCATACCTTCTTTTAAAATCCCCATCTGTCATTGACTCCTATACATTTTTCTTTAAAATTACCCCTATGAATTTTTAAAATCTCCTACACTTAGGTGCAAAAACCCCAATCTGGCAACCCTGCTGCCTGGTCAAAACTGCTGATGTGCCCGTGGGGCGGGAGCCGGCTTGTCAGTCCATGAAGAGAACAGCATTTGCAATAATGACGATGTTCGTATTTCGGATGTTTCGTTTTTAACAAACGGTAAAACTGTGCCGATAATATAGCCTACTATTAGCTTATTATTACTCTAAAAAATATAGCACTGTCGACACATAATTATTTAGCCAACGCCACAACTGCTTAGCATTTTCAGACTTATAACTTTGGATTGTTTCATTTAGCATCAGCCAATCCCATAATGCGCGCTCCAAAATATGAGTCATAAAATCACACTGCAGGTCTATACAGTATACAAGCATAGGTTACAATGTTGGCCTATAAGAGCTAAACAATTATGCTAAATAATTATGTCGAGATTACTAGCATTAATAGGTTTCCTAGAGCGGCTGAATAGCAATTATATCAGCTCATTAAATTTCTCATACCCTATACGCCCAGCGGTTTAAATGGCGAAATCCTCGCCTTCACGTAAATGTTTAAAACATATTACCAGTTAATTATGTAGTGTAAACGCCACAGGGCACTTATTTCAGTTTAAAACCGACATAAGGAACCCGTAAAACAAATGGCATTCCATTACTTCAAAACATCATCATATCCCCCCTAAGATATCCACTGAAGAGATGTTGAATAATTGAGAAAGTGATCTAACTGGATAGTGGATGTGGATGAGTTTAAGATATACTATGTTTGTAGCGTTAACTACTTAACGAGATATAGTGCTTTTTCGTGTACATTTTTATTGTAGGATATATTATAATTATTTATTAATACAGAAGGCTAAGTAAGCTAATTTAACCTATAACAACTTGACATCGCTTTGAGCACTATATAGTGTGAGTTTACAGTAGGTCTACTCCGACAAGAACATCCCTAGTATGAAATCTTTGGATTGGATTTAGCAGATACTGTTCCGATTACCAACAATATGTTTCATTTTTTTACGGTCTATGGTTCAACCCTGTATACTGTCAGCAGTGTGACTTCATGCGTGCTTAGGAGCACTAATGAGAAAGTGCCAACAGTGCCACCCTGTGTACACTTTGTTGTAACTGGTGTAAATCATTTGTGCAGGAAAACCTAAACTGTTGTATGAAGGATTTGCCACATTAAACCTGAAATTAAAATATAAAAAATATTTCCTCGTTTACATTAATATGTCATATTAATCCAATTCCAGGTTAGCACCATACATACATGGGAAACAACAAACCCCAATTCCAAAAAAGTTGGGACAATAACAAAATACACATAAAAGCAGAAAGCAGTGATTTCTAAATTCTCTTTTACATATATTTAATTGAAAACAGTACAAAGAAAATATATTTAATGTTTTACCTTATGTTTTACCTTATCAAGTTATAGATTTTTGTAAATATACACTAATTCTGAATTTGATGCATGCAACACATTCCAAAAAAGTTGGGACAGGGGCAAAAAAAGACTGGGAAGTAAAAAAAAAACACCTGTTTGGAACATTCCACAGGTAAACAGCTGATGCTATCATGACTGGGTATAAAAAGATATCAAAAGACTCTTGATATCTTATTTTCAGGTACTCTTACAAGCAATACTATAACCTCTTTGCATTTGAATGGATCTCTATGGGAATTGGGGGGTGGTGGGGGGCTACATTAAGCTGTACATTACACGGGAATAGTATGGAACCCATGGTTGGCTAAATGGCTGTAAGTCATCAAGGGTCTGTGGTATCAAACGAGCCTCAAACCATCACTCTGCTGCCAGATATGCAGTAGATATGGATGGATCACTGTAAGGGTTGTTTCTCCTGACTTATTTTTCCATAGAGTTCAATGGGAAAATGAGTCAGGAGAAACAACCCTTAAAGTGAAGGTATACATTCTACTGAATACCAGTTAGTATAGAAGCAATTGTGAGAATATAATGTGAAATACAAATATAAATAGACCATGATAACATGGTATATCATGGGATAGCATAGGGCGGCAGTGTAGTATAATGATTAAGGAGGTTAAGGCCTTGTAACCGAAAGGTTGCAGGTTCGATTCCCAGGTAGGACACTGCTGTTGTACCCTTGAGCAAGGTACCTGAATCGGTTCAGTATATATCCAGCTGTATAAATGGATAATATGTAAAAAATGCTAAAAAGTTGTGTAAGTCACTCTGGATAAGAGCGTCTGCTAAATGTCGGTAATGTAATGTAACATGGCAGATTAATTATTTTCAAGCTTGCTTGAAAAAACAAATTTAATACCAGTTTTACCTTCGCAGTTTTACTGTATGAACATAAGGCTTTAAAAGTTGCCATTACTTTGTAATTAAAATAGTTTGTAGTTTTAAATGATTAACCTATCCATTAGATTCTTATTTACTCCAGAAATGTTAATTCTGTACAGCAGTCCTTCAAGGCCTGAATTTGGCATAGTATTGTTCACTACATATTCTTAAAAGCACAGTATGGCTCCAGGGCCAGCATTTGGCTTCCTGCAAAAAAATCCATGGAGATCATGACATACTCTCCAGAATAACTACACACTCCCAAGACAACAAGTATAATACATTGAATTAAAAAATATATAATTTACAGTGCATTTTTAAAATGTTTAAATATAATGGACTGTTTTCAGCGTCTCATCGCTACACTTAAAGTTGTTATATGAGGAAGTGTTAGTAATGTTACATTCCCAATCCCATGTGCAAATACTGACTGCAGACATACTGACAGGTCAGAAAAATTAACTTAGCTGCCCCCTACTGCTGTCTTACATCAATTACACCTTAATCTAAACACCTCAGACTGCATGTATGTTTGAAGTAATAATTTGAAATTTATGAGGACGCAAAACATTACATTACATTACATTACATTACATTACATTACATTAATTTAGCAGACGCTTTTATCCAAAGCGACGTACAATAAGTGCATACAGAGACATCATCAAGATCACTACAGGACAGACAAGACAAAGCACATCTTTTGCAAAAGTTTGCAAAAGATCCATTTGGAGAGGCATGCTGTACTAGGGAGGCAATAGATTCAATAACTGTATCTAAATAAATAATTTTAATAGAATTTTTGGCTATATGAAATCCATTACAAGCAGTAATCCATGACTTCCTGTTTCACTGGGGTATAAATATGAGGTGACACAGAGGCCATATTCCCTTTTTCATACATCAACATGGGAAAGATAAGAGAACACACAAATCAAATGAGGGAAAAGTGTGTTGGGCTTCACAAGTCAGGGAATGGCTATAAAAAAATAGCTACTCACCTGAAATGCCCATATCTACCGTTAGGGTAGTACTTAAAAAGTTCAAAGCAACTGGAACTGTTACAAACTTGCCTGGAAGAGGACCCAAGTTTATTTTGCCTCCACGCACAGTGAGGAGGATGGTAAGAGAGGCAAAAAAATCTGTTGGAGAATTACAGAGGAAAGTAGCATCTTGGGGTCATCAAGTCTCCAAAACTACCATTAGACGTCACCTCCATGCCAACAAATTATTTGGAAGGCATGCCAGGAAAAAACCTTTCCTGTCATTTCACTACAAACGTAAGTGCCTGGAGTTTGCTAAACGCTACTGCAACTTTGACTGGTTCTATGGTCAGATGAAACAAAAATTTAGCTTTTGGTGGGTTTGGCGTAAAAAGAAGGATGGCTATACCGAAAATAACCTGATCCTCACTGTTAAGTATGGTGGAGGTTCCATGATGTTGTGGGGCTGTTTTTCCTCCAAAGGCCATGGGAACCTTGTTAGGGTACATGGCATCATGAACTCCATGAAATACCAGGAAATTTTAAATCTGAATCTGGCTGCCTCTGCCAGGAAACTAAAACTGGGCCGTTGTTGGATCTTCCAGCAGGACAATGATCCAAAACATATGTCCAAATCAACAAAGAATGTTTAACTGAACACAAAATCAAGCTTCTGCCATGGCCATCTCAGTCCCCTGACCTAAACCCCATTGAAAACCTGTGGGCTGAGCTGAAGAGGAGAGTGCACAAGGGACAAGGACCTAGAACTCTGGATGATCTGGAGAGATTCTGTAAAGAGGAATGGTCTCAGATTCCTTGCTCTGTATTCTCCAACCTTATTAGATGTTACGGGAGAAGACTCAGTGCTGTTTTATTGGCAAAAGGAGGTTGTACAAAGTATTAAATGCAGGGGTGCCAATAATTGTGGCACACGTGGTTTTGTTAAAAATAATTATTTCTTGATGAGCAATTTATTTTTATTTTTTATTTTTAAAATAAATTTACTTCAATTAAAGGATTTTTTCAGTGTGAGATTAAGCTAATTCATCAAACGGTGAATTTTTTTATATTACCCTTTTTACTCATCACCAGGGGTGCCAATAATTGTGGAGGGCACTGTATGTATTTTCAGTTTTAATTTTACACTTATTATCCTTAATTACAATGTAATTTTTCATGAAAAAAAACACAACAAATTTAAAATAAACAAAAATCAAAAGTGGATTGAGTTTTGGACTCTTCAATTGTTCGCTGACAAGATGAGCAAAGTCTCTGACCAGGATGGAAGTAGTCTGAGGCTGGAAGAAGGCTCGTGGGCTTTAGAAGTAGGAGACAACTTGACCAAATTCCACACTCTAGCTGTAGAGTGGTTGTAATGAGGAGTCATCGGTCACCTTTTTATTCAGGGAATTTCGGATCGCTTAAAGGACGAGCTGGCTACTAGGGACTTTCCTGTGAGCCTAGATCAACTAATTTCTCTGGCATTTAAGATTGACGGCCATTACATCAATGTTTTAAATTAAATTGTGTAGCAATACTATCCTTTGCTCTGGTGCTTTCCCATACTCATACACACATTTGCTCTAAGCAATAAAAATTGGATAAATAAAAAAGTCCAGAGGAAAAGACATTATATGTACAGAGCGGTTTGCTGGAGCACTGTGAGAGATGACCACTCTCTTGGCCTATGCTTGATTGTGTGTTACAGAGCAGAGAAAGGCCAGACGTTGATTTATTAATCCATCTTCTTGCCAGCAGAAGTGTGTCTGAATTCTGAAGCATGCCGCTTTCTTCCTCCCTCCCAATGCCAATGCTTTTATTTTATTGATAATAAACATATCACTCTCAGTTAAACATACTCAAGGTAGATTCCACTTCAATTCAACTTCCAATTTACACTTGTTACACTCATTTAACCTTTACAGCCTGTTGCACAATGTCTAATGCAGTTTTAGCCCAGATCTTGTCCTGATAATGGCTATTGCAAGTATGCTGAGCAATGATTCTTGCTGAAATTCAATTCAAATGTATGGCCAAATGGTACATTGGTTTAACAATATTGATTCTGTCGTGTGCTGAGTGGCAATAATTGCTCTTGCATTCACCAAGAAACTGGGAGTTATCAGTGCTTTTTCTGGCATATCAATGCAGGGCTCAGCTTCATCACAAACTGACATGATGAGCAGGTCTGTCAGAAACAATTGAAAAATATGCATTAAAACACAATATTTTGCTGCTTTTGGTGTTAAGAAGCACTGAAGTGGAGGTCTCTTTTGGTAGACCCGAGTGGCTCGGTCACCATGAGTGCAGACAGGGCCCTATAGCCAAGATCCTGAAATTTCAAGCCCAGACCATGTCATTGCCCATATATGACCAGGAGCTGGCAGTGATAGGACATAACTTTTTTTGTCTCACCAAGGATTTATGCTTGCCTGGCTTCCTAAGGTTATTGCTACATTTGGTCTTCCAATAATATGACAGATGCCCGCAGAGTACCTGCTGTCTTCAGTGAGAGATGTGCCTCTCCTCCATTGTGTGCTCTGTAGTACGGTGAGAAAAATAGTGGCTGACTGGTCATTCCAAATTGTTGGGGGGAAATTATTTTTAAAAAAGGAAAAGCATATTCTCTACGTTCCCACCTGTAAGATAGTCTAACCAAAGAGCCATGGAGGGTGATAGGTAGGGAGACTCAGGAGGCAAAGTTCCAGTTCCCAGATGTCAGTTAACTCTTCAAAAAATGAAAATCAAAAAGATTAAAAAAGGATCAATCAAAAAGATAAAAAATAAATCAGATAAATCAAAATGGAAAATTCAACTCATAATATATACATATAGTATATATACACTGCCTGGCCAAAAAAAAAGTTGCACACTCTAATATTTAGTTGGACCGTCTTTAGCTTTGATTACGGTGCACATTCGTTGTGGCATTGTTTCGACAACTTTATGCAACATCACAACATTTATTTCAGTCCAGAGTTGCATTCATTTTTGGCCGAGATCTTGTATTGACCTACGGGAGAGTCGAACCACTCCGTAAAGTCTTCACAAGCACATTCCAAAGACTTTCAATGGGGTTAAGGTCAGGACTCTGGTGGCTAATTCATGTGTGAAAATGATTCCTCATGCTCCCAGAACCACTCTTTCTCAATTTGAGCCCGATGAATCTTGGCATTGTCGTCCTGGAATATGCCCATTGATGGGATAACCTGGTCATTCAGTACATTCAGGTACTCCGCTGACTTCATTTTATTGCTGCATAACATTGCTGAGCCTAGACCTGACCAATTTAAGCAACCCCAGATCATAACACTGCCTCCAGAGGCTTGTACAGTGGGCACTATGCATGATGGTGCAACGGCGACTTTTTTTTTGGCCAGGCAGTGTACATAACTAAAATTAAGGCAACACAGCCTAACTGATTTTAGTCAGCACCTCTTGAGCATCAGAGGGCAAATGTTTAAATACTAGGAGCAATCAACCCATTACCTCCCTTAGCCACTACCATAGCTCACACAGGTAAGTTTCAATAACAATCTTTAACACTGAACATCCTTTTAACATTATCTCTATCTTTATACAAATTCTTGTCAATAATCAAAATAATGTAAATAATAAATTCAATACTCCAACCTGGTCGCTGTTCTCTCCAATTGGGCGTCTCCCCATGGAAGCCCAAATATTGGAGGAAGGGCTATCTAGCTGTCCAGAGAGAAAAAACAAAGCAGCGCAGTTGTCACAGAGTATCATTCAACATAAGCACATGCCTGAAGGACATGCATTTAAAAGACATCAAGAAACAACATTATTTGAAAATTGTTTGTGCCCCAACTGAATTATTGATTCAAAAACACTCAACGTATATAAATCAAACAAGCAAAACTAGTCAAAACCCCCACTCCAGACTTGGTTTAGTCAGTGACATCACAGATGTCATGTAGAACCAGGAACTGCTGGGTGGCTCAAAAAAAAATACTGCTGGGTGACTCCTTCCAAGATTCCCGCAGCTGGTAATTTGCTGACTGAAAGAAACTTAAGACAAAGTAAAACGTAGCTGTACTGCAACAAAAAGATGAATAAATGTAACTCAAAAGAAACATTTGTGTTCTTGCTCTTTACTTAAAGGTATACAATGTAGTTTCATTGTAATCAACTCGTTCTTTGTTTACATTCAAATTTTCTCCCCAAAAAACATTGTATGTGTCCTTGTGGTCTAATAAACATGTTGAATGTATTTCCTACCTCATAAGTCGTTCGCAAAGTGTTTTTTTGTTAATGTTTTGAATGTTACATAGTTGACATCCCGCCGCCATTTTTAAAGCCAGAAACAGCTAAAATTGTGTAAACGTCATGAATGGGCGGTTCCTGCTCATTTGATTGACATGGCCAGGCCATGTGGGTAGGCTTACAGGTAAACTTTTATTTTAGCTTAGGACCGAAACATGCCTCACGCTAATACGCGAACGTGGACGCGTGAAAGATAAGCCAGAGCGTTGGAGCAAAGGACGCTATAGCAGCAACAACAGTAAACAACTTTCTTGTTCGATCTGTGCTTTCCTCTGGTTTGTCTTTCACAAATGTCATGGCAAAAGAACACGTTCGCGTAGCTATTTGTGTGAGGTATGTTTCTGCCCTTACTCATTAGCAAGATATTTTCAGCCGAGGAGGTAACAATATCATTATAAAAATAGCGACCATACACCTAGCTACATTACATTACATTATAGTCACTTAGCAGACGCTTTAATCCAAAGCGACATACAATAAGTGCATACAGAAACGTCATCGAAGTAACTAGCTACAGAACAGATAAGACTATTGCTCTGTAAATTTGACCACTGTTCATTTTCATAAAATAATTCAAAATCATAATTTTGTAATTCTGCTCGGTTCATTCTGTAGCCATCAACATCCAGTGGTCGCGGCCCCAGAGTAAGGGTGAGGGGGGGCAGTCATTACATAAACATTACATTACAGTCATTTAGCAGACGCTTATCCAAAGCAACAATCGTGTTTGTGGTGGGCAAGGCAGGGCCAGGGGAAGAGGACAGCTTGATCAGAGTGACCGTGATTGTCAACACACTCCGGGAGGAGAAACATTACCATCTCAACGGAGTTGAGACAGAGCGGCACTTTATCACAAAATGCGAAAAATACAATCAAATCAGAAATAAATATTTTCCCAAAATAAATCAGAGATACCCTCAATTATAACATTTTACAGAAACTCCCCATCCTCTTAGGAGAGGAGAGGACGTGCTGTGACCTGGCTGCACAATATATAGCTGCCTGCCATCGTCTTAGGGACAGTGAGTGACAGAGATCATTATAAACCAATTTTAATTTAATATATTTATTTTATTCACTTTATAAGATCATATGTGTCGTTCTCATCATCATTATTATAATTTCTATTGATATTATTATTTTTAAATGTAGGCCTACTTTATTATTTTACATTATTGTTATTTCTAAATCCATAATCAAAGAAAAGTTATTGTTTTCATGTATGGTTACTGTTCATTCGTTTCTAGTCTTTGCTGTTTTGTATTGTTCAGAGTTAGTTGTATGTCTTCGACTGTTTTAATGCAGTATGCTCTGACAATACAGATGCAATGTCTTGTCATGCCAATAAAGCAAATTGAATTGAGTCCACGGTCAGAGAAAATATGTGTGAAACATCACCCCAATGCTCGTGCGTCGTTGTGCGTGTCAGAGAAGAACACGTGATAAGCAATTTTCGGGGAGCCCTTTTCTCCTACGTGCTCTATATCGCCATCTAGTGTTCTGAAACTACATAGTATACCTTTAACCGCAATTATGTGTTGGTGGATCTGTAACAAAAGATAAGACTAAGGTAAGGCAAGCAGGTAAGGCAAAGCATTGGAACCTTGCTAATTGAACCAAATAATTGTAGAAACCTAACTCATATTCTATGAGGCAAACCCACTTGTGATTTATTGTGTGTGTTTAGTGTGTTTAATTGGGATGAAAGTATCAGAGACAAAAAAAAACGCCAATCAGACATACTGTATTTACCAATAGATTACTCGCCTTCACCCCCGGAAATGATCCTGCCCCTCCCTTAGACTTCTGATCAGAAAGCAAATTAGAAGAGGAATTTTTGTCAGATGAAATACATTTTCCTGATTAACAGGTTCCATTCATTTATGTCATTCTGGTGCAGCCAGCATGCTACCTCCCGATGATTGCTGCACCTCAATCTGTCACTATGCTGAATCTCTGCAAGGGAAATCAAAAGAACTCTGGAAAGTAAAATTCAAAGACAAAAGATGTAAAACTCCATTACTGAAACTTATATTAAAATAACACCTTGTGTGACATAAAAAAAACTTTGTGCATTCTCGAGGTCATCTGCTGAGAGGAAGAATGCCTGCCCACTGTGTTTGTTACCACTCATCAGGATCATTTGAACAGACACCACAGTTTAGATTAAGGAAGATCCATTTGTGCCATCACTGGCCATACTTTGCACATAAAAAGAAAAACTTAAAATAATTGTAAAATTAAAAAATGTTACAATTTATATACTTGGGGTGTTCCCGAATCTGAATACGATATGCAGCAAAGCACGAATAATGTGTTTTGTACAAATATTTGTTCCTTCCAAATTTGTTAAATATTCATCGTATTCTGAAGTCTATCCCTATAGCTACGATCTTGAGGAAAAAACAGTCGACTGAAAATAACGTTTGACTTGCTTTTCTTAACTGACTTCAGATGGGACTTCCTGTTTGTGCTCATGAGCCAGTTTAGTGGTATCACTCAGTGGACAGTGGACACACGCAGTCACAGGGGAGAGAGAGCTTAGCCCGTTTCCATTAGCCATCTACTTTGCCTTTTCTTTTCCCATTGGGTGTGCTGTTTGACTGGGAGGAGATTAGCAAAGTTAGCTAATGTTAGTGCTTTATTGTTAACCATACAGCAATAAGATCCCGTGCCTGTAAATGCACAGGGGCCTGGAATGTAGCTAGACGTAGCTAATTTCCATAGCCTCATACATGCCATATTCCCAGGCCACGTTAGCTCTATGCTAAAGCCTGATTCATACTTCCCTCGACACATACATATTTATTTCCTGCTACACCACGTGTGTTGCCATGAACTCACGTGCACACAGACAGAATTCTAACGTGCCTCATTCATTTTCCACACTTTGGTTTCTTTTCCATACCATTCACTGCTTTTAGGATAGTTAGTTTAATAAATTATATTTTGTTAAATCTGGTCGTTAGTCTGATTATTGATTGGGTAAATATTTGAGCCTACCACCTTAAAGAACTTAGATCTTCAGATTAAGTTATTGATTATTAATATTGAAATTCATAATCATGAATTAATTAATTTTGTGAGACTAATTATACTTTTGCACCATTTGGTCACCATATGAGGTTCTGTCTATTCTGTATATATTCTCAACACTAGTTGGCGTCGTGCGAGGGTATACGTGCACATAACTGGTTACCTAATGTGAAGCTATATAAAGTTGGATTTATATATTCTGCACATTCATTGGTGCCTCCAAGTGAGGACTGTTAAGATGTACACGTTTTAACTCTGTCCTCACTAGTACCAAATTCTCATGTAAACTACACTATAACGCCCTAGTCTATATTATGTATGATAAGATTACAATAAAATAATATTCCACCATCAGGAACATGCTGGCAAATGTTTTAGCCTCATAAAATATGATTGAGCCACCTATGAATGCTTACACTACAGTATGTGAAATGCACTCAAAATCTGAAAATAACAATATCAAACATATGGCACAACACTATGGCGGAGAGGAAAAACTAAGGTACATACAGTATTTGAAATATCACAAGCAGTAATACTTTCATATCGAGGAGGAAAATGTCACGCATGTTCGTAGGCATATTCTCTGATAGAATCATTGGTATGGTATCTTGGTAACTATGGTATCTTCTTATGACCCACTCCCAAAATATATGTAAGCAGGTGAGCATTTTCTCTAGCCATACTGATGAGCTAGTAAATTAAGTTAGTAATTAAAAAGTTGTGTAAATAGCAGGAAAACAACTACGACTCTGTGAGTGAATGTACATACCAAGTTGTTTGCGTAAAACTAAACTAATAAAACTAGAAATTATGTTACGCCTGGCTGTAATTTATTGTTCAAGGTATCCAATAAGACATTGAAACACAGTTGTGAAGGTTATAATGTATTATATTGGATAAAAGAGTTCATGAAACCAGAATGCATGAGACAGGCTTGAACAGCATGCTGGGGTTTCATGTGTTTGGGTTTCAGAGGTGTACTAGCATTATAATGGGGTGTGTATTTCTCAAACAGATTGTCCAAGACAATAAATGACCACTTAATCTTGAAAGGGACATCTCTATGTGTAAAACCAATGGTAGGATTGTATATTGATTTCATATTTAGTAGTAGATCTTGACAGTAGAATGACATGGTATAGCTACACAAGAATTTCACTTGTTTATTTTGAATTTGAGTGAGCAGGGCTTTTCACAGCTGCTTTGGCATATGTTTGGGCTATTGTTGGCTTTATCTTGTTGCTATGATGGAATACAAATTTCTGGTGATGAAAAAATATTTTTATTAACTCACAGATAGACGTTATTGTATACCTTACCTACCCATGCATGGACTAGCTAGCAACATGTTGAAGAATAACACTAACACAAACTATGTTTCCTGCATTAAACTATGAACGAGAAATTGAATGAAAAAAGTAATTATGAAGACACCCAGCATAGGTTTACAGGTCATTCAAGAATGGAGCAGATGAAGACTGAGCTTGCACGGTCTACACACACCAACACGAACACCAACAGCAGAAGAAAGCTATTTCCTGTAATGGCTGACCTTGACAAATTTAAAGACAAACCTAGTAGTGGAATTTCAAACAGTAATAAGAGAAAAAAATTGCAGGACTAAACCAGTTTGAACAAGACAAAAGTAATCAAGCAGAAAAATGTACATTAAGGAGCACTGCAGAGGAAAAACCTTTGATTTAGAACATTCTGGCTGCAGAAAGCATAGTTATGTAGTTCTGAGATATTAAGCTTTCACATAACACATCTCAACTGTTTTATAGGAAATAGTTGTATGCAGCACAAAAAACAGTCCCTATAATGTGGCTGCAGATACCGACATATTAATGGCCAATTTACCAAGACCGGTTCTAATTATGCTATTAAATAAATTAAAGGCTCTCACAATTTGCAGTAGGAGCGAGGGAACCACATGTAGGGACAACAGAACTACATTTCAATGCTTTCCACAGGAAACATAAGTGACATTTACAGCACCGCCCCCCAGCGTGACAACTAGTTACATTAAGCCAATTCTGTAGCCCGGAAACAATGCAATGGGCCATAAAACTGAGGACAACCCATTGTCCACTCTTTTTGATCTCACAGACTCTGGAGCTACCACAATTCTGTGGAACTCTCAGAACTCTTTAGGCTTACGAGCCCTCATCACCATCTCCTACCACCATCGCTTACGGTGCGGTGCTGTTATCACATGCTAAACCTGACGTTAAGTCAGAGGCTAATAAACCAAAGGCAGCTTGTTTAAGTTCTGAGTGCGAAGCTGACCAGATCTCTTTGTTAACTTCTTGCCAAGTTACCCATCCCTGGAGAAAGGCCAGAGACGTGAGCGACCCAGCAAAGGACCTAGATGAGTCCAATGCATCACCTCCTTGGATCTTCGTTCCACGCTGCCAACACATGTTCTTTCCTCGCCAACAAAGACAGACACACAGACCTTTTCCCTTGTCAAACGAACTGATGCGCTTGCTATTGCCAAATCTCAAACACCAAGCAAGACTGACATCTGGGGGGTATACTACGAAGCAGGATAACTTAGTTACTGGAGGTGGATAACTGCACTGAGTAAAACCTGGAACCATCCCAAATCTGGAACACAAACTGAATTAAAAAAGAGCTGTACCCGATTTTTGCAGTTATCCAGCGAACTAAGTAATCCTGCTTCGTAGTATACCCCCCTGGGCATAGCAGTTTAACCTGTTAATGTATATATTTTATCAATGAAAGTAATTGTATGCATTTGCTTTGTTAATGAGCTGAAAGCAGATTTGTTTGATGCGTTAGACTGTCTGTACTAGCTACATAGATGGCAGGAGGCCATCTAACCTTGTGCTCAATAATTCCCTACTAAACTCTCTTCTTAGAAAGAAACAAATTGATGCATGTGGTTCAACCTTAATTAATCTGACATTGTTTTCCATATGCTGCTCTACACTCATGAATATCGTCAAGATGCCCTGTTGTCCTCCCCTTTGTTCAGAGGCAAAGGCCATGCGCGTGTAAACACACTCACATTCATGTGAGGGCTGAGCAAGAGTGGATTCCAGGTGCAGAGATAAACAGAGGTAGCGGTGGGTGCAAATAATAATACATTTATTGAGGCACAAACTTAGCAAACAAACAGGAGAACCAGGAGAGGTAGGTACAAGGAACTAGACACAGAAAGACTTGCAGCTATGGTGACCATGTAAGAAAACACAAAGACCAAGCACTGAAACAGGATGAACAGGGAACTTAAATACACAGGGCAACAGGTGAGCTGAATCAATAAATGAACACAGGTAAAACAGAACAGGGGATTAGGGCTGGGGAAGAGGCAGCCTCTGGAGATCAGGAGCTGGAACCATGACTCATACACACGCACACACACAACTCTCCTACCTTATCATAGTTAACTTAGTCTTTTGCAGTTAACTTAGTCTGTACAAGCTCTGCAATTTTACGTTTGTTAATAAATTCTATATTTTTAAACCCATGTCTGTTTTGGTTCTGTGTAAATGTCAGATTCGGAGCCAAAATAGTCTATTTAAGAACTCCATCCTTCAGGTTATCTATTAAATCTTTCCCTTGTGATTTAATTATATTTG
The DNA here is from genome assembly GCA_029718625.1 of Synaphobranchus kaupii. Taxonomy (NCBI): domain Eukaryota; kingdom Metazoa; phylum Chordata; class Actinopteri; order Anguilliformes; family Synaphobranchidae; genus Synaphobranchus; species Synaphobranchus kaupii. The sequence goes on along the minus strand of CM056377.1, from coordinate 100,508,590 downwards.
GCTATTAATACTGATTAATAAATTAATGATTGATTGATAAATTTTCATTAGTAATTGAAGTTCCAAATTTATGGTTAGATATTTTAGATAATAGTAATGTTAAGAGACCTATTGCTGATTGTGGTTATACCACTATGCCTACTTAAGTGGTGCATTGTATGATGATATAGAGATGTGACAGGTGACAAACAAAAGGAAAAACCAACATAAAGTGTGTTAGTAAGGTGTTGGGCCACCACGAGCTGCCACAACAGCTTCATTGCGCCTTGGCATATACTCTACCTCCAGTCTAGCATAGATTCTAGTCTCTGGAACTCTACTGGAGGGATGGAACACCATTCTTCCAAAGGATTTCCCTCATTTGGTGTTTTCACGATGGTGGTGGAGAGCACTGTCTAACACGTCGGTCCAAAATCTCCCAAAGCTGTTCAATTGGGTTTAGATCTGGTGATTGCGAAGGTCATGGCATATGATTCACATCATTTTTATACTCATCAAACCATTCAGTGACCCCTTGTGCCCTGTGGATGGGGGTATTGTCATCCTGGAAGAGACCACTCCCATCAGGATAGAAATGTTTCAACATAGGATAAAGGTGATCACTCAGAACAACTTTGTATTGATTTGCAGTGACCCTTCCCTCTAAGGGGACAAGTGGACCCCAACCATGCCAGGAAAATGCCCCCCACAGCATAACAGATCCATCGGACCCCCTCACTGTAGGGGTTTTTCCTTTAATTTGTCACCCGTCTCTATATTCCCTACACACAAGAAAAAGAAAATTTCAATTTACAGATTAGGAAACAGGTAATGGTCAATGAGGTGCAGCTTCACAACACTGTATTACAGCATAGGGATACAACACTAGTAGAGAGGGGACAGAGTGACATCACATACTAAATAAATTAGTTAGGTATAACAACATGAACAGTAGAGAAAGTAAAGACAAGATGGCATGATGAGAAATTATTAGTATAAACATGTGTGAAACATATTTTAAATCCTGTCTCCTGTCCAGAGTGCTATGCATCAGAGGATGCATTGATTTTAAATCTCCACCCAACGCAGACCATAAGGGAAACTGATTTGACTGCCAAGGACATGCGTACAGCCCGACACTTTTCTCCGGCATCCTGTGCGGAAGTGGACAGGTTGCTGCTGAAAGAGTAGCAGCAGAAAACCATTGCTCTGCAAAACCTGTCCCACATCCCTGATGAGGTGAAGAAAATAACCACATCCACGCTTGCAGTGAGGCGATAAATCCGAGGGCTGGCCACTGGCATCCAGCAACTAGCCACTGCTAGTGTGAGCTATAGGCTAGTTAGTGTGTTCACTCCAGGTATACATCTGCATGAACACAGTTAACTATGTAAACAAAAAAGACCTTTAACTCCTTCCTCTCAGTCTCAACCACCCAAAGCAAACAGTAGCCCTGTTTTCAATGCTCTAAGCATTTTTTGCGAGGAAGACAAAAAAGTATATTTTCTCGGGTTTCAGTAGGGATCCCAGGGCAGTGACGATGTTTCCAGCTGTGTTAAAGAGCCTTTCGGAACAGGTGCTCATAGCACAGATGCACAAGTACTTTTTTACTACCTTTGCCATCAGGGGGAAGCGATTGGCGTTAAGCTGCCACCACACAAGCGGATCGTCCTCGCCTTCCAAGACTGGCTCATGCAGGTAGGCTGCTAGCTCTGCCTCTGCCCTCTCCTCCAAACTCCTGGACACTGGATCTCTTCCCGTCCCTAGCAGACTGGCTAATGGTCTCTTTTTAGGCAACTGTTCAGCCTGGTCTTCACGGACAACATTGTCCTCCTCCTCGTCCTCCTCCCCTCGGCCTGTGACGGGCTGGCTTTGCCTCCAGAGAGTCACCATCTCCTCCTACAGCTGTGTTTTCACAGTATTGCGCACAACATGTGCTCGTCTCTGCAGCGAGGATCCAAAACGGTGGCCATCTCCAGCATCTCCCTCCCTCGTACCTCTTTTCAAGCTGGTTGAGGACCCCAGTCTTGATTGTTGCAGTGAGACTACTATCCTCTGTCGCAACTATCAAGGTGTCCGCACCCAATAGCTACATCATGGGCATCATCACCCGACATAATGTCTGTGAAATCTGCCACGCGCTTGAGTGCTTTATTGACCGACTCTTTTACTTTTATGTCTTGCCATGACAGGGGGGGATGGGAGGCTCTTCAGTCAGCAGTTTGCACCCGTCTCATGGCTATCGAATCATGCAATCCTGTAATAAAAAATGCTAAATTAATCATAAAGTAATAATGTTTTTTAAAATAAAGTAGGCCATCCTAAAAGCATATTGCTAAACAAAAAATTTTTGTTTTGATGCTTTGGTATTGTTATTGTTGAAAATTGTTTGTACATTTTTTTGTGCTGTACAAATAGCCTGAAGATAGGCTATATTATCATTATTGGACATAGGCTATAGCCTAATTATTAGTATTACTATATAATTAGGCCATATGAAATTATTTCGGGAGATTTGATAAAAGGATAGGGCTGAGACTATAAGACTTACCATAACTAACGAGTGTTGCGGGAGCCCCAACTCGATCTGTGCTTTTTTTTAGGTCCCTCTTCTTCTGCCAGCTGTGCGAGAAATGCCAACAATGGAACGACAAACTCCAAAAGCTCGATCTGTCTGCTGGCATTCATTTTATAGGGCATTGGTCACCACTAAATTCAACCACCCAAAGCCTAGCTTTACCTAAATATAGCAGCTCTTTCTTTTCATTGGCTTTGAAGCCAAAATATTGCCAAGCAGAGGATGTTCTCTTCTTGGAAACAAGGTCATCCATGACGGCAGCCATCATAAATCAACTAATGACATGATAAAATATTAATATATCACCTCATTGACGTGGAATGTTTTTTTTTTTGCACATGAAATTGTCCCTCTCGCGAGCATGCGATGACATCGGACATTGTCGAAGTTTGATTGGTTGATGTGACGATGTGAAATTTGTTGACGTCGAACAACCCTACCTAGCTAGCAATAATTAGGGTCTTCACCTTTTTTTCTTTGGGGGGGGGGGTCGAGTGGGGGCGAGTTATGGATGCATCTTGGGTCATATAAACTTTCAGTTCACATAGTCTGTAGTTTTACAGTATCAATTACAAGCAAAGAACTTTCAGCTATAAATGTTGACTTTCTTGAAGCACACAAACAGACAAAAGACACATGGTGGGGAGTGTTCACCAATGATCCATAAGTTAGCTAGCTAGAGAGAGCCTTGTTTAAACTTTAGTTAAACATATCTAGCAAATTATATCCTGCTAACTGTTACTGGCACAGATATTAGTAAACTGAATCAGGACTTAGCTCCCACAATGCCCCCTGCTGAGTGACAGGTTCCCAAGCCGGGGAACTGTGGCAACACATAATGTAATGCTAGCAGTGGCTTGCCAGCTCTTCACAGTACTATAGTCCTCCTCAGATGAGTTATACAATCATTATTATCTGTATGTCATACTTTTTATAGTGGCATGTTAATGTGAAAAACTAGCTATATTGATTGATTTGGTCCAGAAGTTTTGGGAAAATATTTATAATAATTAATTATTTACTGTAAACTTACCTAAAAAATGTAACTTATTATTTTCACAATCTGTGTGTCATATGAAACGTATCAATCGTTAATCGAGTTTGAAAATATCATCAGGGAAGTTTAATTTTGCCTTCAAAGGTCTGACATTCCCACTGACTTTCATGGGAGCTCCAGTGTTAGGTTGGCTGATGGCATGCTTTCCAATCTAGTTAAACATGTGTGAGCTAGGGGTCCAGTTAGGGAAGTAAAGCCCCTTAAACACTGTAACCAATTTAACTTGTATGTTGCGGGTATTAAAGGAGCTATATGTAACAAATTTACTGTACTAAATCATAAAATGACCATGATATGTCATCAGAGATTAAGGAAACATGCTAAGTCGAAATACTGGCTTCTCCGACAACAATGCTACAGCCAGTATGTTCTCCTTTGAAATTTCCATTCCGGGTCGGAACGTCTGTATTTGTTTTGGCCTGTGTGATTCACTATTCTCCGAGTTGACTCCGAGTCCACTGCCCATTACGAACAACCAGATGTACTCCGGCACTCCGACAGCCGATTTACGAATGCCTAAGTTAAGTTCAACATCGTTTCAATTTAGCTAGCTAGCTAAAGATTTAAATATTAATGTATATAGTTACTCGCTAAACATACCACTAACATTAGCTTATATCTGTGTGACCGTAAACATAGCCAGCCATGCATCTAGCTAACATTGACAGAGTTATAAAAAATCCACATGAGCTGGTTTATAATTTGCAAACAATAAATAATAAACAAATTGCAAACGTATACATTAGCTGATCAACTTACAGTGTAGAACTCGTCGTCGCTTGTCAGTGTCAAAATAGAATAAGCTCGTCTCAAAATATAATGTTGCGCTCGGCTCGTCTTGCGCTCGTGTTCGTTCAGTGTCTCCAATATTGGGAATTTGGATTGCAGTATGCTGTTACTTGAACTGTAAAAAAATAATGCTTCACGTTCACATATGCATGTCTATGGTTATGAGACACAATGGCAAATAATTACTTGATTGGCTATTCTGTCAGTATGGTGAGTTCTGACATTGTAAGCATAATTCTGTATTAGTACAACCCTCAAAAACAAGTTGAAATATTGTTCATTTAGTTTGAATCCTCTATTTCTAAGGTTGTGAATTATCAAAGCAATGGCTGAGAAGAGGTAAAGCATAATAAAGAAAAACTATAAATGAAGGTTGGAAACACAGCAACAGCAAAACATTTATAATTTATTTACCCACTGAGAAAAATATGGTCGCAGCACTGCTGCAGTCCTTACAGCCATCCAGGTCAACTGGATAATATGACACTGATTGAATGGACATTCCAATAATAAGACAGGAAATGGAGCCAGCTTTCCAGGAATAAAACAACAAGTATCACTGTTAATAATATACTTGGTTGTATCATCAAGGGGGATAGTACCAACAAAAGCAATTATGGCTTCTTTTCAGGTAATTTGGCACTGGCCCAAAGCTTGGGCTAAAGCTTAGATGCCCAAAGAAGGCAATTTGCTCATGACTACAAAGATGTCACAGGTCTGGCCGATGGCCATCAGAGGCTGCCTGCTCCCCTTTCCTAGTGGTTTTCCTTGTCTCGCTTGCCTTGTTTCCTATGCGTGTTGATCATTTGATTAATGGTATTATTAATTGGTTGCTTCTACATGTGTTTTTGTCATTATGTTATTACTATCACCTGTGTTTCTCTGTATTTAAGTTCTCCTTCTGATGTTAGTCTTCACTTGGTCTTAACGTTTGTTTGCTTGCCTCTAGCCACCTAGTTGTGCTTTGTTCTCTAGTCTCTGTTCCAGTGTGTTTTGTCTGTCAAAGTAAAAGTCCTAATTATTTTTTCCACTTACCTTGTCTCCCGAGTCCACTCTGCTTTTGGGTCCTTAAGTTGTTCAGCCCTGACACAGAGACATCAGTTTAATAAGGACACCCAGGTGAAGTGATGCCAGATCCGGTTCTGCACAGACCACAAATGTCAAGCCAGAGTGAGGTGGACAAAGAGAACATTGCACAGAATTTCACAGCAATAAATATGCTAGAAACAATAGGCAACCTCATAAGAACAGAAGAAATGTGCAATTAAAAGAGTGCAATTAAATGAAGTAATGGTTTTATCCCAATGCAAGCTTTAATATTCTCAAAGATAACACTCCATAGTAGTGGGAAAAAACTTGAAGGCAAAAAGTAAACTTGGTTGGACAGCATGAAAAATCTCCAGATCATAAAAATTCTAAAATCAGCTAAGGTGAAATCAGATGAGAATCAAATGGGACATCCTGCTAGTCAGATACGCCAACAACTGTCATGGTCAAGGGGCTGAGACAATCTAAAAACCAGGGAGTTTTTCCTTGCCACCGTTGCCTTTGGCATGCTCTTGTGGGGGTTTAGGCCAGGGTTTTGTAACGATTGGTTGTGAAATGCGCTATATGAATAAATTTTGATTAAATTTAATTTGATTAATACATATCACTATACATGTAATTAAATCTACTGCAAATGGAGTCTCCTCTCCACTCACATTGGGAATTGCCTGACAGCCATGACTCAGTAGCGAGCACATGGACTCACACATGCTTGATAAGTTACTTGATGGCCTGAAAAAAAGCACTGCAAGAATTTTCTACATTCGAGCACATTTGGGTGAAAATGTGTTTTTTTCTTTCTTGTCCTAAATGTACTTTGAAATTATGCATTTATAAATGGCAACAATTTGCTTCTTGCAAATATTGTTGGTTCGCTGGTTTGCAATCTCAGCTCTATTAAATCTGATTATATTTTCATTCTTAATTTCACTCATATGTTTCTTGCTTGCTAGCTAATTTGACGGGGGGGAATTGGTGAACCCCCCAAAATGTCTCCGTTTCTGTGCTTCAAGAATGGCTTTTTAGTATTTCTCCTGTTACATAGACATTTCTGTGCAAATTAAAGGTCTTGTCAGTGTTAATGAACCAGTTTGCAGTTGATTGCAAATTACAAATTAAATTATATTTATAATCGCCATTTTACTTATTTCATTAAAATTTCTGTATTTTAATGTTTATGAATACTTCATTGAACTGTAACTATTCACAGAAATGTTTGCCGCGCTATGGAAAACAACAATAATTGTTGATATGTTCATTAATAGAGTAAGCTGCAAATGCATGGAAATGAACTGACTTTAATAATGGAGTGCAGCTCTTCACAGCTCTATCAAGTTTAAGGTCATTACATCAGTCACAGATGCTTCTGCTAGGTCTTTTTTAATAGTCTCTGTAACCTGGCTAGTCATGGATTCTAATGAAACTTGACATAGATGTGGTCCTGACTATCCTGATGCTGGCCCCTAAAACTATTGATTTCTAGGTCACAATGCCAGAAGTCAATATCACAAAGGATCCCTAGGGTTCTTCTACTTTACAGTCATATTTCATCACTTGTGAATATAAATTGTGATTTTAAATTTATATTATTAGATCAGCCTTTTCCAGCTGCCATTATCAAGGGTGACTTATAAGTAACAATAATAATAATATATATACATATATATAATATAAATTATATTATATAATTAATTATATATATATATATATATATATATATATATATATATATATATATAAAATTAATTCTTGACACGAGACACAAGAAATTAAGTAGTAATAAAGAAGTAAGTAGTAGCATTAAGAAGTAATAAATCAGTGTGTTATCTATGAAGATACATTTACTCACCAGCAATTATATCTTTAACCATATCCAATGCATCTTTTAAGGGACTCAAATAAGGACAGTGTATTGCATTGTTTCAGTAACAGTATTGATCTCTATTGTATCTGGCTGAGGTTGATTAGAGTTGATGCCTATGCAGCAGTGTCTCCACTCTGGGATTATACATTTATGGAGCTATGTAAGAATTATTCATGTCTTTGTGTTACGTATCTGTTTACGGGACGAACCCAAGTGCAACGACCAGGAGACAGATTTCACAAAAGGGGTGTATTTAATAAATTAAGTGTTGGGGTAGTCCCAACACTGTACAGGAAAGGCAACACACACAGTAATACAAGGTCTTGCGCCTGGAAGCCCGGGGCGGGCTGCTCCAAGCCGGAGCTGGACTGGAGGTTCTGGAACGGGCTGTTCCAAACCGGAACTGGACTGGACTGGAACTGGACCGGGTGGTCCACACGGGAATCAGGTACTGGAACGGATGTCCCAAACCGGAACTGGACTGGACTGAACTGGACCGGGAGGTCCACACGGGAATCAGGTACTGGAACGGAATGTCCCAAACCGGAACTGGACTGGACTGGAACTGGACCGGGAGGTCCACACGGGAATCGGGTACTGGAACGGAATGTCCCAAACCGGAACTGGACTTTGAGCGAGTCGCTTGTACAACTCACGCCAGGACTGGACTGGAACTGGCAGGGGAGCGACTCACTACGGCAGGGCAGGACTGGACCGGGCTGACTGCACCGGTATAGAAAAACAAAACAACAGAGGAGGGTTAGTGCAAGGGTAGGCACGGGAAAGACCGGGAGGTTCTCACGGAGGTGATGGGTTTGGAAGTCGGGAGGTTTTGCGGTAGCACGGCAGGACAGAGTGGTGTGGCGTAGCTGCGGTAGGTCCGGAGGTAGCTGACTGTCTCCAGAGCTCCAGGAGCCGGCGCCGAAGAACTGGGTGGTCTCTTCGGTCGGACAGGAACAACTGGAGGGTAGCCAGGTAGCGAATCACCCCGGAGCCTACACGTGCTGGAGGTGGAGGTACCGCAACACACACAACAAACACGGGGAACACGAACACTGCCACGGGAGATCGGGTGCAGGGTTAGATGGAGGAGAAGGGAAACAAGTTAGCTACACAATTATGACAGGAAATTGTGCGGGAGGTAAACTACCAATCCGTAGCTTTGCGAGGAACTATACGCTGCACGGGAAACACATTCCACAACTACGCGAATAGTTTAAGCAGGGAGACCAGATAACGAGTCAAGCACTACACCAAGTGATGATAGTTAACGAACTGGCGCCGACTGGCAGCCAGCCGAAAGACTATATAGAGCTAACTAACGAGACAAAATACGATACAGGTGTGAACATAAACCGGGAGTGATTACAAGACACCAGGTGAGGAAATGCATGCAACGAGGGGGAGGGAGTGAAAGGCGGAAGTAAGACAAAACAACCAGACGAACAAGACAGGGAAGGACACGCCTAGTCCGCGGCAGCGGGGAAAACACGGACAAAGGGATCCAACATGACACGGAGGGAAAACAGGAAAACACGGAAAACGGACAGGAAGGGAGCGGAACATTACAGTACCCCCCCCCCTCAACGTACGCCACCTGGCGTACCTGGCGGCCTGGTCTTGGATGGGAAGCGACTGTGGAAATCCTGGATTAGTGTTTGATCCAGGATGAGGCCCTTGTGGAGCCATGACCGCTCCTCAGGACCATACCCCTCCCAGTCCACGAGGTATTGGAAACCCCGACCCTTACGGCGGATGTCGATGATGCGGTCCACCGTATAGGCCGGGGCGTTGTTGATGACCCGGACAGGAGGAGGAGGGAGGGTAGGGGCACTGAGGGGGCTGGAGGCGACAGGCTTGATTTGGGAAACATGAAAAACGGGGTAAACTTTGAGGGAGGCAGGGAGGGAGAGCTTGACGGAAACAGGGTTAACAAGACGTACAACAGGGAAGGGACCAATGAACCGGGGCCGAAGCTTTTTAGAGGAGGAGGGAAGGGAAATGTTGGACGTGGACAACCAGACCTGCTGACCGGCCCTGTATTTGGGGGCTGCGGTCCTGTGCAGGTCCGCCAGACGCTGTGACCGGGAATTGGAACGTAGGAGTGCGGTGCGTGCAAGCCTCCAAATGCGCTTGCATTTGAGGATGTGGGCCTTGACAGAGGGGACTGCTACCTCGGCCTCCTGGACCGACAGGAGAGGGGGTTGGTACCCTAACGAGCACTCGAAAGGGGATAACCCGGTGGAGGTACTCTTAAGGGAGTTGTGAGAGTACTCCACCCAGGGAAGGAAACGGCTCCAGGAGGCGGGGTTGCGAGCCGTGACGCACCGCAGGGCGGCCCCCAGGTCCTGGTTCGCCCTCTCTGCCTGGCCGTTCGACTGGGGATGGAAGCCAGACGAAAGACTGGCCGAGGCCCCCAGGGCTACACAGAACGCCTTCCAGACCTGGGAGGAGAATTGGGGCCCACGATCCGACACAATATCGGAAGGGATCCCGTGCAGCCTGACCACATGTACCACCAGGAGCTCCGCCGTTTCGAGGGCGGACGGGAGCTTGGGGAGGGGAATGAAGTGAACCGCCTTGGAGAACCGATCCACAATTGTCAGAATGACAGAGTTGCCCTCTGACAACGGCAGACCGGTTACAAAATCCACCCCAATGTGGCTCCAAGGACGGCCCGGGACAGGGAGGGGAAGGAGATGACCAGAGGGAGGCTGGTGGGAAGCCTTGCTCCTGGCGCATACAGAGCAGGCCAGGACAAAGGCACGGGTATCCTCCTTGAGGGTGGGCCACCAAAAGCTCCTCCTGACGAGGGCGGTCGTCCTGGCAACACCTGGGTGACACGCCAGGCAGGAGGCGTGAACCCACTCAAGGACCTGGGAGCGGACGGAGTCGGGAACAAACAGGGAGGGGTTAGGGTTATTACGGGGGTCAGGGTGGGAAGTCTGGGCGGACCTCACGATCTCCTCAATCCTCCAGGAGACCGCAGCCACCATACAGGACGCTGGAAGAATGGTTTCGGGGTCAGCAGGACTGGAGGGAAGGGAAAACACACGGGATAAGGCATCCGCCTTAATATTGCGGGAACCGGGGCGATAGGACAAAGAAAAATTAAACCGGGCAAAGAAAAGTGACCACCTAGCCTGTCTAGCATTTAGCCTTTTGGCAGACCTTAAATAAATTAAATTCTGGTGGTCAGTTAAAACAACAAAGGGGGTACCTGCCCCCTCCAGCCAGTGGCGCCACTCCTCAAGAGCCAGCTTAATGGCAAGAAGCTCCCGATCCCCGACATCATAATTTCGCTCAGCGGAGGACAGCCTCCGGGAGAAAAAGGCACAGGGATGGAGCTTGTTGTCCAAGGCGGCACGTTGGGACAGAATGGCCCCCACGCCGGTGTCAGAGGCGTCCACCTCAATCGTAAATTGGCGGGAGGGATCAGGGTGGCAAAGAATAGGGGCTGAGGAAAACCGTGTTTTGAGCTGTTCAAAAGCACGCTGGGCTTCGGGATTCCAACAGAAAGAAAAAGTAGTGGAGGTAAGTTTGGTAAGGGGGGCAGCAATGATACTGTAATTTCGGATAAAACGACGATAGAAATTAGCAAAACCAAGGAATTGTTGTAGGTGCTTACGAGAGGTGGGTTGGGGCCATTCCGTCACCGCCTTGACTTTGACCGGATCCGCCCGGATACTGCCCTCCTCAATAATGAAGCCGAGGAACGGGACTGAAGAGACGTGGAAGGAGCATTTCTCCGCCTTTACGAAGAGCTGGTTCTCGAGGAGCCGCTGGAGAACCTCCCGGACATGGAGAATGTGCTCCTGAGGGGACTTGGAAAAAATCAAAATGTCGTCAATGTAAACAAAAACAGTCTTACCCAACAGGTCTCGCAGTACGTCATTTACCATGCCCTGGAAGACTGCCGGGGCGTTAGTAAGGCCGAAAGGGACCACCAGGTACTCATAGTGGCCCAACGGGGTATTGAAGGCAGTCTTCCACTCATCCCCCTCCCGTATGCGCACCAGGTGGTACGCATTACGGAGGTCGAGCTTGGTAAAAATGACGGCCTGCGAGAGGGGTTCAAAAGCAGTGTTAATGAGGGGGAGAGGATATTTGTTGCGGATAGTGATGGAATTGAGTCCCCGGTAGTCGATGCAGGGCCGTAGTGAGCCGTCCTTTTTCCCTACGAAAAAGAACCCAGCACCAACCGGAGAAGAGGAGGGACGGATGATGCCCGAGGCGAGGGACCCATGGATATATTCCTCCATGGCGAGTTTCTCTGGTCCCGACAGACTGTAGAGACGGCCGGACGGAAGTTTGGCTCCCGCCAGTAGATCAATACAACAGTCGTACGGGCGGTGAGGAGGTAGGGACAGAGCACGTGATTTAGAAAAGGTGCGACTGAGGTCGTGATACTGTTTGGGAACGGTGGACATATCGGGTTCGGGTAGGTTGGTGCTGGGATTCTTGGACCCCGGAGGGGGAAGCGCGGAGCGGAGACAGCTAGCCAGGCAGTGGCCACTCCACGCCAGGATGCGTCCGCCCTGCCAGTCGATGTGTGGGTTATGGAGACGGAGCCAGGTCTGCCCTAAAACTATGGTTGACTGTTTGGAATTGATGAGGAGGAGTTGAATGCTCTCCCGGTGATTGCCGGAGAGGACAAGCTGTAAGGAAACGGTGGAGTGGGTCACTAACCCCAAACTCCGACCGTCTAAGGCGAAGGCAGTAATGGGCGATGGTAGAAGCTCCGTGGGGATGCCGGCCCTCTGGGCGAAGGTGGTGTCCATGAAGTTGGCGTCGGCTCCAGAGTCGATGAGAGCCGACGAAACTAAGGACTTGTCGCTCCACAGGAGAGTGGCCTTGAAAATTAGGCGATTCTGGGCTGCATGGCAGGGTATGATAGGGCTCGTCAGTACGCCCAGTTTAACTGGCGAGCCTATTCTTTTGGGCGGATGGGACATGAGGCGATCTGGTGGCCAGGTTTGCCACAATAGAAGCAAGACCTGGATCGCTGACGACGTTGGCGCTCTGCAGAGTTGACCGCAACTCTGCCCAGTTGCATGGGCTCCTCTTCGGAGACCCCAGACGCCGCCCTGAATCCAGAAGCAGAAGGGTGAGAGCGTATATGAGGAAGGTGACCGGGATTCCCCCCACGCTCACGGGCCCGGATACGAAGACGGTTGTCGACTGCTATGGCCAGGCTAATCAGGCTATTGAGGGAGGTTGATTCCTCACGGGTGGCTAGTTGGTCTTTGAGCTCCTCGCTGAGTGCCTGGCGGAAAGCCCCCTGAAGGGCGGTGTCGTTCCATCCGGACTCCGCGGCGAGGGTACGGAATTGGATGGCCATCTCTGCGACGCTGCGACTCCCCTGACGGACCTGAAGTAGGCGCTGAGTTGCATCTCGCCCACAGGTAGGGTGGTCAAACACGCGCCGCATCTCGGCGGTGAAGGCAGCGAAGTTGTTGCAGAGCGCGGCTTGGCTATCCCAGATGGATGTAGCCCACTCCAGGGCACCTCCTCCCAGGCTGCTCATGATGAACGCGATCTTACATGGGTCGGAGGCGAAGGAGGAGGGCTGCATCCGGAAGACAATGTCGCATTTCATCAGAAATTCGCGACATTTCCCCAATTCCCCGCGGAATAGCTCAGGATGTTGAACGCGAGGCTCACGAAATGAAGCGGACACAGGAGGGTCCGCCGGGGGATCCGGTGCGGGCGGTGTAGGGCCCAATGGAATACGCGGAAGCGGCTGGTGAAGAGACAGCTGCGTAACTTGTTCCGTGATGCCCCTCAGCACTTCCAACACGTCGTCCAGACGACGGCCCTGTTGGTCGCTGACCGCAGTTTGGCAGGAGAAGGCGTGCCGAATCTGCTCCAGGTCGGCTGGGTCCATGTTTTTGGCCAGTTCGTTCTGTTACGTATCTGTTTACGGGACGAACCCAAGTGCAACGACCAGGAGACAGATTTCACAAAAGGGGTGTATTTAATAAATTAAGTGTTGGGGTAGTCCCAACACTGTACAGGAAAGGCAACACACACAGTAATACAAGGTCTTGCGCCTGGAAGCCCGGGGCGGGCTGCTCCAAGCCGGAGCTGGACTGGAGGTTCTGGAACGGGCTGTTCCAAACCGGAACTGGACTGGACTGGAACTGGACCGGGTGGTCCACACGGGAATCAGGTACTGGAACGGATGTCCCAAACCGGAACTGGACTGGACTGAACTGGACCGGGAGGTCCACACGGGAATCAGGTACTGGAACGGAATGTCCCAAACCGGAACTGGACTGGACTGGAACTGGACCGGGAGGTCCACACGGGAATCGGGTACTGGAACGGAATGTCCCAAACCGGAACTGGACTTTGAGCGAGTCGCTTGTACAACTCACGCCAGGACTGGACTGGAACTGGCAGGGGAGCGACTCACTACGGCAGGGCAGGACTGGACCGGGCTGACTGCACCGGTATAGAAAAACAAAACAACAGAGGAGGGTTAGTGCAAGGGTAGGCACGGGAAAGACCGGGAGGTTCTCACGGAGGTGATGGGTTTGGAAGTCGGGAGGTTTTGCGGTAGCACGGCAGGACAGAGTGGTGTGGCGTAGCTGCGGTAGGTCCGGAGGTAGCTGACTGTCTCCAGAGCTCCAGGAGCCGGCGCCGAAGAACTGGGTGGTCTCTTCGGTCGGACAGGAACAACTGGAGGGTAGCCAGGTAGCGAATCACCCCGGAGCCTACACGTGCTGGAGGTGGAGGTACCGCAACACACACAACAAACACGGGGAACACGAACACTGCCACGGGAGATCGGGTGCAGGGTTAGATGGAGGAGAAGGGAAACAAGTTAGCTACACAATTATGACAGGAAATTGTGCGGGAGGTAAACTACCAATCCGTAGCTTTGCGAGGAACTATACGCTGCACGGGAAACACATTCCACAACTACGCGAATAGTTTAAGCAGGGAGACCAGATAACGAGTCAAGCACTACACCAAGTGATGATAGTTAACGAACTGGCGCCGACTGGCAGCCAGCCGAAAGACTATATAGAGCTAACTAACGAGACAAAATACGATACAGGTGTGAACATAAACCGGGAGTGATTACAAGACACCAGGTGAGGAAATGCATGCAACGAGGGGGAGGGAGTGAAAGGCGGAAGTAAGACAAAACAACCAGACGAACAAGACAGGGAAGGACACGCCTAGTCCGCGGCAGCGGGGAAAACACGGACAAAGGGATCCAACATGATACGGAGGGAAAACAGGAAAACACGGAAAACGGACAGGAAGGGAGCGGAACATTACACTTTGATCCTATTTTCTCAATGACTGGCAAGCAACCAAATTGACCTCTGCTCTGACATTCTCAGTACTGAAAAAATAAACACACTAGAGAACCATTTTCAAACACAAGATATTTTGTTCTTGAGTTCATTCTGCATGTAGACATTTAAAGTGATTATATTTCCCCACCCAACCTGAAATAAACAGACATGAGGCAAACCCTGGGACCTCTTTACGTGTCAGTCCAAACGTAAATGAATGTGTAAGTATTTTTCATTGCAAAATGCATCATTATTGTGAAATTTTATTATTCAGAAGGATATGCACAGGGGAGGCAGATTAAATAAATTTTATGTAATTTAATAATTCAAAACAGACGCACCAACAAAACTGAGATAAAGATAATTGCCAGGCAATCTGATATACAAGACATTTTTATAGAATTATAAAAAATTAAAACATTTTTGTATGAGATGTAATCTATAAAAAGCCACAGAAGTCTGAAAGGCTCGTACATGTTGAGATATGAAATTGTCATTCGGTCTCCATACTGTATATCATTAAAGTATAGGCCCTATTTTCCGATGGTCTCGGATGATAGTGAATAGTAGACAAAAATTTTGCTGACTGCTTAAAAATTGAGCGAGTGTGGACAGAGAGTGAGTAATTCCTCAACTTCCTCGTATGTAAACCCCTTATGAACGCACACAATCTACAAATTAACTCCATACACCTGGATGGTGTGCTCCACCATGCCACATGAGCAGACCTAATTAAAAAAGCTGGATTTCCACAGCTTGGGGCAGAGGAGGCTCGGTGCATGTGTGAGAGACAGAACAGCACAGACCAAAATTGTGTAAAGTGCCAGGCTTCAGGGAATCTCCGCTTGTTTTTTGTTGTTATATTCTGAATGCATTTACTTTCTTTTTTTCCTTTTGCGATTTTACTGCGATATCTTGTTTATGTGTTTAAGGTAGAGCAGGTCTCTCTTAGGACAGACACATTCAGACACACATTCAACACATTCAGGTATTCAAGCCCCTTTCACATTACAAGCCCACACATGCTGAGGTATGTCTTTTTAAACTCTTACCTTTCATAGAGTTGTATTGCTACCTGGACGATACCACTCTTGACTTTTTACATTTGTATAATTGGCTGCATAGAATTACGTGCTGCTGCTGTATTACACATGTTATTTAATTCAGCTATGCCAACATTGCGAATTGCCTAACCTGGTAATTTGAACTCTGCTATGTATTGACATTAGCAGCATACAAAAAGTACATTAACATTATGTAAAGTTATGTGGATATACAGTATTTACCATTAACCTGGTACATTGTTTGCCAGTTGTCCGCTAAGTGTTGACAGCAGAGTGAGGTCAGTGATATGTCACAATTGGTAAACTCGGGTATCATGGAACTTGCCCGAGTTTGCCACAGGTATGTAGGACTTTGTCGGCCGTTCGAATGCAACTTTGCAAGTTGACGAGGACCGGCCTAACGCACCAGGAGTGTGCAAAGTAAAAGAAAATGTATGTTCCCAATACCTGTTCCTAACAGTTATCAATTGCTTTATTTATGTATGTATAAGGATTGTGTGCGCAGTACTGAATATTTAAGGTGTGAATGATATGATAATGGCCATCAGCTATTATCATTTGGAAACTTGTATTGCAGAATATCTGAACAGAAAGAACTGTAGCCTATTGAGGTAACCCCTCTCCGCTTGAATAGTTCACTTGAAACTTGCCCAGTGTTTTTAACACGTGTTTTAAAGCTGCAGTAGGCAAGTTTGAAAATATACCAAGCAAAAAGACTTTCCCCTTTTGCTCTCCTCGCTCATATCTTTCTCCTAAGCCCCTCCCACCAAATGATGCTCCAGTGCACGCACGGAGACAGGGAGACAGGGAGGGGTTTATTTTACGTTTATTCTACTTGTAGATAGTTGCCCTGATTGGTAGCTACATAGCTAGCCCTGATTGGTTGGTTTTTAGAAGACCGGGTTGGGATTTTTTGACAGCCTAATACAGAGCCCAAGACACTCACAGAAACTGGATTAATTTATTGATAGCTGCTGGAATATGAGTAAATTTAATAATTTCACCAAAATTATATTGAAAAAATCTCGCCTACTGCACCTTTAACTCTCTATTCTTATGAAATAAACAGAAAATTGTGAAGCCGTTTCAATTATGTGTTGTGTGGTTGGTGGCCATCTTGCTACACCTTACTTACACCAGGAAATGCCTTTCTACCCTTAGCCCCCCAGCCTTAGCTGTCTCTTACCCAGACCTCACTGGGAAAGGTGTGAGAGGCTGGAAAGCACTCGCTACCCGCGAAACCCAGTAGTTACTGAGGAGAGGAAAGTATCTTGTGCTATCTAGCTAGACTGTGTGGGGGCGGCGCTTACCAATGTGGGTATGCTTCATCATCGCAAACTAACTAAAGAGTTTACAAACTAGCTAAGAGTTTTAGCATCCACAAGCGAAATAGGTTGCAAGTGTGCCGTTCCCAATTTTGGGAATAGAATGAACGCTGTACAATCATCCAAAACTATCCGGAAATAGGGCCAAACCGAATCTATCATTTAAGAGATATCAAAATGCCACTGCTCCCAGCAGTGATGTCAGCCCTGTGCGCTTACATGCATTAAATGTAGCTGCACAGCATTGAACAGAAATGACAGCTGGGTGGAACTTATGGAGAACAGTTGCTGGAGGAACATTATATATGTCATCATGCTTCAGTGTTTCTTCTATTAAATCCAGTCTTGAAACAAATGAGGTCTCCATCATTTATAGGAACACAACCCTTACACACATGGAGGAATGTGGTATAATGGGCTGATAAATGAATGAATACATAAATAATAAAAAATAAGGTGAAGGTGGTCAGCGTCTATGAGGAGCTTGAGAATGAATTTGCATAAAATGAGTATTTCCACATGATTAGGCTTTAATTGTTGAGTCTCTGACTGCCTGACTGACTTCTCTCTACTAATTATGCCATGGTCTCAACCTCCATATGCCCCTAGAAAAAAAAAGAAGCTGTTCTGAAGTAGCATCTGATTTTAAAGCGCTAGAGATCTGTTTTTAACGAGGATCACCATTGCTCTCTCAGTATGACATTGGCGCAATATTTGCCTACACTGTGGAGAAATATTGAATCTTAAACCATGAGACAAACTACACAAATATCCATCAGATTAATGTGCATTGTGTTTTCCTTGTCTGACAATAATGAGGGGCTGGGGAATGCATAGCATTGTCAACATAAATAAAATGGTCTGCTGTAACATCCCCATGAGAAGACAAGATGCAGATTTCACAAACCTCACACATTCTGAGAAATGCAAAGACTACAACGAAAAATGAAATAGCTTTGTAAAGGGGAAAAACATGCAAGGTAGCAATTCTTTATTTGATATTTTCAGGAGTACAGTACATTTATATGCAGGAATAATACAATAACGATTATGTGGAATTATAAATACGAAAGAAAATATGTGAATCATTTACAAAAAATGCAGCATTTTCCATTTCCAGTGTCGATCCAGCTTTTCTCTTAAGACCAAAGCCAAAGGTTTGCTTAGGGCACTTCTGAATCTGTGGCTGCCTGTAATCTTGATGACTTCAGTCAACTATAGAGGCAGGTCTGGCCTTTGATGGATGCCATGAAAAATCCATCTATTCTTCAGTCTCTGTTGAAAAGAGAATCTCATAATTGAAAATGTTTGCTTTTGTACATCACCTGAGAGTACAGAAGACCTGGAAAGTTCTTCAAGGGAGATCAGTTGAAGGTAAGAAATCATAGCTTCTCTCAACACACGCAGATTGAATGTCCTGTTTATAGAAACAGGTGAATACATACGAATACGAAGCACACTCTGGTACAATCAATAATCCTGGCACCTGCACAGATCATAACAGTTAACCAGCAACAGCATCTTTGGAGGTTCTTTTCTTATTTGTTTATTTTTTGTATCGGCCTACAGATCAATCTCTTAATAAAGGGAAATCTCTTACAGACCCAATCCCCCTGCTCAGCTTTACTGGGCTGTTATTATTCCCTAGTGGCTCAGTTCGGTAATGCCTAAAGTGACGTTCCGCTTCTCACATTGTCCTCTCACTTTTACCAACTGTCACATGCCATCCAGGCCTGTCCCTCACTGTCACACATTTCCAGTTCTCCGTCCCGTCTCTCTCTCCAAAGACGTACCTCCATCTGCTGTGGGTATTCGATAGCACCGCTTTCTCGCCTGCCCTTCCTTATGAACATGTCTGTCAAGTTTCTTCTAATTTCATAGGAGACTCTACCATCTGGTATAATTAATCTCAGCTATGTCAAAGTCATGTCTCACGCATGTTGTGCACATTCTGGGAGGTTTGTATTCATTATGAAAAGCGGCTGCTCTGCTGTTGCTCACATCGGAAAAAGGATCTTTTTTTCTTGTCTGTGGAGAGATGGTATGTGGTGTCATACAATTGCAATGATAGAGATTTGAGATCCGTTCTGCTGATGGAGCAGATATGTTTCCCTGTTATCAGGTTAGGCGTATGGGTTTCTGTATGCATTTTAAAGAAAAGGTGCAAAAGTTAGATAGACAGTCGCATATGCCTCCGTCTTTGTATATGAGAGAGCCAGGGAGATGTGGCTGTGTATGCATGCACATGCCTTATTGGTCTGTTTCCCAGGGGAGTTCTGGTACTACTGCTTGACAAACACATTCTCCACCTTCTTTTTTCTGGAATGTAGCAGAGAACTGGAGTGAAGCAGTATGTCAGTACATATAGGAAAGCAACCATGGATGTATCTCAAGGGGAGGGTGAAAATGTGATTTGTGATTTTAACACAGCAACCGCTGTATGGCAATGTTGTTACAGAAATTGTTCTGGAACCAAACCATAACAAGTTATGAATCAACTTAGCTCTGAGCAGAACCTTTACTCCTGAGTCATTTAAAGACCAGTATGGTACAGTGTGAGCTGTCTTCTCACAGGGCGTATTTATCATCCACAATCAGGAGAGAGAAGTCATGTAAGCTTTTGCTCAAATAAAGGTCACATTCTCAACATCTAGATCAGTGGTTCTCAAACTTGGTCCTGGGGGACCACTGTGTATGCTGGGTTTTGTGGAAACCACAATTGCATTCCCAGAATTTTAACAAACTGTTTTTAGAGGGATTATTTACTCTTTTAAGCCACAATGTGTCAGAAATAGCTATGTATGCCATGAAGAACGAAAGTCCCATATTCACATTGTGCTATATTGCAAACCCCATAAAGATAGGTTAATTTTTTAACTGATCAAATCAAAGACTGAGGTGAATCAATAGGCTCCTAATTGGTGAACATGGCCCCTAAAATGAACCATTTGGTAGATAATGAAGAATTCAAAGACAACCTAATTAGGAGCCTATTGATTCACCTCTTTTTATGCAATTATTGCAACATAACACAATAAGCACAATGTGAACATGGGACTTTTATTCATCATGGCATGCATAGCTATTTCTGACATAATGGCTTAAGAGGGTAAATAATTGCTCTCAACACGAAAAGCACCTAATTAAGAAAAATTAACAGCTTGTTAAAATTCTGGGATTGCTATTGTGGTTGCCACAAAAACCAGCACACACATTGGTCCCCCAGGACTGAGATTGAGAACCACTGATCTAGATAAATTCAGAAATAGCATCTGGAATGAACAACAAAATGGGTACAGTGAGGGATGGGCTGCATCATTTGTAAATTGCTAATTTTATTTGTGTAGAAGAGCCAGCTGTATAAGGCCATGATCTTTTTCTCTCTCTGAGGAACAAATCTGTGTGTGTGTGTGTGTGTGTGTGCGTGCGTGCGTGCGTGCGTGCGTGCGTGCGTGCGTGCGTGCGTGCGTGCGTGCGTGCGTGTGTGTGTGTGTGGAACACACACCACACACACTCTATCTCAATCTGTCTCTCTCACTCTCTATCTTCCTCCTGCATGGAACAATGTTTTGTTTATGATTATACAAAATGTAATGAATTCTTTATTTAGAAGATAGAAGTCAATAATGATCACCAATCTATTGTTGAAGGCACAACGCAAACATAAATAAATGGCAAGAATGATTCATTAAATTTGATAAACATTGCACCTAATTGAACAGTGCTAATAAACCATGTTTCATTATTTTTGTTTCGTACACTAAAACATGTTAAACATATTGTTGGCGAGTAAACATTATTTGTGCATTTATGACAGAATGGCTTCTCTGTATCCCAATGTCTTAGAGTTAAACTCAGCCTTCTTCCTTTTAATTAAAATGTTCACTTATGGTTTTTATCTCTGCCTAATGAATAAAGAAACGCAGAATCACCTTGGGAAGAGCAATTTTACAAACTTGTCCTTTGAGAGCTGCAATCAAATTTACTGCATTATCATAGAAGATGGTGAATTGGACTAAGTTCAATACCCCTTTGGTCTCTTTTGGCTATTAAAGATGTTTGCTGTAGCTGCTCACTCCTTCAAGCACTAAATGCATTTTTCAATCAATAATTATTAATCTTAAGTAAATTAGTATGGAGCGGCTGAGAAGTGATTATTTTTCTGGCATAAACATCTAGAAATTAGACTGATAATTAATCTAAGAATCTCATATTGTGCATCATTTGCAGCAAATCACTGTCAATGTGCTTATTGTGGTCATTTCAGATGAAAGTAAATGTAACATTTTCTAAATGTATTTGTGTTGAACCTGAGATAGATTGACTGTGGGGTCTATGCATTGTTAATCGCCACAGCGACAGTGTTTGAAAAGCTCACTTCCACTCTTTTATGCTCTCCAGCTCCTGACAGTAATGATGAGCTGCATCGCCTTGTTCCCACAACTGTCTCTTTCCATTACCAGCATGATACCCCAGGGCATGCGTGGCAGATTTATGCCAGCAACCACATATTGTTTCTCACTACCAACCTAAAGTCCAATGTTCCTTGCCTTCTCTTTGCCTCCCTCGCTCTACCCCTTTCTTTCCTTTCTTCCCTCCCCACATTTATTGGTAACTTAACTCAGGCTTAAGCACCCTGATGTCAAATAATGGTAACCATGGGTATTTTGTTATGAGTGCTATTAGAAGTGGACTGAAACAGCCAAACAATACTGTCTTTACACTTGTGTCAAGTAGACTCTCCCCTTCTCCTCTATCTACCATATATTCCCCTATCCCAAAATAAAAATCCTTTCTCTACCTTCCCTTCCACGTGTTAATTCTAGTGACAAAGGATTACCTATGTGACGACCAGGCACAGATGCACAAAAAGGCGGACTTGAAGCCAGACGTAAAATAAAACTCCCGAAGGAGACTTTATTACACACAGTACAGAGTGTTCATAGTAGGTTCTATGCAAAGGTCAAAAACACAGGCAGGCAATCCTTAAATGCAAAGTACAACAATCAGAAAGCAAGGCTCGTGGTTAAAGTCCAGGCAAGGGTTGAGATCCATGGAAATCTGCCAGCGGAGGCACGGTACTGAAAACGGCAGGCCGGCTCGTAATCAGCAGGAGAACAGAGTTCATAACAGGTGGGCAATCCGCGAAGGCAAAGGTACAAATATACGCTAGGCAAACTCGTAGTCGAGAAAACAAAATGGGGTCAGGAATAGAACTGGCAGAAGACGTGGTCGCAAACAGACAAGGTCAAAACGTGGAATCAAAACAATGGAAACCCATTCAAAAGTGCAAACCGTAAACTGAGGCAACAACCTCGCACTGAACACAAGCCAAGACAGGGTTTAACCCTTGTGTGGTGTTCAGGTCTGTGGGACCCGTATTCAATGTTTACTAAAAGAAAAATGATACAATTCATAATTTTTTCAACCTGAGACTCATTGGCCTTGGCTCATTTTCTGTGATAAACATGTAAAAGAACACAAAAATCACATTTTATCACAAAAAACAAATATCACTTTTATTGATAAATGTGATCTAGCTGAGGTAAATGGTCAATAATAACCATATATGCTGTCTATATTGCTTGTAATTGAGATAAAGTCAATATCTGTGAAGTATTTGTACGTAAATTGTTATGGCTTTATTGTTTTAAAAACCGAATAATGTTCTGGGTCCACCAGACCCGCAAACACTGGGTGAGTAACAAAAACACAAACACCACACAAGGGTTAAATACGCTCACAGACAGGTGCAACAAATTAGAGAAAGCAGAAAGCGGAAAAGAGAATCAGCTGTAGGGAGTAGAAGAGTTACCGAGGAAATCAGGAAAGAGAATAGTGACAGCATAGGCGGAAAGGAGAGACAGCTGTAGCGAATAGAGAAGATGACGTTAGATCATTTCTATGCGGTTAGTAGATTAGTAGATTAGTAAACCTTAATTCTATGAAGTTAGTAAATTAGTAATCATTAGTACAGAAAGAAGGAAATAGCAGGAAATTACCGAGAACACCGAATTTACCGAAAACACAGGGAAACGTGTGTGGGAGTGGGAACACAAACGTTACAACCTATTGCCGGGATGATATGGCCCGACCATTGCATTTCTCATTGATGGCTATTTGGGATATTGGTCATTTATGAATCTAGGCTTTTGAGTTTGCACTCATTGTAATTCTCTCTGGATAAGAGCATCAGCTAAATGCCTAAAATTTAACAACTGTAAAATGCCTAAAATGTAACAACTTCAGGTTAGCACTGTGCTCTCCTCAGTGTTTTATGTATTGGTGTAATTCTGAAGACCTGGGCAACCTCATTTTCCTAGCCTGGCTCACTGTAATATACTATTAGGTCACCTACTTAGACCCAGGCAAAGTTACCTGGAACAATTAAAAAGAATGTTACATTGGTTCTATATCAACTGGATAACCACTCTGGCAACCCATAGGCTGCATGTAGTCATGTGATAAATGCCTTTGTGATCTGTGGTCAGTTTCTTTAGGTCACACCAGCAGCCTCATCAAATATTCTGACGTCTGGTGCCACTGAGCTAGTTAATAATTGAGGGATAGCTTTCATTAAGATTCGGTCAGAATGACGACACACGGAGAGCTCACGTTGTGTGTGTCGTTTTGGTTAGGATTAATGCAGTGCTGTTGGCCACATGGAAATGAGCATAAACCGGTTAAACCAGTCTGAAAGTAGGCCACTGGTAGGTGAACACCAATGCAAATTGGTCAGAGCTTATCTGACTGCTACAACAATGGCCCGTCTGATTTCCCTGAGTCAGAGTGACATGGTGGCATCTATTACTTCCGATGGAACATTGCTAATATCCTCAACATGTTTCATTCATTAGAACATGCATACGATCCTTGTAATGGATTTCAGTAGTCAAAACAGGGGAGCGCTCTTTGGTGAGATTCGCATGTAGACTTTCCGAAGCCTTTTTAAAATGGAGGTTCCGGATAGTACATCAATATCCTATGAGCGTATAGCACTCCCCATCACGGATGAGAAGGATATAGACCTTGCTTTCTAAACCTATATATGTGGAAGCGTTTCTCTCTTCTTTGCACCTTCATGAGGAGGTGGCAGTAAACTGGATTAAGGCACCATTTGATGATTGAAATGGAATGGAAATGGGCCCTTTGCTGATCTGACCCCCCTGATGCAGGGGTAATGACTAGTTACTGCAGCAGAGTGTGATGGAGGAAGTCTAAATGGAGTCAGAATGAAGTGTGCTGTGTGTGTGTGTGTGTGTGTGTGTGTGTGTGTGTGTGTGTGTGTGTGTGTGTGTGTGTGTGTGTGTGTGGGTGTGGGTGTGGAGGGGAAGGGTCAGTGGTTTGTCTGTAGCTGCCGATCTTCCCCCACGGGGGGGTGAAAGATTTGCAGCGGAGAGTGTTTTCTCATCACTGCGGGATGGCCGGCACACTGGGCTGGCCTTGCCCTTGCCAGTGAGAAAGGTCGCTCATGGCCTCCGACAGTTGCCCCCGAACAGCAGCAACCGTTTCCAGTGTTCTAAAATGGCAAAGAAGAGGGGCAAAACAATGTGCCTGTTGGGTTTTTTCTCTCTCTCTCCATGAAAAACATACGAACACATGGAAGAGCACGAGGGGTGGGGCTGAGAATGTATTTGAATCTTGAATCTGTTTTGTTTTTTTTGTCTTTTTATCTTTGCTTCTCCCTATCCGCCTTCTCATGCACGAACGGAGACAGTGGAATTAAAGCAGTCTGCCGAAGATGTAAGGACTTTATGAATGTCTGAGTGTATCCTCCCGCCACTCATTTCCAACCCCGCAGTCAGATCTCCGACAGCCATGGCTTCAAAGCCTGCTCATGTAGGAGCTCTGTCCAGGTGGTACTTGAGTGTGTATGAAGTGAAAATGTGGGTGTGGAACTGATCGCAAACTGATAGCAAACAATCAGAAGCTTGGGCTAATCTCCTACTCTCATCTATAGGGAGAGTAGTTTGGATTTTCCAGTCTGACTTTTATACTCATTAATCTTGACCTTGCTAATACAAATTAAGTTTTCATATTTTTTTAAATGAATGTGCCTTTGTGGCATTGAGTTGAGCTATATCATATAAATACTGGAAGAAACTGACAACAGTTAATTTGTACAATACAATAGGTTAAATATCAGCCATAATTGAACTCTCTTCATTTAAAATGCTTTTGGATTTTTGTCATTTTAGTATTGAAAAGAAATCTTAAGTTCTCAGCCAATAGATAGAAGTTCATTTGATGTGAAAACCGTTGTCACCATCAGCTTTCTGTTTTCTCAGTAACTTTTGATTAACCTTACCAAACACTTTGGCATCAAAATAATTCAGAAAATATGAACTGAATGAAAAGATCAGCTGCTTTCTATTCACTGTAAAAAAAAAAATTTTAACAAGCATTTTAATCTCATATTTAGACTTTAGAATCTTATTTCTATTACTTTTTTGCTAAATAAAACAAACTATCTGTCTAATAAGCTAATATTTTCCACTTTTGAGGGGAAAACATATTATTTTAAGTCTCATTACAAGACTAAAACACTTGTTAAGACAGACATTTTTTGCAGTGTTACTGTGAAATATAACTTGCCTGGGAGTGCCACAACCACAGCCATTACAGCCGAACTGTTGTACCAATGAACTGCCCTGATAATAAATGTACCTCAGCATATCACATCTCTCTGAAACAAAGTCATACAAATTCACTCATTGATCACAGTCAAAGGCAATCTAGTGCATCATGCTGTAGTAATAGCTTATTTTTATCCATCCATCCATTATCTAACCCACTTATTCCTGGTTAGGGTAGTGGGGGGGTTGGAGCATCTCAGCATGCATTGGGTGAGAGGCCGGGGTACCCCCTAGACAGGTCGCCAATCCATCGCAGGGCAGTGTTTGCTTTAGATGCGGCCAAAATGTTTTCGCTTTCAGAAGAGAAAATAATTGTTTTTCATTCCCAGTGTAATTTAACTGCATTACATTTCTTTTGCTGCTGAAGCTTTCCTTGTTTCGGGGTTTTGTTGTTTTTGGGGCCACTGACTGCAGTGGAGTGTAAACTCGGACGGGGAGCCACTGCTCTGGAGCTGCTGATAGCTTTCGGTACACCCTCCTCTCATACACACCACAGAGAATATTTACAGCTGCCTGTCATCATACGGGCACAAAGTGCTCATTTACTGTAAGTACCTGGGCGGGAGTGCAGTTGAGAATAACACTCCTTCGTGTGCAGTGAATTTTAGGTCCTGCTTCCGCAGTCATTGCTCATGCATGTGTAAAATGAGCACGGATGATTGATGCCATGTTCAGGGAGACGTGCGTAATGGTATTTATGAGGTGTAAATGTCTCCTGCCGTACTCACGTCAGTGGCAAAAAGCTTGTAGAAGCCATTATAGGACAATTAGAGAGGGATCCTTAGGTGAAAATCTCTTGCTCCGCCCCCAGAATCAGCCCGCATCTGCTTTCTCCGTTGCCTTTGTCTTCACCTTCTCCCAACCCCATGGCTGCAAGCCTGGCGGGCGGATAGCGAGAGTGACTGAGAGAGCCTGCAAGGTCATTATTAGAACACGCAAAATAATATTTTGCTCGGTAGTAACTTAGTGTTTCCGCGGGGTAACAAAAATATACATGGAAATAGTTTGCTATGTTGCAGGGTGGTCATGCCAACCAGTGGTAAGACTATATTTATTCATTTAGTTGTCCTTGTCTGTATCACAGCTGTCTGCTTATTAATTGCCTCGGGGGCCAATGCACACCCATCTGCTGGTATTTAAATTGTGAGGTGTGCCACGGCTTGGCCTGGCGCCTTTGCAAGCTGGGGCTGTGCATTAAAATCATGGTTCTGATGCCCAGTCAGCGCAGATACTCTAATAGTAATTTCAGTTGTGACATGTTGGTGCCACAAGGTAACAATGTGGACTGTTAAAACAAATAATTTAGAGGCATTCAATTTGCTTTGAAACTGAGTAGCTCTTTATCTAATAGTTGCCCTTTTGTAGAAGTGTGTATATCT
This sequence comes from Synaphobranchus kaupii, assembly GCA_029718625.1. NCBI lineage: Eukaryota > Metazoa > Chordata > Actinopteri > Anguilliformes > Synaphobranchidae > Synaphobranchus > Synaphobranchus kaupii. The sequence continues at coordinate 100,481,559 of CM056377.1, read as the reverse complement.
ATATAAAGAGGAACCTATCTACAAATAGATATCTTTAGAAAATCTGTTCAGCCCCAGTTTTAGGCATACATTTCAATGCAATACATTTATCTTGTACTATTATGTAAATCTATCAAGAGGAAAGTACTTAATTACTAGTATATTTTTGTCACAAATTCGGGGGGAAATTCTTCCGTGCTGTGAATGCATTGGAGCCTTCCTCGCTGGGGGGAGAAATGTCTGAGGCCAGGTAAATGTCACATAATGTGACATTCTGTGATGTGTCCTTTGTGGTTCAGCTGTCATTTTGATGTGGCACGTAGCGATTCAATCTCATTTCCCCCCTAGTGTGTCTCTGTGTGTGAGCGAGTGCCTTGTTTTTTGCCAACAGCAAGGTTTCAGTAATTATGAGTCCTTATCTCTTCTGAAAGCGAAAACATTTTGGCTGCATCTAAAGCAAACACTGCCTCACTTCCGCCTCTCTCTTCAAAGAGACTTGAGGGTGTGAATTGAAGAGGGCTTCATCACAGATAGTGTTTACCAAAGACTAAAGGAACTAAGACCCTACCCACCACTACTATCAAATTTAAACGAGCATCACTCATTGCATAGGTTGAAATCAGTTCAAATGTGATGGCCAGTAGAAATGACGAGCATTTATTCATGGGTACATGAACGTGAGTGCACGTGGGTCTGGGCGTGAGCATTTATGTACTGATGCATTCTTCCTGCATGTTGAATTAGTCAAGGGGAAAACCTTTTGTCTAAAATACGCCTCCGTGATCAGAATGTTAAGGCGTGCCTGGTTTCAAGTGCATTTCTCGTTACTGGTGGCGATACATTTTCCAGGGCGTTTCCTGCAGTATGCAGCACAAGGAGCAGGTGAGTGCAGCAATGTGAAATCGGAAGGCAGAAACCAGACGTATACCACAGCAGGGTGGTTCCACTCGGCGCGCACTTGTGTGCTCGTCTCCCGCAGCCCCGCAGTAATTGCAGGACACCCCCAGAGATGAATCAAGAGGGCTGAGTTATTAACAAGCCAGACAAAAAGTGGAGTCTGGCAGCTCCTCTCCAGCTTGTAGCTCATTCCTACAGAGGCAGTCAGAGTGGACACTTGAATTGCCCCCAGATTGCTGAATATAATTTGACTCACTTCAAAACGCCTGAAATGAGCAGAGGTTGCTTTTGGTTCCTGACCAGCTCGATAAATTTTGCATGAGAGGCCTGGCGAGCAGTTGCTTTAAACAGTTCAGATGTTTTTTTTGTTTTTTTTTCCTCGCGGTGCAGCTTTTCAATCTGATGTCCTGTAATTGTTTACATTTTCCAATTTTATTGCTGAGCCTGATCACTGGAAGCAGCGGAAGAGACTGTGCAGTTTAGTGGCTCGTGATAATGTGGCTGTCAGCAGCTTTGAATATAATCTCCTTTCGGCCACACAGTCAATCACCACAAATAGCATGTATTTGTTTAAATGCCAATTCATTTCAAGTGATGGACTCTCTTCAGACCTCCGCCATTGCACTGATTGCAGTGAAGTTAAACATTGGGATGGCAGGTATGCCATCTGCCAAGTTACGGCTTGGTGGGATATGCCCCATACCTATACAGCACCGAGAGTTTGACACTTTTCAGGGTTTCCTACAAAAGTAACCACAATGACCATAGACTCTCAGCCCTTAAAAACATTAACTTTTGTATGTTCTGACCTCATGTAACCACATAGCATTCAGATACAACTTCACACATCCACACAATAAAGCCCCAAACTTGGGTTATTTTGCCGTTTTTCTCCTTCCTCTTCCGTTTCTTCTTCTTCTTCTTCTTCTTCTTCTTCTACTTCTTCTTCTTCTTCTTCTTCTTCTTCTTCTTCCCATTTCTCCTGCCAAACTGCCTGCCTCTGTTGTGATGTTATCCAATGGGGAGAATTATTATTGGAGGGTATGGTCCCGTATACCTGCTCATAAAGCTTATCCCAATAAAAACGCTTCATATTAATGTTTGTTAATGTTAATAGAGCTAATGGCTTCATGCTTTCCAAGAAGCTACTGTGGCTTTGAGGTTAGAACAGTCTCTCACACAGTGGATTGTGGGTTTGAGCCTAGCAGGGCACATGCTTATTTTCCACAAAAAACAATGTGCAACTGTTAAGTACTTTTCATTTCTTAGACTGTTATTATTTTCACATTAACACATTAACGTCTTTTTATTGCAAAGGCAAAAGAGGTTTCCAATATTAACTGTTCAATGTTTCACTTGTATTTCACTTGTACTATATCACACCCTCCCCAAACCGGACGCTCGCTCTTGTCTGGTTTGGGGAGGGTGTTACGCTCTGCTCTTGTGGTCATGACTGACTGACTGTGGAAACCCAACCTCAACGTACCCTTGCCTCGACCAACATTTCTTTATTCATTAATTTCTTCACTTCAGCTCTGTTCACTTTATCCTTTTCACACATAACGCAATGTCACCATAAAATTAACTACTAGGAAAATTAAGAATTTACGATAATAGCCTACATTAAGAATTGATGATAGCCTCTTTTAAGCTGCAAGCCTTTAAGAGATCGGATTTATAAACCGCCAATTCCCCAAACATATCTGATTCATGGTTAGTCACTTTAAAAAAAAAAAACACACAATAGCCTCCGAATGTGGCTTTAGTCTATGCTACTCTGCTGATAATGTAGCTTACTGCAAACACTTTTAATTATAATAATAATAAGAAGAAGAATCTCTGGGATGTACTTTCTTAGTAGTATCTATTGTTTTCTTTCTGGCTAAGATTCCTGGGAAATATGCGTTGTCCAATTACACTGTTACTGCCAATGTTACTGTTGCCAAAGAAACGTCAGTCTGCTTCTCGTCAGGAAGCAGATACAAGCGAGGCTACTACGAAGCGAATCAACATGCATTATAGCCTACATTCATTGCACTACAGAAAACTAAACTAAACCTAGCTGTCCGGTGCCAAAACATTTCCCGCAGGTAACGTTCTACACTACCGGAAAAACAACTCTGCTGTGCTTATGAACTCACTAGCTCGCTTGCTAGCTCGTAGCCCACACATGGAAGGTTGGAGTTACGCATCCGGCAATCCAGTGTTGAATAGCCTAACTCTGCTGTGCTTATGAACTCACTAGCTCGCTCGCTAGCTCGTAGCCCACACATGGAAGGTTGGAGTTACGCATCTGGCAATCCAGTGTTGAATAGCCTAACGTTCAATGTATTTCATAGAATACTAATAGCCCTATTTTAAAACTGTATTTCCATATTTTACTGATGCAAACTATTTAGGCTGTACTAGCTATTTAGGCTCTATGTCTTTCAGCTAGAATGTGTTTGCGTCTAGCCCATTGTGTATGCATGTCTCCATATAGACTTTGTTCATTAATTTACATGCTTCTTCATGATCCATAGCTCAGGTGGTGCTGTTCATTGTATTTCATTACACATTAAATACTGCTCATCTACAAACTGTTTTAATGTAATTGTGTGCTGTCTGTAATAGGATAACTGTTCTCATTCTTGTCAATAGAGGGCGTTATGGTTTCGCGAATGTCTTCGTACATTTCTTTGGAATGCATGTCTCTCTCCGTGTTTATCTTCATGCATTATTCATCATTAGTTAGCTATAAAAAATAAGTGATATCAGATCAGAAATGTCTACGACCAAGCCAAGTTACTCACGCATAGCCTACATAGCGCTGTCTATAAGTTCTTAATTCCAACTTGCAAAAACTAGGCCTGCCTTTAAAAGTCTTGATATCAAAATGTGGCCAAGTTACAACTAATCATATTTCCTATCGTAGCTCACATCATATAAGCTAGCTCTATTCCAAAGCAATGCTATCCAAACTTTCCTAAATTATTTAATGCAACTTCAAAGATGAAGAAACACAAACCTAAACCAGCACAGGACAACCTCTTTGTAAAACTTTTACAGCAAGGTCTGTGCATGAGTGCTAATAATATGTTTATGAAATGGATACCAAAATTATAAACTGAAACCATGCTTAACCACCAGTCTATATTTTCTTACATTTTTATATCTATGTAAGATTATCTGACATTGTTTTTTTACACCCACTATTGGCATAGAATTACACAGAAGTAGTTTAAACAGTGTCGTACAGTTTGCCTTTGAATAAAGCTGAGAAGAAGTGAGGCCTGAGCAACTGTGGAAATGTGCAACTGTGTAGTGAGGTCATCTTCACTGACACGCGGTGCACAAAACTGACATCCCCATGAAGATCTGAGGAAATTGTCATGAGAATGTGAATAAGTGTTTCTTGAAAACCTGGAAGAAACAACGTTTCATCCCCTCAGATGTCTGCCTTACAACAAAGGAAAATCCACAAAATTGAAAGTGGGCTTGCTCCAAAAGTATTCTCCATCTGTATTACTGTAACTGAACTCTAGCCCTCGCCAGGTATAGTTGGAAGATTTTTCTTGTAGAAATAGTGCTGCATGTCCTATAGCTGCCTGAGTGAATTGTAATAACCAATAATTAGTTGGCCCACCAGCATAAGCTCAGTCTGCAGCATGCTGTTGTGTTTTGCTTTGCTGACTTTTTAAAGACAGCACACTTGAATGCTTGTTTATTGTCACGGTGTGAATGCAGCCAAGTGAAAATTCTGCCTGGGGTCTGATTTCTGGCTCTTGCCCCAAACTCAGAATAATTCCACTTAATTTTCTTTCGGGTTACAGGACCCGACATTTGCAAAGCATGCACTACTATATATACAAAAGCAGGAGTGATGTCTCTCCCTTTGCTCTGAACATAGGCTGGAAAATATTGGCCGCTGCTTCTTCTCCTTTTAGAATTAAATCAATGGTCTTTGGCTGAGAGCGTTAAACATTTGTTTTGCGTGAATGTCTGAAGGGAACTGTCATGAGAATTCAAAGAAGGGCTTTTAGAAAACAGGTCACCTGGAACAAACACCGATTTATTCCCTCAGATGTCAGCATTACATCCTCTGGAAAAAGTGGGTTTTTGTTTCAACAGTGAAGTCATGGTTAACTTTAGCCCTCACCAGTGTGTGGACAGTTGGAAGATTATTCTTGTGGAAATAGTGCTGCATGTTCCATAGCTGTCTCAGTGGATTGTAACAGCCAGCCATCAGTTGGCCCACTTTCCTGAGTGTGTTCTGCCGTGTGCAGTGAGCGTTTTGCTTACGCTACATTGTTAAAGACAGAACAATTGAATCGTGTTTTTGTCAGAGTGTGAATGCAGTGAAGAGAAATTTCTCCCTCGGGTCTGAATCATGGTTCCTTTCCTTCTCTATATGTTTGCAGGATGCATCATCTGTGGAGCATGAGATACTGTTCATTCAAAAGCTATTAGGATGCCATTCCCTTTGGTAAAAGCTTGGCTGGAACTTATTGGTTGCTCTTTCTTCTCATTTTGGAATTAAATTGAGGGCATTAAACTTGTTTTTGTGTGAGTATGCTTAGATTCTTTAAACCACATTTCATAAGATGTCCTTATTAGCTCATCCTGACTGTAAGAAACAGTCTTTGTGTCCAGAATGTACACATAAAGCATCATCGTATTGAAGGCAGGAGTACTTGCAGACAACTACCTTGCAGACAACTACCCCCCCCCCCCCCCGACTGGCAATTGAAGGGAAGAGCAGTGCGCAGCAGACAGACATCAGCATCACCATGACTACGATGCACAGCCCTCGTTTGATGTCGTTCTTCATTTGTAAGAAAAGCCCAGTGGTCGATTGAACTGTGACTCGGGGCACGTGCCGACCTGCTCACGTCGCTGTCCAGGTCTCTCAGGCTCTCAGACTGCACTCGCTCGGAACGGAGGCTCCAATGAGTGATGGATGAAGTCTATATGACAGAGGCCTTCTTTTTGCTTCTATTAACTGTCAGACTTCTGCTCCATTTCTAAAAGTCACCTCCCATATTTATATATACAATGCCCTCCACTATTATTGGCCAATGAGTAAAAAGGGTTATAAAAGATTCACCGGTGGGTGAATTAGCTTAATCTCACACTGAAAAAATTAGAAAAATCCAACCTTTAATTGAAGTAAATTAATTTAATCCCTCATCAAGAAATACAGAAATACAGAGCAAGGAATCTGAGACCATTCCTCTTTACAGAATCTCTCCAGATCATCCAGAGTCCTAGGTCCTCTCTTGTGGGGTTTAAGTCAGGGGACTGAGATGGCCATGACAGAAGCTTGATTGTGTTCATTTAACCATTTTTGTGCTGATTTGGACGCATGTTTTGGATCATTGTCCTGCTGGAAGATCCAACGACGACCCAATTTTAGTTTCCTGGCAGAGGCAGCCAGATTCAGAGTTCATGATGCCATGTACCCTAACAAGGTTCCCAGGGCCTTTGGAGGAAAACAGCCCCACAACATCATGGAAACTCTACCATACTTAACAGTGGGGATCAGGTTATTTTTGGTATAGCGATCCTTCTTTTTACGCCAAACCCACCTTGAGTGTTGGTTGCCGAAAAGCTCAATTTTCGTTTCACCTGACCATAGAACACGGTTCCAGTCAAAGTTCCAGTAGCATTTTATCAAACTCCAGGTGCTTACGTTTGTGGTGAAATGACAGGAAAGGGTTTTGGCATGGAGGTGATGTTTAATGGTAGTTTTGGAGACTTGATGACCCAAAGATGCTACTTTCCTCTGTAATTCTCCAACAGTGATCCTTGGGGATTTTTTTGCCTTTCTTACCATCCTCCTCACTGTGCATGGGGGAAAAATAAACTTGGGTCCTCTTCCAGGCAAGTTTGTAACAGTTCCAGTTGCTTTGAACTTTTTAAGTATTGCCCTAATGGTAGATATGGGCATTTCCAGGTGAGTAGCTATTTTTTATAGCCATTCCCTGACTTATGAAGCTCAACACACTTTTCCCTCATTTGATTTATGTGTTCTCTTATCTTTCCCATGTTTATGTATGAATAAGGGAATAGGGCCTCTGTGTCACCTCATATTTATACCCCAGTGAAACAGGAAGTCATGGATTACTGCTTGAAAGTTCCTAAACATTCTGATCAACTTTAAAAAGTAAAATATAAATGGAAAAAATGCTTCAATTACATTTTGTTCATAAGAATTTCTAGGGGTGCCAATAATTGTGGCACAAGTGGTTTTGCTAAAAATAATTAATAAAGGGATTTATTTTTCTCAGAATAAATGTACTTCAATTAAAGGTTGGATTTTCTCATTTTTTCAGTGTGGGATTAAACTAATTCACCAAAAGGTGAATTTTTTATAACCCTTTTTACTCATTTTTACCAGGGGTGCCAATAATAGTGGAGGGCACTGTATATATGCACAGACGGCTGACAAATGAAAGGAAAAACCCCTACAGTGAGGGGATCCGGTGGCTCTGTTATGCTGTGGGCGGGCATTTTCCTGGCTTGGTTTGGGTCCACTTGTCCCCTTAACGGGAAGAGTCACTGCAAATCAATAAGTTGTGTGATCAATGAGTGATCACCTTTATTCTATGATGAAACATTTATATCCTGATGGGAGTGGTCTCTTCCAGCATGACAATGCCCCCATCCACAGGGCAGGAAGGATCATTAAATGGTTTGATGAGTGTGAAAATGAGTATGAAAATGATGTGAATCAGATCTCAACCCTATTGAACACCTATGGGAGATTTTGCACCAATGCGTTAGATAGCGCTCTCCACCACCATCATCAAACCACCAAATGAGGGAATAACTTTTGGAAGAATGGTCAAGGGAAATCCTTTTGTTTAAAATGCCCCTCCTTGATCAGAATGTTAAAGCACAACTGAACTTTGGTAGAACTTTAGGTTGTGTAGTTATCTGGCCATGATATGAGTCGAAATGGTGTACAAGGACTGGTTATTGTTTGTATTGACAGAATCCACTTAGTTCGCGTTCATATACATGCTAGAAGTGTCATTTTGAGACCTTTTTTTGTGCCCTATAGAAGTGAATGGAGAGCGACAAATAACATATTCTGGATTATCACCCCAGGGGAGCACAGAGCAACTAACGAACATATTTCGCCACCATTTGGACTCATATCATGGCCCGGTAACTACACAACCCAAAGTTCAGTTGTGCTTTAAGGCGTGTCCAGTAGAGTTCCAGAGACTAGAATCTATGCTAGACTAGAGGTAGAATCTATGCCAAGGTGCATTGAAGCTGTTCTGGCGGCTCGTGGTGGCCCTACACCTTACTAACACACTTTATGTTGTTTTTTCCTTTAATTTGTCACCCGTCTGGTATATACAGTGCAGTCCATAAGTATTTGGACAGTGACACAATTTTTGTTGTTTTGGCTCTGTACTCCAGCACAGTTAAAGAACAGGCTGTCAGCTTTAATTTGAGGGTGTTTACATCCATATCGGGTGAACTATGTAGCAATTGTAGCCCTTTTTATACATATACCCCCCCCCCCCCCCCCCCCATTTTAGGGGACCAAAGGTAATTGGACAAATTAATATAAACTTGAATAAAATCCTCATATTTAATATTTGGTTGCATATCATTTCCATGCCATCACTTCCTGATTTCTGTGACCCAACAATATCAAAAGACTCTTGATATCTTATTTTCTGGTACTCTTACAAGCGATACGATAACTTCTCTGCATTTGAATGGATCTGTATGGGAATTGGGGGGTGGGCTATATTAGGCTGTAAATTACGCTGGAACACGATGGAATAGATGGTTGGCTAAATGGCTCTAAGTCATCAATGGTCTGAGGTATTAAACTAGCCTCAAACCATCACTCTGCTGCCAGATATGCAGTAGACCTGGATATATCACTTTAAGGGTTGTTTTTCCTGACTCCCTGATTCATTTTCTTATTGAACTCTAAGGAAAAATAAGAAGTCCCTAGCTTTGGTGTTGAAGATGCTGGAAAATCTGATCATTTCAGACAGCCTAGAGGCCCAGAAAAAGACACAAACCCAGAGGAAACCACTGATTGCCAGAAATTATCTTTATGCTCCCAGTAGACAAGTGAAGTAGTCATGAATGCAATTCAGATAATACACGGCAATTTGAGGATTAGACATGCATTACCTTGGATATCATGTACCAGGATCAATTAATAGGCATTTCTGGCCTGAAGTATGACTTGCAGGGGTCAACATTTTGTTCATTCTAAAATGTCCTCTGATATAAGATGATATCTTATGCACTTACTTGTATTTTTCAATGTAAACCCATGTTTTCATGCCTATGATTAGAGCTAGATTATAGTGAGTGAACTGTGACCGTTTATTGCATGTTCTGTTTTCCCCATTGGCAACTTTAAATTGCTTCTTCAGTAGGTTTTGTGGCTTTCCTTATCTCTCATTGAAAATGTATTTCCAGAATATTGCAGTAATTGCAGTTTTTAGATGACCATTTCCATCTTCTTTGTCAAGTTGTCTGCTGCAGAACGGCATGAGAAACATGAGAGCATTTAACTGTCTCGGGGAATCTTGCTCTACACTGTGCTCCTGCTTTCTACAAGTGCAATGTTGGGTAAATTATGCTAATATATAAGATTTCCTCTAGCTCGATCTATTTTCCAATACTAGACTGCTCCAGTGAATTTAGTTATGAAATAGATCTGATTAATGACTGTCTGTTCCTACATTGCATGTTCCCTCCTCCAGCATGAAGCCCGCAAGTCTACAATTAATACCCGTTCACTGTTTGGAGCATTTTCTTTGTTGAGCTCTGACAGTAGGCTTCAATTTAAAATGTGATGAGAACTTTGAAATAGCTACTCAGCCAATGAGAAAGAAGTTGTCAGCCTGCTATAGTCAGAGGCATGACATGAATGGATTAAATGCTTTCATCTGAGTGCAAATAGTTCCACAATAATAGAAGTTTATTTAAAATACATTAAAAGCTCTTTTGTTTGCTTCCACAACCCCTTTTGTTTTGTTTTGAAAAGCCTGGTGGGTCTGAACAAAAAGGATCTGAACAAAAAACACGCACTTAAAGCTACACTGTACTATACATGTAACATGTATATGAATGGGGGGTTGGGGGTGGGGGGGGGTGGTATGGGGTAACACTTCATTTTGTCTCTGCTTTCTGTATTTTTATTTTTCATTCCCAGTTGTACAATGCCAAGGCACGCTGACAGTTATGCTTGTAATGAGTCACTCCTGTATTCTTAATGTGCTGGTTCTACAGGGGAGGGGGTTCTTGAAAATTAAATGAAGTTAAAATGCCTGAAAGGTTATTGGCAGGAAGCACTAAACCTTTGCTGCTATAGCAGCTGTTTTCTTCCCCCAATTGGATTATACCCTCATCTGCACAATGAGTCGGTGTGTGGTGTGGAATTCTTGATTTGTGCAGGGCCAGCAACATGGTCTTCCAAGCAGCGCTGTCTTGTTCTTGTTTATAGCTGCTTTCTAATTAGTTCCAGTTTGAAACAACTCTGAAGGACATATACCAATCTATCTTAAACATGAGGAACTGAAGCAACTGTTTCTTCACTCTTGATTATGTATGCACATAAAAACCTTTTTACCTGGAGGACAGCATTCAAATATGGAAGAAAACAGAGGAGTCTACCTAGTTTGAAAGAGCATGGATGGTCACTTCAAATCTAGGCTATAGCACCATTGTCTATGAATGTGATAAAGGTGTGAAATGTTCGCTATGTTGCTTCACCATGAGGAAGTAAATGAATGCTAATGCAAAATGACCCCTTTTCCTGTGGTGAACGTCCCAACAGTCCTTTCAAGAGGGCACATGCAGGTCATTAAGAGAAACCCCATTTTAGATATGCTGAAATGAGCCACAAATAAATGAGGACAAGCCAGATACTAATTGCTTCTTTTGCAAATATGCCTATTGTCTGTCTCATAATGGCTTCTCACTGCCATATTATTAAATATTATGAACATGTGATAGTCCTCTGGAGCATTTTTGACACTTGTTTTAAAATTATTTGTTTTGATGATGCTTTTTGCACTTTGGTCTTTTTTGTTTTTGAGATTATCTTTTTTTATCCCCACTCTTGACTGTTTTTACATGCCTTTTATTTCAACATGTAATTTTTGAGAGCTGTTGAGTAGCCTCTATGAAAGAGAATAACTAAAAAGAACAAATGGAGACAGGCTCTTCTCTCTTCTCTTCCCACAGTGTGAATGGGAGTGGATTCAAGCCAGCCATCTCTTTGAAACTCTTGGCAGGCTGTGTTTACCATATGCAGGACGGCACTGGACATGAATGTAAAGGAAAGCGATGGAGATGAAGAGGTCTCTGTCTCCGGTTCCTGCTTCTCTACTGGAAAAAGTTGTAGAATACGCAACACACCAATAGCAACAAAGGCAACAGTAACAGACCATTGAAAAGGATACCCTGCCTGTTGTGATTATGCAGCCACTACAGAGGTATAGAGTTGACAGACTCCCAAATCTCCAGGTGGACAGGCTCCCTAGCTTCAATTTCAATACAGAGACAGTGGCCACTAGTTTGTAGCGTGCCTGCACTGATAATGATTCTCCCAGCATGGTTCAAAAGGGCTCAGATATAAAAGTGGAACAGACATAGCTGGTGGGACTGGCTACAGCACCTAATCCAACTTGCAAATGATGTGGACGAGTAGAGTCCATACGCCTCTGTGAGTGCCTGTCTGCATTAAACGACCACAGGCTTATTCCGAGCTATACCAGAGGCTTTAGATATGTTCAGTATTCCGGAGACAGGGTTTTTGTACAAGTTTTCAGTTTTATTATGACTCAAGTAAAGGATCAACCCCATTGTATGCAGGTTATAGACTAAATTCCCTCTTGTATGGATTGTAAGATTTACTATAATTTTCAACATCAACCTTGTTTTACCTTCGTGCTTCCCTTCATTGCAATCTTGTTTGGCTGTGTTTGGTCCTTTCTGTCCTCAATGCCAGCTGGTTGTTTGTAGCACAAAGTACATAACACAACAGACCCCTTGTTATCTGATGAGGGCAATGAGTGTATTCCCATCTCGATCTCATATAATGTTTTACGGAAGGTTATCTGAAAAATATAACTGCTAGTTCTCTGCTGACTGTGGTTTGAAAGGATAAAAACAGCATATGTAAGAGGCGTTCTCTAGGGTGTGTGGTTTCTAATAGAAATAATCAGATGTGTTCGGCTGACTTTTCAATATCTCATCAATCCTTGGTGCTTTCTGAAGGCTTTTGGCACCATTTTAATCCTCTGGCTCACGAAGGTGCTGGGAACTTGGGAACAAATGAGCTTGCCTCCCCCAGAGCTCCTCCTCTTTAAGATGCCTCTAATGCAGTTTTACACGGATTGAGTATTTAAGAATTTAAGAATATTATACCAGTGGGCACCGCCTCTTCTCACCTCCCGTGTAGGAAAGGATGGCGATTTGGTATTTTCCTCTCCAAATTCATTTTGCATTCATTATGGACATATTCTTTTGACTGAAGCAGCTTATTAAGCTTTTAAACGTTTTGGTTAAGACTTTCACCCGTGGAGAAAAATATTCCTTATGGAACTGAAGTACGTTGACTCATGTTATTTTCGCATAACATAATAAGGAGTTTTACTGCACTACCTTTGTCATGTTAATGACTATGTGCAAATATGCAGCTATTTTCACATTCCTCCCACTCCGATGATTTCCTTTCGCTTCACTTTATAAAGGCTCTTGCTTCAAAGTTATTCCGTGGCAGGGGCAGGCAACCCTGGTGGTGGAGTGCCAGAAATGTTTCTGGTTGCTGCTCCATCTGAACCCCTAACAACATAATTGGATGAATTATTAGGAGGTACGTACTCAGTGTCTTATCATTCAGACTCTTGAATATACAGGCTCAGACTCGGACACTGTGTGCAATTATGCTTGGATGGAGAAAAAACCAGCAACATATCTGGTACTCTAGGATCAGGGCTGTCTACCCCTGTTTTATAGAATACATAATATTTTGTATTGTTTCCTGGGGTCATTCTTTTTCCAACTGCATTCAGAGTCTAATTAAAACACACATTTTGTAACTCGCTAAAGTAATACATTTATTCAAATCTTTCATTTTGTGGTTCTTGCCAACAACCAGAGGAGGGGGCCTTACTAATGCCTCTGATCTTGACCGACTGATGGACAAAAATGGCTCCCACAGTAACAATATTCCACACTACAGGCACTAGAATGAAATTTAGGGAAGTAGCAATAATCCTACAATGGCATAAGAATGACTGCTGTTTTACCCTTAAGCAGTAAAGCCGTATACATAATAATAATTGCTTCAGTAACTATCCAGCTGGGCAATGCGGTGGATGTTATATAAAAATGCAAGCTGCGCAGGTCGTCCTGGATAAAGCTTTTTTCTCCCAAAAAAGATAAGTAAAAAATTCAATCACAACTTCTACCGATGCTCTAAAAATCCCATTTAATCTCACAGAACAGAAGATGATAGACCAGAGCAACCCAGTTGGTGACATCACAGCCCTGAGTGTATGTGCTACCTGTATAGGATGGTAGAAGAGAGGGTATAGAAGGAACCAGACTCCCCTCCTGTGGTGAGAGCTTGATTTTTGATAGATGCATGCATATAACTGCTGTCGACAGAGACTACAATTAGTTAGTCATGGATTTTGAAGTGCTTCAGCCCGTTTGGGTAATTTGGTGACACGCCATGCACTGAAGTGGGAGGTGAGGCGTTAGTTGGGGGTTGTGTTAGCTCAGATCAAGAAGTGCACTGCAATTTTGGGGTCGGCATGGGGTCTGTGATTTGCACCTGTGCAGCCCAGTGTATGGCGAGTTACTAATTTTTGGGCTTTCCCGAGCAATGGTTACATGATCATAACCTATTCAAAAGCCAATCAACTGTTTTTGTGGATCATATGCTGCCAATTTGCCTTTGATATAAATCCCCCCAAGCAGGAAAAATACATACTTTGAATTTAATCCCTCTCTAATTATATCGGAGGGTTATTTCAAAATATTTAGTCTCAAATCTGGCTGCAAACAAGCGTTAAAATGAGAATCATTTACTCGTTTGAAGTATTTGTAACTTACTATGAACGTACAGTGGGGCCTCGTTTTATCATATATAAAGATGTAGACTACTCACTGTTGGCTACAAGACTGTAAATAGTAAGCTAAGCTCAGTCCTAATTATGATTATCAATATTCTGCAGTTAAATCGATTGTTGTATCGTTGTAACAATCGATGGTGTTTATGAATAAAGACACCTTTGGTGAATGGATTAACTTGCATTTGTGATTTTCATTTATTCATACATGGTATTGGTCAAATGTAAGCTACGATTGAATGCTTGATTAGATAAAAATGTTTGAGTATAATATCAATGCATCTAATGCATTTATTTGGTCAGTTAAATAAGATTTCTGAATGGGCTTTTTCAGTATATGGTGGACTTTTATGTCTTATTATAATATCGTACCTCACAAAGGAACACATTTTTTCTACATAGCATAACATTTTAGTGACAACTTGCACGATAAAATGGCCATCACTACACTTGCATATCCTATATAGCTTAAAACAATAGGACTATAACACAACAAATGATTAAGTATACTTAAAGGGTAACTAACCCCACTGTTTCTCTGCCCACAAAACAATTTTGAAAAATACTTTGTGGGGTGAGCGAGGGAGAGGGGTGGGGCGGAGGAGCTGTGTCCATCGTCATTTGCATAAATTAACGTAGGATTGTAGCCTACAAATTATTTTGTATAACTCGGATCAAACTGTCAAACTAGACGTTGCACATCAAATATGAATCAAGATTCAGCAACCGCATGGCCTATTTCTCACCTCAAATATCTTCAGAAACATATTTTAGTGGACTATTTAGGTGGAATAAGAGAGTTCATGACGCAACGTTGTTCCAGTTTAAAATCGTGGGCTGTGTCCGAATCAGAGCCCTACACCCTTTTGAGTATGTATATTTGAGTCCACTTCGTCAAAAAGCTTTTGAGTGGGCGACTTTTTCTCAGAAATGGGGGGCACTTAAAATACCAGGATGAACCCCTTATTTCCGGGGGTTTTGTTGAGGGAATTCATCTGCAGAACTGTGCACTCACCCAAGAATTTCAGTAAGTAACTCGGAAGTAAAAACTTAAAATACGTAGAGCGTATATGCATATCTATGGTACAAGAGTGGGTCATGTTACGAAATACTTTTTTTTATTTTTGTTAATTCTATCTTCATTCATAGTCTACACTTTGTAACAATTGTCATATGTTAACTGATTGATATTCTCAATAAAAATTAAAAAATTAAAAAAGATATTACAAACTACTTCCTCACTAGTTTGGAAAGAGATTTTGCGGGATTTCTTTCGCACACTGCTTGCAATGTGAGGGGACAGGGCACATAGTAGACAGGGAACAGGGCTCTGATTCGGACACAGCCGCGGAGCCGAAACAAAAGTAACATAGCAGGTCTAACCAATCAGGTGCCGGCTGTTTCCGTTGTGGGGTGACAAACAATTATCTATATGACGTTGTAATACGAAGAAATAGGTACTCAGACATCACGATTAGGGCGGGGGCCAGAGCGGGCAGCAGAAAGGAAATTTCAACCCTTAGGGGCAGCACAAAGACGCTTTTCTACCAGTTTCTCCTGATTTATGTTATTATTTCAGAATTGTTGAAATAACGGAATGGATGAATAAGTTTCATTATAAGGTAGGCATACAAACACGTTTACAGCTAAAAACAAAAGTGATCTAGGGTGTAGTAACCCATTAAGTTTGTGATTTTAGACATTCCCTTGTGAAACTAAATTTTTTACCAATATCAATGCAAAATAGATATTGCCTTCCATTGCAGTGGTAGACCACGGAAATTGTCAGTACGCTGGGTTGCAAAGCGCACAGCTCTTAAAGGGAGTGAAAAGAGGTAATTTGATTGGCTTTGATTGAATCCAGCTGCAACACGCCCACTGATAAATATTCAGCCTAGTCCAGCCCATTTTCCACCTGTGCTACGCACTGTGGGCCCTATCTTGGCGATCTTGGCGCTTAGTCTAAGCGCATGGCGCTAAGTCCATTTAGGGCGTGTCCAAGTCCACTTTTGCTATTTTAACGGCGTGTTTTTTTGGCGCTAAGCACGGCGCATGGCGCAACTGGGCTGAACCTAGTCGCTTCATTAATTATAGGTGTGTCTTGGGCGTGACATTCAATAAACCAATCAAAATGTCATATCCCATTCCCTTTAAAAGCCTGCTTTTCCACCTTGGCGGATTGCTTATGATGGCGAAACAGACATGCTCGTGCGTGTTTAGTGTGATCAAGGAATAGGCTAAATGGAGTATGATCAATATTATTCGGACTAACCATTAGCCTATTAGTTCCCGGTAATTCCAGACAGGGCTGTTATTTTACAAAATATGTGCGGTTAAATTTTGTTAAAAGGACCTGCAACAGCTGAGAATAAGCTATCAATGGCTTCAGTCTCACCTTAGAAAACGCCAAATTAGCCTGCTTGTTCAGCGAATTTCGTTTGATTATGCAATGAAAGTGTTAAACATCAATTCCAAGAGGCTGTTCTCATGGAGTTCTCGAAGTTCAAGCTTCATCCAAAGTTCATTAGGCTACCTGCATAGTAGGCTAATATTGATTAATAACATACATACCGTTATTTTGCCTTAATGATGACACTAAATAGCCTACAATAAAGCTGTCAGGTTCGCAACCCATAGGTTCAGGCATATTTCCCCTTGTTTAATAATGTCCTGTTTATGGAAATGTGACCAACCTGTTTTACTCGTAGCATAATCCTTTAAAACAATCCACTTTCCCAGGAAGACCGTGAAACGTGCGACTTACAGCAGGGGAAACAGAGAACATGCAGCTCACGTGCAGAGAATGGCATTAAAATTCATTGTGAATTAATTGTGTAACGTGCTGCAAATTTGTTTTAGTTTCTAATTAGACGCTTAGTTCTCTTTAAAATCGTTTTGTTCAGTTAAGGAATAACGGGTGAAATCAGCTGGGTTTTAAACGGTGAGAGTATGGAAACCTGGTCACTGTAATTTAAAAAAATATGAAGGACGAAGAATAGCTAAGGTTACAATTTAGTTAACATGGTGACATCTCCGTTTTTTAACCATAGGCTATCGAAAAAAACCTTATGCACAGCGAATCCGCTGTAGCCTAGGCTATTTGAAAAACAATAAATGCAATATTCACTGGACAAGGTTTTGAACTTTTTTCAGTCACAAACCATTCTATTTACTTACAGGCTGTATTCATAGATAAACAGAGCTGTATTGTAATGACATCTGAAGCGCATTTTCAGAACTTAAATGTCCGTCTATTGCCGTGCGCGAGTTTTCCATTGAATGACAATTCACGCATTAGGTGCAAAGACAATTCGCACATTAGGCTTGATAGCTATAGGTGTTATCAGCTCCTTTTTAATGGATAGCCATTGTCCCGTACCATCGCACATCGCCTGGATGTTGATGGAGTGGGCTGAGAGCAATGTAATGTGGCATTTCCCTTCGCTGAGGGAAAGGTATGTGGACCTATGGAACCTTTTATTATTATGCATTTTTGATATAGCCTACACAATAATAATATTTCACATTGTGATCTACATATTTTAGTCATGCCTGTGCACGCCCCTGTGTGTAACAGACAGGAGGGTATGCGCGTTGTGCACACGCCTATGTAGACGCACTTATATGCGCCGTTAAAATAGCATGTAAACAACTGCGACATGACTTTAGACCAGGTGTGTGGTGGTTCTAGCGCAAGCGCTTTCTGCTGGCTCAAGATAGCAATACGCCAAAAAGAATCCTGGCCACTCCTCATCTTAAGACCAACACGCCCAGTTCACTAATGATGGCGCAAGAGTACATGGTAGTTAAACGGCGTAAGCGTTAGGCGTTATTATGGACCTAGCGCCGGGTGTAAGATAGCAAAGACACTTGCGTTTGCGTTAGCGCCGCTTTGCGCCGGGTGTAAGATAGGGCCCTGTGAGCTGTGCGCTTCTTGGGATCGTTCCATCGCTTATTTTCACTCCTTGCATCCTTTGCTCACGTCCTTTCCTCGCCCCTTAGCTCCGCCCACCGGACGACGTGAGGAAAGGATGCAAGGATGAGATACGAGGACGGAGGCAACATGCATTAGGCAAATGGAACCACCTTGTTCACTCAAGTGTCATTTGAAGCAACATCAATTACTAATGATGTGTAGGCATAGCACAGCTGTATCACCTGTCAGTGGGTTTGTAACCAATTTTTTAGTACCATATTGTCGTCTCAAAGCTTGTTTTTTCACAGAAAATGGGATTTGTTGTTTTATTGGATGCTGTATTTCAGACGTGAAATACAGTATGTTCGGTAAATGATGCAAATAGTAAAATCCTAAAACATATGAATTGCACCATTGCATCAGACAGCAAATGCACATAAAAAGATTTAAATATTATTTATGAGTCAACGAGGTGAGGAAAAAAAAGGTTTTGAACGGAAGGCAGCTTGCGCGTTTACGTTTAAGCTGTTGCAGTTTAAAACATGTGGCGTGATTGTAGGGCCAACTATTTTTGAGTTATTTGCTGGATACATTCAACTGTATGAACATGACAAACATGACATATTGCACATATGGCAAAATTAAATGCTGTTTTGAAAGGACAGGAGTTAACAGTAAGCATTGCAGGTTGTGTTTCCTGTGCAGTAGGCCTAACAAACAAACTGAATGATATGGGAAACAAAAATGTCAGAAATATCATGCTTACGTGCTTAACTATAATATTTTTTTGCCTCTTTTTTCATGAATTAACGTGGCTTTTGTTAGTCCTAAAGAATGGGTGCCATTATGTATTAAATTGCTTTATAATAAATGGAAAGGAACGGTATGACTGGATTTGTGTAGGGGCGTACCCGCCATGTGGCAGGTGTAGAGATGTGATATAATTTATACATGTCACAAGTTCCGAAAAATACTTCCACAAAGGCACTTGTGTTTCCTCACTGAAGTATCCTCCAGGAGCTTCCTCTTTCCTCGCTCCTCTGAGGAGCACTTAGCGGTTTGGAATGTCCTTAAAGATGGTGGACCTTGATCGATTTCGGGGTCAGGCGAGGACCGATGAGATGAGGATGGATAAAATGAGCGATTGGAATGAACCCCTTGTCTCTGGTCACAGAAATAACAAAATTCAGTAGCCACGCCCAGTGACCATGCGCTGCACCATTGACCAATGCTGCGTTACAGATACCTCGGAAACTTGTAATTACAACCTTCCGAACAGGAAAGATACCCTGGAATGGCCCGTTAACTCAGAATTACAAGTCGGAAACTCGGGTATTTCACAGCTCCGGGTTGCCAAGTAGGAGGAAAGTGACGTCATTAATTTTTCTCTTCCTCTAGTTCTTGAGCATATGTGACAAAGTAGCTCTGAAGCTTTTGGTGCTCAGAAAGTATTAGAGCTAGTGACAGCTTCTTGCCTGCAGCCATGGTTGCTATGTAGTGACCACTGGAACACTCCGTGTTCATAACTCCCAGCTCCCATGTTGGAGCTACGAGCTGCCGAGTTCACAAGGAACTCAGCATAAGCCCATGCACCGTCCACCATAGAGCCCTTGCAGGATAGAACAATAAAGCTAAAAACTATACAGTCTGCCAGCTTAGCATGGCCTATCTGTGACATCAGCATTGCTTTGTACCATACTCTTTAATGAAAGTTGACATGGAAAAGTGGTGCTGCTCATAATCCGTAGGTGGGGTTGATAATCTTTTATTGAAGGTTAATATGGCTTTTTATTAGGTGGCTCTCATTCATACTGTGTTAGGGGAAATAATGAAGGGGGCATGAAATGAAATGTGCACAATAGTGTTGTACACAGGCAGGTTGCTAAAGTACAAAGTTACAGAAGAACAAATATCTGTCTTTTTTAGTGTAACTAATGTTGGCAGTGCTCTTGATTGAGATTGTATGCAAATTTTAACAACTCTTTTCCTCCCGATATTCCTGTTTTCATGGGTGTGGATCAACAACAACACAAAAAATGCAACAAATACCAATTTTGGTGCAAATGGCAGATGTAATCACAATGGCATCAGTATTAAATAAAATATCTGGCTGCCCTCGGTTTGGGTATGTGCGCAGCAGTGCGGGAGATAAAGCACTCCTCCATGATGTGCTGTTTATTATGAGATAAGACTGACAGGTGTAGGAATTGGCAGGGGTCTAATCTGAGGAATCGCAGACTCCACTGAAGCAAAGGGGCAAGGCTCTCTCAGACATCATGCGCCACGAAGCTGGGGGTGTCTGTTAATCGAATGTGAGTTTAATCGTGAGTGCCAGTCCGAATAAAAAAAATAAAACAGCAGGCAGAGAACACATTAAATGGGGCTGTGGGGGAGCAACCCTGTTGGGAAACAAATGACTTAAAACCTCCAACTTCTTGACCTTGGCAAGTTCTGAAAATACCTCCCTCTGCCCCCGGTGATGGGCTGTTTTGTGTAGCTGCATGTTTAGGAGCCCTGCTCGCAGCGCGCTTCTCTTCCTGAATCAATAGCACTGATTATTCCAAGGTGTCACTGAAGCACGTTGAGCATCGAGCGCTGTAGCCGCATTGTGTTCCTTGGCCCATTGCTGCTGTAATGTGCACAGTGTGAGGGAGGAAGCCAGAAAGGAGGAACGCTACAATCAGGCCTTGCGGAAACAGTCTGTGCACTGATTAGCCAGGTGCGACTCACTACGGCCAGCCACCGTCCTCTCTATCATGGCTGACCCAAATTGTGTTTTAGGAAGCAATGAGCCCACGATCCACTCTATCCAAAATAGTGCATCTACATGTGTGTGCTGCCATATGCATCTTGTTCTGGGAAATCCATATCTACTGTATATGAAAATTCATATCTATATTATGGTGATATCTGGGGGAATATAGTGAGGTGGTCAGAGCTCAAAGGTTCAAACAACACTTAAGGACATTGTGATATTGCAGCCTTGAGAACGATATTAGCCAGCTGAATTCATGGGTTTGTGAAGTGATCATGAAAAGCTGTCCCATAAAGGGAAAGGGCAAAGCAGAAGAGTTATGAGTTGCTTCAACAACGGTTGTACTTAAAAAGTAGACATATTGCTATGCAAAAGTATTGGGACAGTGACACAAGTTTTGTTGTTTTGGCCCTGTACTCCAGCACATTGGGTTTGAAATATAACAATGAATATGAGATTGCCACCTTTGATTTGACATCCATATCGGGTGACCCGGGCAGCACGGTGGTGCAGTGGTTAGCACTGTCGCCTCACAGCAAGAAGGTACCGAATTCGAATCCCGGCTGAGGGCCTTTCTGTGTGGAGTTTGCATGTTCTCCTCGTGTCTGCGTGGGTTTCCTCCGGGTACTCTGGTTTCCTCCCACAGTCCAAAGACATGCAGGTTAGGCTAGTTGGAGACTCTAAATTGCCCATAGGTATGAGTGTGTGAGTGAATGGTGTGTGTGCCCTGTGATGGATTGGCGGCCTGTCCAGGGTGTATTCCTGCCTCTCGCCCAATGCATGCTGGGATAGACTCCAGCACCCCCGCGACCCTGACCAGGAATAAGCGGGTTAGATAATGGATGGATGGATGGATGGATCGGGTGACCTGTGTAGGAATTACAGCCCTTTTTTATTAAAAGTAGGGGAGCAAAAGTAATGGGACAACTGTTTCCTCAGCTGTTGGCCAACTCTGTGTCCTTGCCTCATTATTTCATGCACAAGAAAGCAAATAAAAGGTCTGAATTTGAATCAAGGGGTGAAATTTGCATTTGGAGTCTTTTGCTGTTGTCTCTCACTATGAGGACCAACTAAGTGTCAATGCCAGTAAAGCAGGCCATCATGAGGCTAAAGAAGCAGAATAAATCGTGATCTGTGAGCTCAGCAATAGCAAACAACCTGGGGGTATACAACGAAGCAGGATTAGCTGCATAGTTAGCTGCATAACTGTAAAGTAAAGTATACCCCTCTGGTAAACTACAGAAGACCACTGTTGTGGATGACCGAAGAATACTTTCAGTTGTGAAGAAAACCCCCTTTTCAAATGTCGAACAGTTCAAGAACACTCTTCAAGATATAGGCATAGATGTCTGAAAGACTACCATAAAGAAAAGACTACACCAACATAACTTCAGAAGGGTTCACCACAAGATGCAATCCACTGGAAAGCCTCAAGAACAAATCAGCCAGTTCAGAGTTTGCTAAAAAGTACATTAAAAAGGAGTTCTGGAACAAAGTCTTGGACAGATGAGATGAGTACTAACCTGTACCAAGGTGATGGAAAGAGGAGAAAGAAAGGAACTGCTCATGATCCAAAGCACCACCCCCCACCTCCCATCTGTGAAACCTGGTGAACGTAATGTTATGGCTTGGGCATGTATAACACACTGGAACTGACTCACTAGTTTTCATTGATGATGTGACTGCTGATGGCAGCAGCAATTCTGAAGTGTGCAGAAACATCTTATCTGCTTAGACCCAACCAAATGCTTCAAAACGTATTGGATGGAGATTTACCTTGCAGCAGGACAATGACCCCAAACATACTGATAAAGCGACCAAGGACTTTTTCGGTTGTTTCAAAACTGCCATCGGCTTTCATGTGACCATATTGTGTAGTATGCTACTACTAATTTATCCACATTCACACACTGCCTCTATGAATCTTTAACCTTTAATTTCTGTACATATAAATTTTTACCTGTGCCATAGTCACCATGAATTCCAGCTTGGATCTGTCATAGTAACTGTATCTGGATGCACAACTGTTCTGTTTTTTTATGAATAACATTACCGAGGCCTGTTGACTGTTGACCCCCTAATCCTCCCAAATGTATGGTTCTGGAATACATATCTAAATTACATCATTCATCTTTATGTGTCACTGAGTCATCAAGTCTGATTTTATTTCTGTGAAGCCAAATGGGTTTCCTGCTGTAAAAGAAACATTGCAGTTGCGTGAACCCAGGTCATATCTGGAATGTTCTGTAAGGGTAGGAACTCCAATAGAATCACAAGATTGAAAGCACATTTTCATGAAATGTCAAGCTTGTTGCTTGAGTTGTTGAGAAACAGGTTGACAGTATAAGAAGCAGGTTGACAATGACTTAAGTTACTCAAAGTGAGTATGCATACTTGTAAGTATATTTGAAAGTATGAATAATAGTACTGCCAATACAGTATGTATGTTAATGTCACACTGATTTATTTGAAGGCTCTCTGTCATCCTGTCTCTTCATTGTGAGTGAGAGACACCTAAACTAACTATGATTTATTTATTTTAGCCATGAGTATAAGGGCTTGTCATGTGTATGAAATACCGTATATGAAATTTAATGCTAAAACTGATTTTTTTCATCATTTTTTTTTTTGCATTTAAAAAATACAAATTTTCTACAATGTAATTTGGAAGTTTTATGGATTTTATGGACTTAAAATTGTTTGTTTCATGCACAAAATAAAAAAAAGAATAAAATAAAAGTGTACAAATGATATATGGCAATAATACCCAGACAAGCTACTGAAAACATTCATGAAGCAGTGCAGGATTTGCATTTAGACAAGTTGATTATCATTTTGATAATTAGAACTGGGATGCTATGAATGGAATTAATATGAAACAAAGGTGAGAGGATCAGCAGCCTCCAGCAACGAGACTCGAAGTGCAGCATATTTAAACAAATGTGTGCCGGTCTGGCGCTGCTGCTTCCGTTAAGATTTAATTCAGTGATGTCTGATATGCATCATGTGCACTGATAATTGGGAAGCCTTAAAAATCCATAAGAACATTTGACCCTTACATCAAAGAATGCTATCCCGTGCCTGCCACACGTGTATCTTATTTTTATACCAGTGACCCATCCACTGGGGGAAACAGAGACCCACCCCACCTGCCTCAGTTCTAGCAGGAGGTGGAGGGTGTGGCTCTCCAGCACTCTGTCCTCCCCACCCCACCCTCCATTCTCCCAGCTCACACAGCCAGGCTCCATCTTGTCCATCAGACCCTGTGACTGCAGGCAAAAGGAAAATGGGGAAACGGTATCTAGCGTCGAGTCTTTAAATGTTCTCCAAACCTCCTTCCATAAAATGTAGATGGCTACCTCAATGGAGCATGTCCTTGGAATACATAGATGTCATGGGACAAAAAAACACAACAGAACACATCAATCAAACAAAAGTTGTTCAAAATCAAGAGGATGCATCCTGAAATTGACTTTTAACTGCAAATAGCAGGGTGTGAAATTACTTTAGATGCTAGGAGTATGAGGAACAAACAAAACAAAACACTTTTACCTAAAAAAAAAAAAACACATGTAGGTATTATTCAATTTATTTGTTGCCAGGGTGTGTTTAATTTCTCATAGGATAAGATGTTTACTTTAGAAAAAATACATATACATATATATATATATATATATACACTGCCTGGCCAAAAAAAAAGTCGCACACTCTAATATTTCGTTGGACTGCCTTTAGCTTTGATTACGGCGCGCATTCATTGTGGCATTGTTTCGACAATTTTATGCAACATCACAACATTTATTTCCGTCCAGAGTTGCATTCATTTTTGGCCGAGATCTTTTATTGATGACGGGAGAGTCAAACCACTCCGTAAAGTCTTCTCCAGCACATCCCAAAGACTTTCAATGGGGTTAATGTCAGGACCAATGGTGGCCAATTCATGTGTGAAAATGATTCCTCATGCTCCCTGAGCCACTCTTTCACAATTTGAGCCCGGTGAATCTTGGCATTGTCGTCCTGGAATATGCCCATTGATGGGATAACCTGGTCATTCAGTACATTCAGGTACTCAGCTGACTTCATTTTATTGCTGCATAGTGTTGCTGAGCCTAGACCTGACCAATTGAAGCAACCCCAGATCATAACACTGCCTCCAGAGGCTTGTACAGTGGGCACTATGCATGACGGGTGCAACGGCAACTTTTTTTTTGGCCAGGCAGTGTATATATATATATACAAATACAGACAGTATATGGCTGTGCCTGTATGTGTATTTTACAGCAAAGAAAGAGAGATACATTTTTATGATTCTTAAAAGTGGAAACTTTTCACGTGCCAGAAAATCCTTAGGCCATACAATTAATTAATTTTTTTCATTCATCATTTTATATTGAGGTACCTGCCTATTCTTTAATAGTTTGCTTTTCTTTAAGAATCTTAAATAATTATTTATGAGGCAGCCATTTGGAAAGATGCCATGCAAATATTTAATTAAAATTCTGAAAAAAAAATGAGCATACATTTTGGAAATTGCATAATTCCAAGTACTGTAACTGTACAAAAGTACAAGGTGGCCACTGATTGGCTATTTGTAGTGACGTGACAAGTATGTAGAATTGTTTTTTTTTCTTCACAAATGAGAAAGCAAACCAAGATGTTACTTTATTGGTTTTAACATGTCCAGACATTTGGTTTATTCTTTGTTCATTAATACTGTGTAAAGTCAGCTTCATTTGTGTGTCTAACAATCCCACAGTCCTATCTATGCATCCTCAACAGGCAAGATGGGATTTCTCTCAAATAACTTACTGAACAGCCAATGCGCTCTAGCTGAAATATGACAATCATTTTGATGGATGTGCTACAAAATCAATCTGCAGCATAGGCTAATGGAAATGCTCCCACATTCCAGTTCTGACCTGACTGATAAAAAAAAAACTCATTACATACGTGGTATAAAATATTCCTCTATCATGCCCTTTATCAATGGAAATCATTTAATTTGTTTCTACTAAAAATAATTGGACAATAATCATAATTTGTGATAATCTTAGTAACACTTTAAAACTGCATGTTTGTAAATTTTATTTTGTAATTTGCACAGGTTTCAAAGTTTCTTTATTTGTATATGGCATGGTAAAGAATGCATACCTGACATACCTCAGTGTACTTTGTGTTTAGACCCCAAAGTGGATGGTGACACCCTTCTTTTATAACATTCTTTCAGTCAATGATGTTTTAATTTTACAGAAATCTTTACAATGGGCTGAGGCCGTTAGCCATGCATTAACCAGACATCTTATCTTTTGGTGGCAGACTTGGTGTCAGCACTTATCAAACTTGATTTAAAAAATACAAATAAATAAATAAAACAAGCCTAGAAGATGCATTTGTGACAGTGAGAGCTTTTCTTGGGTCTGCGAACATGAAATATGAAGTCATTGATAAAATTTGAATGAGCTGGGAATTATTATTATTACATTTTTATTTTATTTCAAGTTAATACATTTTAAAATATAATGCACACAATGTCATTGAAGTGAAAAAGAATACTCATGAATGTTAAAGCAGTAAACAACAAATAAACCAATATAACCATCTGTAGTAACGATTATGCCTCTTTTTTTTGTCATGATTACGTTTTTGGGATGCACTCTTATGAATAGTTTATTTAAGTTTCTGAATTATTATTATTTTTTTATCCAACAGAATTATCGTTTTCAATCGTTTTATATTTGTAACTTCTCTGTAAATGCAACTACACATTTGTTTTGGGTTTATAATACTCGTGAGATTCTCCATTGGGGGTGGTATACTTCAAGAACAACCGTTCTGATCCAGTCCATTCGAGGCCCCGAGCTGATTCCCCTTCATGTGTGTTTGCAAAGTGTAAAAACCAAGTGTGATTAAATGCTTTAATAATCTGTGTATTCTCCATTTGGCAGAAGCAAAGAAACTTTTCTATGGGCGTTTCATCCCTCAACATTTCATACATTTATGTGGTTATACATATTTTACTCTATTGTAAGTAAAATTTAAAAAAAATATAAAATTGTAAATATTGTATTTTTTTAAACAATGTATTCTAAATGTGAAACATTTAGAAACCCAGAGAATCAGAAACGTGTTAGCACAACACAGACGACGTCGTTTCGGTGTGGTGCACTAACATTTAAAACTTAGGCTATTCCTCGGTCGTGGCTCAGATCTACACCGGATTGATATGATCTGGCAGCGCGCATTGGATCTCATAATTATAAATTAGGTATTGCCACATGCAGCTGATAATAGGTCTGCCCATATAATGCGTTTTCGGTATTATAAAAAATAGAATAGGCTAATTTCCGGTCGAATATTTGAAGAGTGCAGGTCACTACGCCGGTCGCATGTGGCAATGTATGATTATTTGTTATATTACTGCAGGAATAATCCCGCCCAGAAACGTCATCGTCACCGATTCAAATTGCTCGTGAAGCAGGAGCGGATACAGTGAGAGGTATAACAGTAGCACTGCTCGTGGAAGGGAAGTGAAGGGTGGCTTTGTTTGTTTTTTTTACATGAACACAATTCACTTCTTTAAGAGATGTGGACAGAAATAGGGAAGATAATGCTGTTACATTTGTTACTAATGGAGCTACATTCTTCAAAAGGTAGGTTGCGTTTCCTATTGAACTTGAAAAATTTGTAACCTGATGTATCTGAATGAATGGGTAACTACGGAGACGGAGCGCTGATGCACGCTTTCATTGTAGTAGCGCCAGCCGCTGCTGCAAGCACCCGTTTAAAAACTACAAATGGAATTGTAGCTTGCGTATAAGGCTACGTATTTTTGTAGTTCATGTAATTTTTTATTACTTGTGTTATTTTGCGCTCACAGATATACATCTTCGTGTCTGTGTGTTTGTGGGTGTATGACAGGTTATATGACGAATGAAGTATTTACCATAATTGTCTATACAGCAGACAGTCTTTCATTTTGTTACGATATTCTAAGCACATAAATTAGGCTATAACCGAAAGACGTGGAAATTAATTTGGGAATGTGTTCACTGGTTCACGGATAGGCTACAGCGTTTCATTGTGCAATGCACGGCAACGCGGAAATTATGCTATCCAATATTATCTAAAGTAGGTTCAACCCCAATTTAATTTGAAATCGCATCGCTTTTTATGTATCCAACAGCACATTTTATGAATTGAGTCTTGGTTGCCGAGTTGTAGCCCACTAATAACGGGGTAGCCATGAGGTAGGCTAATCCCCAACGACCCACCACTGTCAATAGAGGCTGGATTTAATTAGGAAGCCTACGTAATCGGTTTGACAAACAATAGTGTAAAATCGTAAAAATAAAATCTTACAGAATATTTCGAGGAAATATTCGCCACTGTTTGACTATGTTGGGAAATCAGATGTCACTCGAATGTGATGTCTTCACTGCGAATGTCAAATAGTTGTATACAAATTTGGCATCTTCTCTACCAATACAGGGACACAAACGGATTGTGAGAATGGTCAGTTTCAATGCAAAAACGGACGATGTATACCGTCCATCTGGAGATGTGACGACGATGATGACTGCTCTGACAACAGTGATGAAGAAAACTGTCGTAAGTAAAAACTCAAAACATAGGCAACTACTCAGCTGAAAATCCGACAAGCGTTGGAAAACCTTCATATAGCCTACCAATGTCAAATGTATAACATTGTTGAGCATATTGGGGCTCGTAGCAAACCTAAAGAAAGTTTTCAGAGGGACAGGGAAAGAGTTTATTAACGCAGCGTGACTGTTAAGTCCACGTGTGAGGAATGGGGCGAAAATAATAGCCTATTGTCCTCTTGTTGAAGTTCGGTGCTGATGTTGCATGCATTTTTATTTATAACAATTGTAAATAGATGCATTTGCCGAATTGAAATAGCAGCAGGAGGCACATTTAGTTCGAGTCTCATCATTAGACAGTTAAGTTGTTAGACAGGTCTGGCCGCCCGACAATGAATAGTGACGAAGAAAATGTCAGCACTTCTTATTCTGGTCAACTGATTAAGGCAGAAACACTCCCAGAATGTATAGTTGTACATTCATTGTTGTGGCATAGACAGGATGATACCTTGGGTTCTTACAATCTTGGCAAGAAAATAACTCCATCATTCACATTAACTGAACTGCAATACTACATTATATTAAGATGTTATGTTAACAATAAGAATATCTTGTGGCAACAAATCCATGATATGTAATGGCTGTCCTCTTGAAAATGGGGTTACTGTAGGCTACTCTTGGCTAACTCGCATGCTTTAAGGTACCTATGCCCATTGACTATCTGAACCTTTCACAAGAACTGAACCTTTAATGTGGTCTGATACTGATAAAACCTGGGGGAGGAGACAGCGGGTTTCCATTCTCAGATATGCAGTTTAACCCAAGTTCATTCTGGCTCTGTGCAATTCAAGCACACTCTTTCTCAGAATGGGCATCTTCTAGCATGCAGTAAACAAGATGCTGTGATTGGTGGCCAAGGTATTATGTACTGGCATTGTGCCACCGTATGCATGTTCATTTAAGTTTAATGAGTATGTTTATGCTTTGGTCTCAAGTTTTTCTCCTGGTAAAAAGGGAGGCATGTAGACAAAGTCTCTAGTTTGTAGGAAAGCCATGTTGCTGTTCCACAGTTGGGAGTCTTGTCACACACTGCCTCTGTGCTGGGCCTCTCTCCGAGGAGATTACCCAAACCTCATCCACAAAATGAATTAGAATAATTCCTAGAAGATTGTCTTTTGTCCTCTCCTCCCAGCGACATTCACCAGAGCAGCAGGGGATTCTTCACTGGTTGCCCATAGAGACCACTATGCTAACATCACCCCCACATCCTTCTCCTCTCGCGCACACACGCACGCGTGCATACACACGCACACACACACACACACACACACACACACACACACACACACACACACACACTCAGAAAAAAATAATGCACAGGAATTGTGTTTAGAGATGAAGTGGGGGCTTTTGTGGAGTGCTGGACAGAAGAGTCTCGAAACAGCAGCTATTGGGAGCGCAAATCTGTGCTTTATGGGCAGAGTCGCAGAAAGTCATCTGTCCTATTCCTGCCATTGAAACCAGCAGAACACACTTCAAAGCTTCTCATAGAAAACAGGTCATTCAGAATGTTTCTAAGTATTTCACATGTCGTGGCATCGTACCCTTGTTGATGCATCTATACTGTGCTGCTGTTTTAGATTTTGATACTGGAACCTAAGACAACCGTGTAACCAGATCTTTTTATAGACTCCCGGGAGGCAGAAAACATACTCGTGTAATGATAGAATCTAGGTTGCCTATTCACAAAAAGCCTGTCGATATTTTGTTTCCTTGTTGTCTGCAATGTTTGTGAATGTTCCTACATTTTGTGTTTTGCACTTTATTTCACTGGTAGTTTGAAATGTGTTGTTCTTAATTGTTTTGTATTATGTGTTGGCCTGGTTTCTGCTGCAGTCTTTATTAAGTGTTTGAATAGCACAATAAGCTGTGAAGCCGTCTGTGTCAGGGTGCCAGGGTCTGTTGTAGTCGGAGATGAGGCCCTTTAGAGAGGAGGCATCACAGCAGATTTCACGCGTCTCTGTGTCTCAGAATCCATTGACTGGGATGTCCGCACAACAAAGTACTGTGGGGCAACTTGAGGAATGTAAGGGCTCAAATCTCTACACAAACACACACATGTGCACACACATGCTTTGTACATGCACACAGATCAAAGAGTGTAGAAATATTCAACCTTCCAGCAATACTGACCCTGACTTGGTTTCAGATTTCTTGCCCATAACGGCTGGAGATAGGTTAGATGGCCCTGGAACAGTGCTACTGGAACAGTTCAGAGAAATCTTCCCACAGTCTGTAATGCTGTAGCCTGCAGGGTATTCTGGGACACGCTCTGTAATTCAGAAGTGCTGCATTTACACTGCAGTTGGAACCTGTTTTTTTAATGTACACTTTTTGATCTGCTGTCCACCCTCAATTTAATACTTAACCCACATCAGATTTGTATGTTTACAGAATATGTTTGATTCTGAGATGACACACGTGCACAAATGACCTGGTATCACAGAGAGCTGTACTGTTTATCAATAAGCAGACAATAATAAATACCGTGTATACTTAAATTTAACCTTTTATTTTTTTTCTGGCACTGAAGCCAAGACCTCTGGTAGTTCAGGTACTTCATACCTTTGGAAATGTCCTCAATTACTTTCCAATTTTTTATGAAAGCTTCCCCCGACAATGAATTTATTCATGTTTTTTTTTTACCACTCCACTGCCTATCAGATTTACTTTAGGAAACATGGAATGAGCAGTGAAAACATTAGTGACACTTATGATTAGCGATATACTACCAATGATCCCATTCTCTTTTTCTGGTCAGAACACGTGTGTATCATAGTTGTTCTTTTCTTTATACATATTATGCAGTCATGACATTATCAGTCTCTGACTCAGCTTGGAGCTGGCTTTCCAGACAGACCTCTTTTTTTCTGGGCTCAAATCCGTGGAAGAGGAGCAAGAAGAGCTGGTGCTGCAGTTCCATTACACACGTTCCTCTGTTGTTCCTTCTCTTTGTCCTGTATAAGAAATGCAGTATTACACTCTGTATCTTTTACATCTTAAGTAATGCAGAGCAGATCTGCTTTTGGTGCTCTAATATAGACGATTAGGGGTGGAATACAGAGCAGTGCTTGTTGAAGAAAGAAAGGGGTTTGTCCCAAGCCTGTGTATGTGTGATGTGGACAGCCCCCCCCCCCCCCCCCCCCCCCTCTCCAACATCAGCAGGTGCTGTAAAGTAAACGTTGCAACACACTGTGAAGCATGCCCCTTACTGGGAGTAGCTGCACAATAAGTTGTCACTCAGTGTGAGACAGGGAACAAGGCATCTCCCAGTGTTTTTTATTTTTTTTCAAAATCAGGATGCGAGCCCAGCGTTTACTTTTCTTGAGGCTCATTCGATATGCACACTGTAGCTGCGGTCAATTCGGGTTACGGTTTCCCTGACACGAGAAAAGGAAGCGAGGCATCGGCAGCTGCAACTGAAAGACTTCACTTTAAACAGCCAAGCTGTCAGCTGTATCAGTCAAAGGTAACTAACGGAATTAGTCAGAGATGTAGAAAATAATAGGATGATCCACTGTCTGCTAGCTTCTTTTTTTATTTACTCTGTGAAGTGTGGCGAAATGGCAGCCTGGCAGACGTTTGAGGCTGGCAGAGGTTCTCGTCTGACAGCATCTCTCACACAGCGCCTCTGTGTCCCAGTGAATCTGTTTACTTGTGACAGCAGTCCTGCTCCTCCTGTCATGGAATGTTTGTTTCCTTATGCAAGCCCGAGGCTACAGGTGAGCTTAAAGGAATAGTTTACTGTTGAGATACACTGCCTGTAAAAGTCGCACATGCTAATATTTCGTTGGACCGCCTTTAGCTTTGATTACGGCGCGCATTCGTCGTGGCATTGTTTCGATAACATTATGGAATGTCACAACATTTATTTCCATCCAGAGTTGCATACATTTTTGGTCGAGATCTTGTATTGACTACGGGAGAGTCAAACCTCTGCGTAAAGTGTTCTCCAGCACATCCCAAAGACTTTCAATGGGGTTAAGGTCAGGACTCTGGTGGCCAATTCACGTGTGAAAATTATTTCTCATGCTTCCTGAACCACTCTTTCACAATTTCAGCCCGATGAATCTTGGCATTGTCCTCCTGGAATATGCCCATTGGTAGGATAACCTGGTCATTCAGTACATTCAGGTACTCAGCTGACTTCATTTTATTGCTGCATAACGTTGCTGAGCCTAGACCTGACCTATTGAAGCAACCCCAGATCATAACACTGCCTCCAGAGGCTTGTACAGTGGGCACTATGCATGACGGGTGCAACGGCGACTTTTTATTTGGCCAGGCAGTGTATTATTTCAGCTTTAGTGTGTGTTTTTGGCTGGCCCAGATAATTTTTGTGTGCGATGAAAGATATTTTTAGATGCTTTGAGAAGTTTCTTGTGACCTGCTGGCTTCACAATGGCAGGTATTGGGGCATCAACAGATTTGTGGTTTAAAGCAAGAAAATACACTTGAAGTAATTCCAAAGCAGCTTGTACTGCAACGTTGTGCCTCCAGAAGTTGTATATGTGTATATTACCTGATTATTATTATTTAAATTTAAGTTCTTTGGTTGGAAATATTCCCTATAATGCATGAGGTCTGAGACCACTGCACTCAAGGAAGGAAGTGGCATGGCTTTCTGTATCAACAGTTCTACCAATTACACATGAGAGAAGTGCCTCAAAGCAGCAATAAATCAATAGGGCCTAAAATGGCTCCTGCAAACCATCTTCATGTCACTTTCACCACTATGTTTAGACAACCCGGATCTAATTATGGTTAGTGTGTCCACAAATGGGATATCAGCAGGCCAATTGTTGTTCCCTCTTCGACCTCTCAGCCTCTATCAGTTGCAACTCCTCATCTTTAAATTAAGGCTCAAATAAATAACATCTGGCAATGTAGCTTAAACCCTCTTCTGATTCATAGTCAGACATAATAGTTGCTTCAATTTCAGTTATTAAGTAGTAGACCCTTTGGCCAGGCCAGCTGCATGTAAACCACACCTCTCTGGTCCTTAACCTTGGAAGAAATGGCAGACTGACGTTTGAGGCTGGCAGAGGTTCTCGCCTGACAGCATCTCTCGCACAGTGCCTCTGTGTCCCAGTGCATCTGTTTACTCTGCTCTCATTGTCTACCACAAGGAAAAGAGCATGGTTGAGGGCTGTCTGAGTGCAAAATTGGAGAGTGTTAGCAAATGGCTCACAGACAATAGGCTCTTTCTCCATTTAGGCAAGACAGAGTCTATTCTCTTTGTAAGGTGAAGCTGGGTAGATCACCTGGCTTCAAAGTGATGGTTGGAGACACAGAAGTCTCAACGAAAAACTGTGTAAGCTATCTGGGATGTGCCCTTGGCCAGTGTCTTACTGAGGAGAACATGGGCCTAAAAATTATAGCCAAGGTAAATCTGAAAATCTAATTTCTTGGCAGAAACTAAGGCTACATTTTTGGACACACAGACTCTAAAAATCATTGCCAATGGCTCTGGTTCAACCCCACTATGATTACACATGTACAGCGTGGTAAACCAGTACCCCTACGTACATTATAACTCGATTCCAGACCTCTCAGAACAAGCTGATAAGAGTCATGCTGAATTTACCTCGCTGTTCCCATATTGGCCCCTCACAATTCACAGAACTTCAATGGCTGTCTGTCAAGAACAGAGTCAATACTCTATTGAATGGTATCAACTGCCATCCAATATTAAATAGCAATAGCCACTGTTAACCATTTCAAAAGAGCAGTGAAGGAATGGCTATTGAGTTAAAGAGATGCAGCTATCAATGTGTTCTTTGAATGTGTATAATACTGTATATATTGTATGATATGTATTATCCTTTTCGTTTAAATGACTTGTGTATTGTCAGTCCTTCCCATGCTGACCATTGTCTAGAACAAGGACCACAAAGAAAATGATTCATCATGAATTTATTGTGTCTAGTTTCTTTGATAATTTTACTAAGTGTGTATGGTCATTACCTTAGGGCTACCAACCCTATATATATTTTAAAATATGTCAAATAAATGAAAGGGCTTGCACTGAAACAGACAATTAAAAACAGTTTTTTATGCTTATAATTGTGAATAAATGCTATGAAATTGATGAGTTAAGATGTACAACCTCTGGAAGCATAACGTCGCTGTAGAAGCTGCTTGGAGTTAGTTGAAGTGTATCTTCTTACTGTAAACCACATAACCAGTGATGTTCCTATACTAGCCATTGTAAAGCCAGTAGGGAGTGGGAAACTTCTGTAAGTATCCAAAATATTCCTTGTTGTCGCACACAAAACTCTCTGGGCCAATCAAAACACACACTAAAACTGAAATAAAAACTCCTGCAAGTGAAATATCCCTTTAACCTGTGAACGAGCAGGGTATGGCTGATTGGGTTTACAATCACAGTAAATGTATCCTGTGCATCAGGAGACATGAAAAATACTTTTGTCTAGATTCCTGTTCAGTAATTTTAAGAAGCTATTTACAGAAATAGCATGTTATATAAGGAAACATTTATTGGATTTTTGTCAGTGACTATCCTGCCAAGCTGGAAGGGATTGGCATTGGGGGAGGGGTGTGATATTTTGTAATTTTTTAATGTCTCAAAACAGTGTTTTGCAGAGTTCTGCATGTCTGCATAATAATTGTGTTATTGTGTTGGTGAGCGGGCACAGTTGAAGATTTGCTTGTTTTGTTGTGTCTGTAATAGGGATATAAATATTATATGAAAATATAGAGTTTTCCATTTCTTGACAATGTCGTCCTGGCCCAAGTCACTCACCAGTTACAAAAATAACAAGACTTGCGCTTCTAGTTTTGAGAGTGCTTACTTTTTTAGCACAGAAAAATCAAAATCTGACTTTCATCTTCACAAATTGCATACTCCCTATGCATTCAAGTAGCACTGCTTTTGGCTCTTAAACTGGCTCATCCAAATCACCGCTGTCAAGACCAGTTTCACAAATCAGAGGAGAGATGGTAATTTGATGTACATGCTGTAAATACTGTTTCTCTGGGGAAGGTGGCAGCAGACCTCCTGATTGGCACACATGCATAATTTCACATAGTACTGCATAGATTTGGCCTAGAACATTGCATGCTAACTAGCAGAAATAGCAGTGAGAATGGAGAATTTATGAAACGTTGGCAATCTATTGATGTTAATGAGTTCCACTTACATCATCTGAAAAGCTATTACCTTACTCCCCCTCCTGTCGATTTTGTACCTGGAAAGAAAACACTCATTCCCCAATGTGGACCTTTAGTCCCTGTTGGTAATGATTTGGGTTTTAGTGTATGAAACCTAGAAAAGAAAAAAGAAAAATAGCCTTTTCTCTTTTAAAAATGTGTATTGATTGTTAAAACATTAGAGCCAGTTAGCGAAATACCCCATGGATACATATTAACATCCCTACTGTTTGTACAAAAACCAATAGGCTTTCCCTGCAAAGCTCCAGAAGTTATACATTTCCTAGCACTTCCAGGATTCCAACTATTAATCTGTGAATGTGCTGTATTTCTCTCTGAAAGCTGCAGCTGTTCTTAGGGCAACATACACCAATCGCAGGCACATTTATCAACTCGATGGTTTCTACTACTCGTGCTCTTGTGCCTGATACTAACACTGCCGCCTGAAGATCACAAGACCGAGTAGCCCTCCAACCAGGTATTGATTTGCATTTCAGCCTTTACATTGATGTATTGCATTATGGATTTATGGGCTTTTTATGATGTGTCAGTGTGATAGTGAGAATGGTTCCTGCAATGAAAACCTGAGTCTTTCAGACAGTGTCACGAGAAAGCTCAACAAAGACAGAGCCTCAGGCATTGCAGACTGATGTCAGTGGCGATTGAGTTGTTATGGGTCTTTGTTTTCTGTTGGCTGATTTCCTCATTTAATGGCTGCAAATATCGGAATCAGCCACGGGCTATTGATTCATTTGCAGGGGACTCGGAGATGAGCAGTTCTCCCAGTGCTTTTAGCTGTCAGTAATGAGGTAAGCATCTCTGTAAATGTCTGCGTCAGAAAAGTCCAAGCTTTTGATATAGCAAGGCTTACAGTAGTGGAACCAATGGTGGATTTTTATTTCAGTTTTACAATTTAATCTATACTATGCTTTACAGAGTACCGGCTCTTAATCCCTTCACAGATTAGAACACATATTAATGTGACTCAAGTTTATTTACATTCCTGTAATCTTTTTTTTCTGAACTTGTGATAAGTGGGACACATGTAATGTTTTGGTAAGAATATTTATGAATAAAACACATATTTGACTCACATCTGAACTGCAAGAGTGGTAGAATATGACGTTTATGAAGAATAGTGTTATTCCTTCTGCAGTTAGCAACTAACAGTAGGAGGGGGTATCATTCTCATTTCTTGGTAGTCTATAAAAGCATAGCTAGTGTTGGGATCATTTTGAACACTTCAGGGTCATATCATTTCAGGGTCATTCTCTGGTACAATCAATTTTTGAGGTGAGAATAGATTTTTTAAGTGTTTCACTTGCCGAAGGAAATCAGACTGTTAAAGGATATAGCCTAATATCATATGACCTTTAAATTCACGTTGCAAAAGCTTCAGAGTTCTCTTGAGTTCTCCTCCAGTGAAAACAGAAAAAAAGAATTACACAAGTCTTGCTTGTGTGCGATCTGTCTTAGCTGTGAAAGGAGTCTGCTCATTTGTGAGTGCTGACGAGAGAATTGTTGAAATCTTGAATGTTCACATATGCATGCCTTAAGTGGGGCTATCATACAGTCTCAGAGTGTCGCACAGCCTATTCTCTTTGATGTGCTGCACGCCTGTTCCAGGTATCAGAGACGTGTGTATGCTGACCAAATACGAGGACATCAACATGCAGCTCTCATTTTGCTCTCCCCTTCAACCACTTTAGCTGCTATTTACTGTGAGAGGTCATTGTGCTTCTGTGCGAGTGTAGGGAGAACTAGATGTGATAATTTCACTGCACAGCACAGCAGTTTTTTGGGGGAAATATGAACTTGAATCCAGTACTTATGTAGCCTAGGTGAGACAGCAAGGGCCCATTTGTTTTAATATGCACGGATGCCCTTTGGATGAGAGGAGGATGCTGGTCTAAGACACCACCATTTTGTGCCCTGTTCCAGGATCACCAAGGCATTTGTAAGGCCTCTCTCTCTCTCCCTCCTTAACACACTGTTCTTTAGGTCTGTTCTGAGTATGCACCATGAAGTCACACTGTTTGCTTCCTCCCACAGGCATGGAGGGCTGCTCCACATATAAGAGCTCCTTTATTTTCATGTCTGTGTGAACACCTCTCTTGTCTACAAACACTGACACTTTCTTCAGTGGTCCTCTCTACTGCCTGATTAGTTAAAGGCCCACAT
Source organism: Synaphobranchus kaupii (assembly GCA_029718625.1). Lineage (NCBI taxonomy): Eukaryota > Metazoa > Chordata > Actinopteri > Anguilliformes > Synaphobranchidae > Synaphobranchus > Synaphobranchus kaupii. The sequence goes on along the minus strand of CM056377.1, from coordinate 100,443,888 downwards.
TCCAGAAAGCGGGCTTCAAAGAGATTTAAAGAGATTCAGGTTGTGTGTGTGGGTGTGTGTGCGTGGGTGTGCGTCTGCGTGCGTGCGTGCGTATCAGTGTGCGGTACAAATGTTTGTGTTTCTGACAGTAGTCATGTTTAATCCCTGATGTTGCTGTCTCTCAGTCTGGCAAATGTACTCCTAGCACAGTGCCAAGCATTTATTGTATTACCCTTTTTACCCTCTCACCCTTTCAATCAGATCTGCTGCTATGATACAGCATTTGAAATTGATGAACTGCAATAACGCCTTCCTTTTTTTATTTTTTATTTTTTTCACATCAGTTTTGCCCAAGGGGATAACTATAGGTTGAATATTGAGGTGAGGTTGAGGTGAATATCCCTGTAGGGGGTCTGGCATTTTTGCCAAATTAGGCAAAAATGCTATTTAACTCTTTCTGATCTAGGCCTTGTACTGCCCAGTTATGATTATTGAAGGGGTGAAAACCTCTGTTCCCCCCCCCCAGAGATTACACCCTTGATTTTGGCTCACTTGTGAGCCTCCCACACCAGGTTTTTGCCGATGACAAAGACACCACAGTAGATGAACTGGTCCAGTTGAGAAATGTCGGACATTAGAAACCCACGCACAAAGCAGAAATACTGTACTAAGCATGACTAGGCTTCCTTTTTACTGTTGATGTGAGCCTGAGGTGCTTGACCCCCCCCCCCCCCCCCCTCCTCCTCATGGAATGAAGCAGATTTTGGGACTTCTGCCAGTGAGATGAGAATATCTCCTAGGCTTGCATGATTCAGTGCCCTCTCTCTCTGTCTCTCTCTCTCTCTCTCTCTTTGTTTTTCTCTCATGCTCTCTTTTTCCCTCCCCCGTCTCCCTATCTCTCCAAGCTGTTCTGCTTTGGTAGAGCTGGTGTAAGTATGAAATCAGCACAGGACTTGACGTGTCAAGCCTCATTGGTGGAAAATTTATCCAGATTGTATGAAGTATTGTTAAGGCTATGCAGAAAGTAGGTATAGAGGAAGGCGATTGTTTTAAACATTGTCAACTGTTCGATATCAGGGATTTGTCATGCTACAGTTGCACACTGGCTCTGTGGAAGTCAAGAGTTTCTGTACAGTGTAAAGCAATGGTCTTGCTTATTGGATGTCATTTATGTTGTCATTTAGTGAGGACATTTACATTTATAAAATCATAATTTTCCTTTGTCCTCCCCCCTGCTCAGTCTATATTCAGCTGGCTAATGTTGTCCTTAGCAGCTGTTTTAAATCCTGTAATTATCTAAAATGAAACTGTGACACCAAGAGTAGATGGATTTTTTGAGAAGCTGTCCTTCTTGCAAGACGGCAGTTCTCAACATAAAGGCATCGTTTACAATCATAGTCATATTTCAAATGTGCATTTTCTTCTCTAAGATTTTTTCATCCCCTTGACTGAAGTGTGCCACACACTTTAATGGAAAAGGTTTTTGTCTCCCTCTCATTCCTCAGTGTGTTTATTCTGACCCCGAAGCTTATGATGTGGTAATTAAAGGAATTCCCATCAGGAAGGTGACCACATTCACTGGCAGCGAGCAGGAGAAACTAATGCACAGGGGTTGTCCTAGCAACTAGCAGAAGAAAAAATGCCTTGATGGAATGTTTGTATATAAACCAAATGATGTCTCTGCACAATACACCTTGTAGCCTATAGCATTATTAGAACAGCACTCGTCCTTTCTGCTAGTAGTGGCTGCTGTGTTTCCCCGAGGTTTTTTTTCTGGAGCGGCAGGTGGTCTGTGGGCTCTGCATTTCTTAAATTGCTATTAAAATATGAGATTGTTCATCTGACGTCAGAAGAAAATAATGCCATCACTGTCAAGAAGTCTTAGCAATTACATTGGTCTGGAAATATCGTTAGCTATTCTTATTATGTATTGCAATTAATAACTTATTTAATGCAAGCTAATTACAACCAATTACAAATCACAAATTCACATTAAATGAGCTAATCTACCTAGGTAGCTAGCTAGCTAATGTTAGTTCACATAATTTAGCTCTGTAATGTTACTTTGCTAGCTATCAACAATAAATTTAGGAATTTTATAGGTAATACTAGCCCTAAACATGATGCTTCTAATGTTAACTTAATGGTTGTATTGCAGTTACAGCTATTCCATAAATTAGCAAAACATTAATCAAAACAAGAAAACTAATCTCTCAGAGAATGTTGTACCAGCTTGTCCTTCTCATCAGTTGTCAATAAAGCACTGTCTGTCACTGTCTCGACAGAGTGCACGCTCAATATTTAATTTGCGTTCAAAAGCTTGGACTTGAGAATGCAACAGCAAGTGCTTGACAATGAAGCTTGAAGTTTAGTGTGCCAATCATATGAAAAGAGAGATCCGGAATAAGGCGCATAATGGGAGGGTCAAGTGCATTGAGTAGCTGTGCACTGATCCCTGGGAAGGCTGGGCACAGCCTAGTTGACTAAAGTCAGCCTGGAGCCAAGCCAAGATTCTTTCTGTCTTATCTGAGGAACTTCTGCAGTGAGCGTCATGACTCAGACCAGTAGAGGCTAAATGTATCACATCACAAACTTTGAACTGACTTTGCAATAAATAACTGTTGGTTCCCATGGGGAAAACCTGTTGGTGGGTGTATTGATTCATTGCTGGTTGCAGAATTTTTACTACTTTTTCAGAATTCACTTCTGCATCCAGCATACCAATGCTTGTTGACATTGTATTTGGTCTACCTTTTGGAAATATTATCTATTAAATAGTACGCATATGATCATATTAAGAAAGATCACTACTTTAAACAAAATTTACAGTCGCTTGCATTAGCTTAAAAACATTTCCTTAAAGTGTAATTTACACATGGCTTTTCCAGGTAGTCGGGTGGCAAAGGCCGTGACTCGGTTGATGACTAGCTTGCATATTATCCAGATATGCACATAGTTGACTTTATCAACAGCATGCACTGCAGGTTCAATTTAAAGAGACAGTGAACTCATCCAGTTTAATGATGTGAGGTGCAGACTAGCTGATTACCTCATAATAAAGAAAATTAAGGGGAACTGTAACTTCTTTTGCACTTCAGTTTACTTTTATTTGAAATGAAAAACAAACACAACTAGTGATTTAATCAAGGTACTGTATGGTATTTGCTAGAACTGCATTCTTTCTATACCTGTATTGTGCACAGAGAAAGCAGCCTACATACACTCTCTCTTCTTAATTTCATGTTTGAAAATAAAAGCCTGACCACCAAATGGTGAACTATGATAAATGACATGGTAAAAATGTATAAATAAAATTAGGGGTGCTATCCGCGATAGTTTGATGAGTTGTAGCTGCGATCGTTGACGGGACGGGGGGGGTTTCCTGAGTTAACGTGACCGAAACAACTACTGTGCGTGGCCGTGAATTTCCGCGAATCAAAACACTAAACATCAGCATTTCATATTTTTAGGCGGGGCGGCAAGGGGAAAGGCTGGATATATTTATTTCTTAAAAAAATATAGGTGGTTCATTAACCATTCGCTTTCATTAACCTATTTGCTATACAACTTCTGATAATGGAACACCCAAATAGTTGTTATCATCCCTACTTTCCTCTATTATTCAATGTATGCATCAAACACAAAGCATGTTCCAGATTTTGAAGTAGGTTCTGATACAGTCCAGACAAATTATTGCTTTGATCAGTACATGGAAAGGTCTAACTTGGGATCATTTCATTGGCCATTGCCAGTTTTTTTACCATTTCTGGATGTGGGCCTTAGTAATGAGAGAAGAATCCCCCTATAATTAAAAGTCCTAGCAATTACTGTGATTAATTATTCTAGTTTCATCATCTTCTGGAGCTTATAAATATTAAATGTTTTAAGTTATCATTCTGTCAAAGGTGCTGAAGCCTAATTTCCGATTAGTTGCCTTATCAGGCATCATAGTTGCTTTCCGGTTATGAATTTTAACAAGAATCAGACTACTTAGAATGTTATTTTTCAGTCAGAGGGTGTGCTTCCATTTGTTTTCATCCCCAAATTTTAAGTTCTAAATATTTTATGTTCATTTATGTAAAACCTAAGAATGAAGCCTTTTGTGAGTTTTGAGCCTTGTGTGTTTTGTGCTCACAGTTATTTTTTAACAAATGGCGGGTCACACTTTAGTCTCTCATATAAAGGCTTTATATATCATATATAAAGCCTTCATAAATGTGACATAATAGCTTCAAAAATCATACATGAGCAAATGTCATGTTTCATAAAGGGTGAAATAACACCTTTTTATGCAACATGCTAATCCAAATGCATCACAGTTCGCCTATCCTACATAAGCATGTTTTATGTCACCCTGTATAATGTTTCGCCATTAGCCAGGTGACATTGTTGGTTATGTCACATTTAAAGTCATTCATTTATTTAAATTGTGACCCAAATGGCCTTCACACCTGCTGAAATACAAAATCAAACTGTCTGTTTCATATCATGACAAAAGCCTACAAAGGTGAATGTATAAGAAAGTCACCGAAAGAATACAGCAGTGAAACTTGTGTGCTCACAAGGTTTTAAATCCCTCATCCCTGTTGAGAATATGGTTCTGAAGGTTTAGCTATTGAAGGCAACATTAATTTAAGAAAACAAGCCTAATGACCCATTTTGAAAGGGGCTTCTTTTTCAGTACAGAGGAAGATTAAATGTGAGATTATTGAGCAGATGGATTTTCTTTTAGTTTTCAGGGCATTATTATTCCTCTTGAAGGAACAGAGAAGCAAGTAACAGCACCCAGTGGTTAAAAACAAGGATAATATAGCACTCCAGGCTTATAAGTTTCAAAGGGTAGTTATGGGGCCTCATTTATAAAACGTTTGTATGTGCGGATTTGATCCTAAATTCAATAGATTTCGTAAAAATCTATGCACAAATTGAGATTTGTAAAATGTGAAAATGTTCTTATGCCTAAGCAAACTAAGCGTAGGAGGCTCAACACATTTTTTAGCGATGCAACGATATGAATATTTTTTGGCCGATACCGATTTCCGATTATTTAGAAAAAACATTGCTCGATACCAAACTTAATATACACATGTCATAATGATTGACGAAAAACACTATACAGTTGAGAGTTTTATTGAGAGCCAGCAACAGGAGGCTTGTATTGACAGCTGTCAATGACAGCTCCATTGAAATAAAATAATTGCAACAAGTATGAATCTATGCAACATAAAGAAAAATAAATATCAATCAATCAATCAATCAATATTTATTTATATAGCGCATTTCACAACAAGTTGTCACAGTGCACTTCACAGCAAAACAGCAAAACCCAGCCTAAACTCCCCACAAGAGCAAGCCAAAGGCAACAGTGGCAAGGAAAAACTCCCTGGTGTAACTAGGAAGAAACCTTGGAAGGAACCAGACTCAATGGGGGAACCCATCCTCCTCTGGTCGGCTCAGGGTCTAGGGCTTAAGGACCAACATGGTCAAAACAGCCAATGTCCATGATAATACAATTTGCAGCAGCTAGATGACAGTGCAGATGTGGCGGCAGTGATGGTGGGGAACCGGGCGCCGATGGCCGCGGGAGCAGCTGGCAGCGGTGGTAAGGAGGGGGGGGCAAGCAGCAACGGACAGGAAGCCGGACAGCAACTCTCGAGATGCGGGGCATAAGCCCCGCCGGCAGAATGTAAAAAAAAGAGAGAGAGAAAACAGTTTGGGGAAGTGTAAATATGGCTATATATCCATTTTACGTCACATGACAGTGATTTTGCAGTGAGTTTATAGCAGGAAACCTGACCGTATAAAGATACTTGTTCACTGGGTGGAGGTCATAAGCTCGTCCACGTGTGCACAATTTTAGGATGATTTATAAACTGATCTGCGTAGGAACATTTATTCGTGTGTATAGACATTTTATAAATTGTTCATAGGAACATTTTTAGGAAACTATTGTAAGCTCACAATTAGGGTGAATACCAAGATGAATTTCTCAATAAGACCCCAGGTCTCTTTACAAGCTTGAATATTTCTTAAATTTGGTATCGGCATCAAAAATCATCTAAAGGGAATTAGGTATAGTTTTCAACAACATGATACCAAGTTTGGCAACATTACAAGTCACAGAGACAGTACTCAAATACTGCCAAATGTATTTATTTATATTATTTATAAGTGCTACTGTACATAATATACTAGAAAGTGTACTTATGCTTGCCTCTCTGGTTCAGAGACTTTTCATTATTTCGGTGAGGTAAAAATTTATATAGCTTTGTCACATTTTATGGGCTCCTCTCCATGGAAACTGCAAGATATCAAGAGGTAACGCAGCTAATTGAATTTAATTAATGTTTGGGCATGTAAACCACTTATTACATTACGCAGAGTAGTTACTGCGGGGGAAGCTCTGCAGTCTGTACATACAGAGCTTCACTAATGAGACGGCGGCTTTATTTCCATGTCTCAGATGGCGAACATGGGAGGTGTACGTAGGATCTGTGTAGAGGGATTGAAAGGTTTGTCTGCATCTGCCATCTGTGTTTGTGTCAATGCATATAAATCCATGAAACTGACTTAATCCAAGACCAATAAAATGGAAATGGGAAAAGCTTTGGAAGTGCTTTTGTGGATATTTATCAGTTTTGGTACAAGTAATGTTCTATAAACAGAGTGAATGTTAGTTCACCCTCAACCAGGAGCCTGTATCACGAAGCAGGCTAAGTGGGTTAGCTGGATGACTGCTGAGTAAAACACAGAACAGTGTTTTTGCTTCATAATATGGTCCATATTCGGTGGGTTTCCAGGTTTTACTCAGTAGTTATCAAGCTAACACAGTTAGCCTGCTTTGTGATACAGGCCCCCGGTCTTGGAGTCTCTTATGACATTGACATGTTTGCCACTGTCTAGGTCAGCTGGGTAATATGTTGTGTGATGGCTCTCCATGGCTCTCCAGATGGTCCCTTTTTTAGATTGTCTAGCTTGTTTTGTTTTCAGCTGTGTCAGATCTCAAGGGGATGTGGCCGAGACCATTTGTGGCCTTGGCCCTGTTTCCTGATTGGCTGTGCATCGGAATGATTGACAACATTGATCCCATTTTCGACAGTTTGATGTGAGAGCTTGTCCCTGGCCAGATGTTGAGTAGAAGGCAATGCTGGAGAGTTCTCAGACAGTGACAGCGGTGACAGTGTTACTCTTGTCTGGACGAGGGATCATCTGTCAGACTCCATACTCCTCCCCTCATCAAAGTGTGCGTGAAGCCCGTCTGAATTTGAAAACGAGCTGATGTTATTAAAATGGCAGAAGCTCGAAAAAAGCTTTCACATATGCCGGCGAATATTTTAATGTCACAGCGTATTAGGCAGTCAGGCTCTGAATCTACGGGTTTATTCAACGGGAGACGTGCATTAATGACATCCTTTGGAGTGAAGATGAAGGCGTCGACCTCAGGGTCTGAGTCCTGTGAGTATTGTTTAAGTATGTGTTATCATTATTATTGTTGCTGATGTTGAGATTATATATATTACCTTTTTTTTACTTTACTATTATATTTTTATTGCATTTTAATGATTTGCAGTTCACAGATTATTCTTCTGTATTAAAATGTATGTTTCCCGCCAATAAAGTAGCTTGTTGGAATTTGACCATTGTGCTCACTTTTGAAAGTCCCAGTGTATCGATACACGGGCCATGTGGTCATGCTGCTTCCCCATGTGTAACCCAGGGGGTTCATACCATTCACTTCCTAATGAATGGTTTGGCTTAATTACCAGCCGAGGCCTACTTCTCCAGTACTGCCACCAAGACTGGTCAGCCTGTTAATGATGGCACCACAGGCATACTGCATGGGGCTTTTCATCTGTACCTCAGGCCCACAGCTATGGCATTAAGCAGACCTCCTGTCTGCTATCTAACCTCCACATGACTCTTTGCTCCAAATATGCAAATATGCTTGCAAATATTTAGGCTTGCAAATATGCAAGCCTATCAGGAAATTGAAGTGTGTGTGTGTGCGTGTGTGTAGGAGAGTGAGGGCTGCCAGTGCAGACAATGGGGAGATAGCTGCCTATCCAAAGCAGAGATTACTGCAGTATATTGATTTCTGGGGAATAGCGAGGTGCTGGCGACTGTCACACATCAGGAAGTTCACAGAGAGGCAGTTTGTTTTAATGGTCAGTGAGCCCCACATTGTGTGGAACTTATGGGCCTGTAAAAGTGACAGATCCTCATGGCCTACTCTGGGCCAGCCCAGTGTGAACAATGGCCACAGTTACAAGGAAATGCTTGACTCTCAGTTCTCCACTATTTGGTGCTGAAATAGGGAAATTGCAATGTAAAGGGATAAAAACAAATAACCCAGTAATTGGCTGCATTGTAACATTTGCTAGAGAGCAGTATTTTTCACTGAAACACATTACGTTACACTCCAAAGACTGAGCTGGAGAGCCACAGAATCAAATGTTGTGAGGTGTCTGACATGATGATGTAAAATAAATTAAATTAGAAAATAATTGTGTTGTATTATGTGCTTTATTGGCATTCAGTGTGTAGTGTAACCATTGCCAAAGCAGAGCATGCAAGTACTATTGTAGAAGAAAAGCATATCAATTTTAACATCATTCTGGAAATCTCTTTCTCTCTCAATTCAGTTCAATAACGCTCTATTCGCATGACTTAATGTAAAAACACTATTGCCAAAGCAATCAACAAGGAAACAATTAGCAATGAATGACACGTAAGGCACATAATACAGTGGAATAAAATATGTGCATCAAAAATAAAAAAAGAAAGAAAGAAAAGGGAAAAATACAGACAATCTACAAGCTGAATGATAAACACTAATGACAAAAAACACTAAAGGACAAAAAACAACTAACAATACAAAATACAATACAAAAACTAACAATGAAAAATAATGGAGATGGTGCCTCACTGGTTGTTGCTCATTTTATGACAGGAGGTCTCTCTTTATCTCTGTTTCTCTGTCTCTCTCTGTCTCTCTCTCCCTCTCTCTGACTGGGACTAAACTGCCTCTACCGTTCATTTTCATTGGTTCCATCTGGAGGACCCATCCCTGCTGTAGAGAACAAAGCTATGAGAAAGCACTGCAGGCTCTGGCAGCCTTCTTCAGTGAAGGAAGCCCAGTTCTGTCTTTCATGTGACATTCCAGCCATAGGGTGGTCTGCTTGCGTCATTCGCCATAATCCTCCTGGCCGTTTGCCGCAACCCCTCCCCCAGCTCTTCTGAGCCGGACAGCCACCTCCGGGCCAGAGGTTGGCCCTGACTGTGTCCCATGAGGAGCGTGAAAGGACGGGACAGAATGCCTCTTGGTTCCACCAGGCTGAAGTATTGATGGTGAAAGAGTGCTGAGGATCAATTTCCCTCTTTTTTTTGTTCACCGGGGACTTGGAATGCATGGCCTTTAGTGACCCAGTTTCACGGCCTTTTTCATCCTTCTCTTCATTAGCAACCTTCACTGGAGTCTGAACCGTTTGAGAGTGCGGGGCTGTTTCAATGCAGCCGTTACGCAACGACGGCAGTTTGAATGAGACATTTGCATACTTGTGTTCAGAATGGTGCCATTATTTCAGAGGAAGTTAGCCTGTGGGGAGATGTGTCTGCCTTGCCTGCCCCTTACCTTCCGTGTGTTTCCGTGCGCCGCGTGACCGCGCTGTCTGTGTTGTCTTTGCGTTGTCTCTGTGCGGCAGAGGCCCGGCCAGGGCGCATTGGCTCCGTTCTCTGCGTTCGGCCCGTTGTCTCGTCTCCAGTCCTCCCCTCTCCTGATCTGCTTGGGAAGACGCGGCCAAAAAAATGACTTGGCCCGTCTCGTGACCCGCTGCGTCAGGAATCCCATCTGTCGCGCGGGAGGAAGCCAGAGCGGCGCCAACGCAGCGGGTTTAATCAGCGGCTTTCCCCTCCCCGCGCCTCGGCGCGGAGCCTCACGCCTCCGCTTCTCTCACCTCTTCGGCGGGGAGAAGGGTGCGAGGGAGCGCACAGCAGGGCCGCAGTTAGGTGCGAGCTCTCTGCTCATCCGTTGGCGATCGGGGAGATGGGAGCGAGAGCCAGGAGTGGATCTGCACTGGCTGGAGTGAACAGCTGTGCCTAAACACCTCTGCAGCACGGAGCGTGTGGGAGAGATCCGCCATCGCATTTGCATACATTTGAAGTGGCTTCCATTTGCATCAATTAAGCGTTGCAATCCATCAGAAAACCCAGACTGCCCCCAGAATGCAATTCATATCTATTCAAAAAGCGCTGTAGTTTTGAACCATGTTTTGATCGGATCGTGGTGACTGGTGCGAAATTGAATTGGCTTGCACAGATGCATCGAGTATGTCCTTGACTTCAATCACGTCATACCCCCAAATATATGTACAATTCTGATACGTTTTCTGCAGTAATCACCAGATCTCTGATCAAAGAGCATATGGAGAGCTCTGGCTTCACAAGCTCTAATGATGCAAGCGCACGCACAGACAAACACACGCATCACAATCAAAAACATTCGGGGCCAGCTCCCAGTGCGTAACCACAGATTTTTGTGGTAATTACGATTCGATGAACTCAATTATTTTGTTCTTTCTCTCTCTTTTCCGGACTGACGCAAATGTTAGAACGCGGTTCTGGCTGCCGCCGTGGTGAGCGGAGCCGGAGATGTGATTCAGCATCAGCGTCTGGGGTTTTATTATTAATAATTGAGCAGAATGTTAATGAGCGGGCTCTCCTCCAGCACGCCAGCCGATTCGTCCCGCCTCCTCAGAGACTCCTGGCCTATGCGTGCCTGAATAATGACTGTACCATCCACCGTCGCCGCTCTCCCTAATCACTCTGCATGAGAACTCACATATATGGGAGCGCAAAGAACTTCAGCTAAAGCAAAATAGGAATATGGGCCAAAGAAGAGAGGGGGTGTTGTTTGCCCTTCGCACTAATGTGGCTCTGGCAGTTTTACTGAAAAATGATCAAATTCGGTCATCCACACGGCTGTGATGCTCTGCCACGTGTAATGCATTTTAGCATGAATATTAATAAGCTAATGCTGACCTTCTACTTCTCTACTCCTGGCCTCTTTGGGACTCTGTTAGTTGCCTTATATTGCTTTCGAAACTAACATATCAAAGTACTGATTATCAGAGCTCTTTTACAGCTGATACGTAATGATACCACAAGTCCTGTATACATACAGATGGGTGACAAATTAAACAGTGAGGGGGTCCGGTGGCTCTGTTATGCTGTGGAGGGCATTTTCCTGGCATGGTTTGGGTCCACTTGTTACCTTAGAGGGAAGGGTCACTGCAAATCAATACAAAGTTATTCTGAGTGATCAACTTTATCCTATGATGAAACATTTTGTGATGGGAGTGGTCTCTTCCAGGATGGCAATGCCCCCATCCACAGGCCACGAGGGGTCACTGAATGTTTGTTAGGTGTTGGTGGGGGAAGGACCCAAGCGCAGGCAGGAAGTACAAAAACAAAGTTTAATAAAAGGGCTAGGCAGCAATCCGTGGTAAACAGGCAGGGTCAAAAACCGGGGAGACAGGGCAACGGTACAAAGCACAGTCCAAAGAGTGGTCAAGGAACAGGCAAGGGTCAAACCGGGAAGGCACAGCAAAGGTACAAAAGCAGGATCCAAAACCAGGGTCGCGAGAACACAGGCAGGGGTCAAAACCGGGGAGGCGTAAGAGGAACAAAAGAGAACAAAACAGACTAAATACAAAACAAAACAACAACAGGCAAAAACTAGGGAAACAAAAACTAGAAAACAGAATAAACGAACAGCTCGGGCAGAATCTTGGAAAAAACAGGTAACACAGAAGCAAAATATAGTACAAGGAACTCGCGAAGAACACTGAAATGACAAGGTATATATACACAGAGGGAGGCAGACATAATGGGAATCAGGTGTGTAGAAGCAGGGAGGGGAGATTGCTCACAGGTGAGAACAGTGAGGGTTAACAGGGACCAATAAAACAATGACAGGGGAAACGTAAGACACGGACTGGAATACACAGACACAATGATAACAAACGGCCTGGAGTTAGCAGGTAAACAAGTGCACAGCTCAGAGGGGTGGACACGAAAGTGGACACGTAAGTGGACACGTACAGAGAATGCGAAATCACAGATCGATACAGGGATAGGATAACGAGGAGGGAAATGACAGCTGCAGATAGAAAGTCAAGATGAATTAGTAATTAGTAATGTTAGTAGTGAACTCTAAAACCCTAATGTTAGTAGGTTAGTATTATATACATGTTAGTTTGTTAGCAGGTTAGTATTAAATCTAATCTAACAGTTAGTATGATTAGTACATTAGTATTATATACAAATATAAATAAAGCCAGAAGGAAGAAAACGAGATATACGAAATACAGAAGAAACCTGAATGTTCCCAAAATCACCCGAATAGTGCAATGACAAGACAGGGGGTGGAATCTCAGAAACATGGAACGCGGACTGACAATCGCGAGGGAAAGAAAACAGGAAAAATAATAACAAATAAAGAAATAAACAGACAGAATTACAGGATCCTAACAATGTTTTGATGAGTATGAAAATGATGTGAATGATATGTTATGGCCTTTGCAGTCTCAACCCAATTGAACTGCTATGGGAGATTTTGGACCGACGTGTTAGACAGCGCTCTCCACCAACGTCATCAAAACACCAAATGAGGGAATATCTTTTGGAAGAATGGTGTTCCATCCCTCCAGTAGAGTTCCAGAGACTATAGTCTATACTAGACTAGAGGTAGAATCTATGCCAAGGCGCATTGAAGCTAATCTGGCGGCGCTCATGGTGGCCCAACACCTTACTAACACACTTTATGTTGGTTTTTCCTTTAATTTGTCACCCGTCTGTGTATATACACCTACCCCTCCTCTCAGATATTTTCGTTCTAGGATATGAATTGTGTTGTGTTTGAATTGTGAACAGCAGAGCAGGTGCTGCTTCCCTGAGGAGGGGCCTTAGTCATCGGAATGGCTCATTAGAGGAAGACTGTGTGTGCTGTCATCAGTTATCCCCACCTGAATCAGACTCCCAGTCCCTGTCTATCCCCAGTCCTCTCAGCCAGTATACCAGTGACCTTCCAATGGTTTAATTTTTTCCCTCACATTCGTTTGATCCGATCTTTAATTCATTAAGTCGTAATCTTTCCAAAGTGCTTTTGAATCGCCTCCGCCTCATTGTATGCGATCGATGAAATGTGCACAACCTTTTTATGGAATCACAGATCCATCTTATCAGCCCAATGAATCCCAGCTTAATGAAGGTGTCCCCTTTGTGCATGCTAATTTATTTCACTTATTGAATTTGCCGAACTGAAATTATTGAACTGCTGGCTCTGTGTGTGTGCGTGTTTCTTGTGATGACTAATGTCCAAGTTCTCACAATTAGAGATTTCTGCTGACAGAGTGGAAGTCCTCCATCAGGATGTTTGCTCTCCACCCTTTTAAACTGCCAGAGAGTGAACTGTTTAATGGCCGTAGCTTGCAGGGTAAATTTTCTAAATGCAGTTTTCTCTGTCAGTGCATGGCAGTGTAGATGTATATTTTTGTCTCGGAAAGCGTGCTAGGCTCTCGGAGCCGTGTGGGTTTTTGTGACAGCCAGCCCCTCGGGATGTTTCAGAGTGGTGCCGAGGCAGTCTCCTTGTGATCATGTCTCAGTGTTTCACCCTTGATATCTACCCAGGGATGTGACATGCTGCAGGGATCCTGAGAAAGCGTGGTCTAGTTCTTTGGGAGCTGCACTTTAAATACAACTTAAGACTTTCAATCCTAGGTAGAGCACTTCAGTTGCATCCTTGAGCATAGATCTCTACCTTATTTAATTGAGTAAATATTCAATTGTCCGATAGGATAATACTGTCCTGTATCTACAAGGACATGACAATGATGGAATTCTGCAAGGGACGTTAGGAACACCCTATTTTGCATTTGAGATTAATTTGCCATCACTGGGGTTAAAAGATTGATGCACCATTGTCTCTACATCGGTTTGCATTTACAAACGGGCTTTTCTGTAAACATTGGCCTGGTTCTGTTTGCCTTCCATGGGGAATGGCTGCTTTTAACGCTGTTTTCTCTTGCCATTTATTTTTCACTCAGTTGCTCTCCTTGCCATATTTAATGATGACGCATACAAAATATGCAGCTTGAAACACTTTATTGTTTTATGCGTTTTTTTTCATTGTGAAACATGAACACAAGCAGTTAGTCATGAATGGAGACCCATAAAGTAGCAGCAATTTGAAAGATTCTCTTTGCCTGGGCTGGTGAAGGCAATGATGAAAGCACTCTGGGGGTGTTCGTGCGGGACTCTGGACCCTCCGTACTTGGTGTGAGCTTCCTCCTGCACTATGAGGGTCCCATCTGAGAGGGGGGGGGGGGGGGGGGGGGTGCAGGGGGAGGTGGGGAGGGAGCTGCAGCGGTGATGACGAAGCACCCCTCCACTCCCATGTCACCTCTGAACTCGCTGGAATGTCAGTTGAGGGTAAGCTGTTACAAAACGGGGATCTTTTCATTAAAAGGATATGTAATCCATAATGAGATGAAGTGGCGCAGCAGCTCCAGAGGATTATGGCTGGTGTTTAAAGTTCCAGTGGCCCCTATACGGGAGAGCGATTACACTGAAATCCTGCCAACAGGAAGCTAACAGGCTACATGAAAGTGGGCCCGATCCCGGTGTGTGTGCTGTAGCTAGTGCGCGCTCCAGTGCGAGACTCAGTCGCATCTTCCGAGATCCATTCCATAGCACAAGCGTAGCATAGTGCGGTTTTTACAGCAGTCAAGGGGCTCTATCTTGACAATCTTGGCGCATCGTCTAAAACGCTAGGCGCAAGTGCATTTAGGGCATGTCCAAGTCCACTTTTGATAGTTAGACGGCGCGTTATTTGAGCGCTAAGTGAGGCGCAAGGTGTGAATGGGCGGAACCTAGACTCTTCATTAATTATAGGTGTGTCTTGGGCGTAGGATGCAATAAACCAATCGAAATGTCATATAACATTCCCTTTAAAAGCCTGCATTTCCACCTTGGTGGATTGCTTATATGATGGCGGAACAGACATGCTCGTGCTGTGTGTAGTGCGAGCAAAGAATATGCTATATGAATCAATAGTATGATCAATATTATTTGGACTAACCATTATGACGCGTTTTGATATACACAATAATAATCTTTAGCATTAGGGTTTAACACCGGCACAGGTTCCCGGTAATTTCCGGGAATAGACAGTGCTGTTATTTCAGAAAATGTAGAAAAGTTCATTACCTGCATTCTAATATTGATTAATAACATCAATACCGTTATTTTACCTTAATGATGACACTAAATACAATAAAGCTGTCAGGTTGGCAACCCAGAGGTTCACGCATATTTCCCTTGTTTTATAATGTCCTGCTTATGGAAATGTGACCAACACGTTTTACTAGCAGCTTAATTCTTTAAAAACAAGTCCACTTTCCCGGGAAGACCGTGAAAAGTGCAATTTACAGCAGGTGAAACAGACCTGCTCCTGAATGAAGTTAAAGCGCACATGCAGAGAATGGCATTAAAATTCATTGTGAATTAATTGTTCTCTTTAAAATAATTTTGTTCAGTTATGGTATAGCAGGTGAAATTAGTGGGGTTTTAAAATTCACTTAACATGGTGAAATTTATCTCTGTTTTTTAAATCGAAAACCTATAGGCTATTTGAAAAACAATAAATGCAATATTCACTGGACAAGGATTTGAACTTTTTTCAGTCAAAACCATTTTATTTGCTTACAGGCTGTAGGCCTAGATAAACATAGCTGTATTGTAATGACATCTGAAGTGCATTTTCAGAACTCAAATGTCCTTCTATTGCAGTGTGCGAGTTTTCCATTGAATGACAATTCACGCATTAGGTGTAAATGACTTTGCGCATTAGGCTTGATATGGGTGTTAATGGATAGCCATTGTACCATAACAGAAGATTGACCCCACAGAAGATTACAGGAATTATTGGCAAATATAGGCTATGTCATAGCTTGATCCAGGATAATTGTGAATAGTCTATAGTATACATGTAACCTTACATGTATCACATCACACATCGCCTTGATGTTGATGGAGTGGGCTGAAAGCAATTTAATGCGGCATTCCCCTTCGCTGAGGGACAGGTCTGTGCTACACAATAATAATATTTCACATTGTGATCTTGATATTTGTAGTCGTGCTTGTGCGCGTCCCTGTGTGGAACAGACAGGAGGGTGTACGCGCGTTGTGCACACGCCTATGTAGACGCACTTATATGCGCCGTTAAAATAACATGTAAACAACTACGACATGACTTTAGACCAGGTTTTTGGTGGTTTTAGTGCAAGTGCTTTCTGCTGGCTCAAGATAGCAATACGCCAAAAATAATCCTGGCCACACCTCATCTTAAGACAAACAGTTCACTTGCTATGGGCGCAAGAATGACTTTACACTTGCGTTTGGGATAGCGCCGGGTGTAAGATAGGGCCCAAGCTAGTACGTGATTCTCGTTATACACATTTTATTGCTTCTGGCACTCGTGAAAAGGTCACAAAGTGTTGGCCCAGTTCTCTGTAAGCACTTTACTGTCACTATCTAGTGATTATGGATTTGAAGGAGCCCGTAGGCTACATGTTTGTATGAATTTAGCTATGTTTTAAGTAGCATAAAAACCAAAGCAGTATGCTAGAAACCATGGTATTGTGAGTAACAGGACAGAAATTTGAATGTGTGTGCTTGTGTGTGTACGTGTGTGTACGTGTGTGTGCGCGTGTGTGTGTGTGTGTGTGTGTGTGTGTGTGTGTGTGTGTGCACATGTGTGCATGTGAGTGTGTTAGAATCTGAGAGGTCATCATCCCAAATTTCCTTGCGCAGAAAGGAGGTTGATCAAGTCTGAAACTAATGACTTCATCAAAGTCATCTGTTGACTTGTACCCATTAAACTTTAGTGTTTTTCAACATACGTCCTTTCCTTTGAAAACAGATTCTTACCTCAATTTCTTCTGTGGGTCTATGCTGCCTTCTTACTCTTTTCAGAGGCAAGCTGCAGACTTAGAATAGAATAGAATTTTCCACAGGAGGTGATTGTGCAAAGACAGTGCGAGCTCAGCCCCTCCTGCACAGTTAAATTCTAAGGCACTGATTAGTTCTTATTAGTCACAGGCTACTCGGCAACCAATTATTTTAATCTGTGATGAATGGGCCCAAAACACAGAGCGGGGGTTATTAAGCGCAATTCCTGGTCCTTGGGAATGAGGTGCGGATCTGTGTAAATGTCAACGTGACAACCAGGGGCATGCTGGGTATCATAGCTACTAGGGACATGCTTTTAATGAACTGTGATACACTCATATCCAAGTCACTCTTGATTCATGTCCGGGAGGCTAGTTCTTGTCTGGGAGCATGTGTCATGCAGATACTTCATAGCAGAATGAGACAACGCGGTCTTTGGCTGCTTATTTTCTTGTTTTTATTCGGCTACAGGTTCAGTGAATGAAATTGTACCGGGAAATGTCAAAATGAAAGAAAGTGTAGACTGCCATTTTGAAATAATTTTTGCGTCAAGAATAATGAATGTTTGAGATGAATGAGATCGCTGCCATCATCAATTCACTCAACTTAATCTCAAAGAAGAACAAACGCTTCAGTAACATTACTGATGAGGTTGAGGACAAAATAACTGAATCTGATGACAGATGCAGTATGCATTCTGTTTGTTGTTTAAATATGTTAAAAGTTGGGTGAGATCAATGATTAAATGATTTAATAACATGGCGTGACTTTTGGAATTTTACATGAATACTACAAACATCAGATTTGGTCTTGACCTCTACTTATGTGATATGGCCTTCCAACTGGTACATGGTGTGTCTGCTTTGGCTGTGTGACTTCTCTACTGTGTTGGCGAGGGTGCAGCCCAGCAGGCAGAGCCTGTTCCACCACCCATCCACCACCCCTGTCTTAGTCTGTGTGACATTGCCGTGGGAAAGCCGGGGATGTTCACAGCGGAACACTCAGACACTCGGCCTCAGAGGTGCCAGGGTAAAGTCCATTTACACTGATCTATTCATTATCCACTGAATGGCATGACTCTGCACTCTCATCCATAATTCTTTATCGTTTAATTATGCCACTAAAATCACATCTCTCTCACACACAGACACACACACACACACACACACACACACACACATGCTTGCATTCACAGAGATGCCCTAAATCTTCCTATCCTGCTCTGCATCCAGTCACACATAAGCACACGTCCGCCTAAAACTGGTTCAGCTGAAACCAGTTTTCATATCTGGTTGCAGGAACAGGAAGTCCTGACAGTGGTTGCGCGGCCAGAATTCACTCATGCATGAGCTCGTGTTACAGGAAGTGCCATGGCATTTTTTCTTTGTAACATGCAAACACGTGGGCTTCCACCAACTGCCGGCACCGGGCCCCCGCTTCCAAGCAGCTGTCTGTAATTTGGAGCCTCTTCAAACATTCGTTGTGAGAAGAACGCTTTGAATGTTTTTGTGCCCTTTTTATTTTTCTTTCCTGGAGGGACAGCTTTATTCACAGGAGACAACTCTGTTTATTTTTTCCCATCGCTGTTTAATACGCCTAATGGATTGAATTATATAGAGGGGATGCGCTGAATGAGTGTAACCGTCTGGTTTATAATGCAGTAATGCCCCATATTAATGGCAAAAGCAACATGCTTCCTCAGCCCACAGGCTCAGCAGACTCTGGCCCAGAGACCCAGGCCCAGCTGTGCAGGCTGGGTATTGGTGGGCGTGTCCGTGTTCTGTAGTGGTGCCGGGTTGGCTGGAAAGAGCAAAGTCAGACAGTGTTGCGGGCGGGCGTTCCCCCTGGGAAGAAATTCATTTATCGCCCAGACACACTCTGTTAACTGTTGAGGACCCTCCAGGTTCAGGCTTTGTTGCTTCCAGGAAACAGCAGCAGATGCAAAGAACAGAATCCGGCACACGCCTGAGATTAAAATGCTGGTCCAATGAAGAAGCAAAGCCTTCCCCGTCACCTTGCGTCAGTGGAGTCCGCCATAATGAATTATCGCTGGACAGAGAAAGGAGGAACACGCGACGGGGATATGATGTGTGTATTATCAAGGGAGATGAAGCGCTCTCTCTTGGACTGTCAATCTGGTGCATCGCTGTCGCTGCTAAAGAGCGGTGAGGTACGGCGCAAAACTCAGCCCGGGCGACAGATGTTCCGTAAGACTCTCCAATCCAGACCCAGGAGCTATGAGTCCCAGTAAAGCTATTTTTAAAGATTAGATCTCATTGCTTAAAGCCTCTCCTCTCTCCCTGCCAATCCTTGTTGAATGCTTCTTGGGGTGATTTTTATACCGCCAGATGTGATCTCTTTAGCTGCTGTTCCTCAGCCCAATTCAGAAAGACCCCTGCATGTGCTAAACCACTCGCTTGGCCTTCCTTATTTCCATAACAGGGAGTATGCAAATGCTTAGTTCACCACATGGATATTATACAGTTGCTGGGTGGAAATATGCGCTGTGAGGGACTGCGGAGTGCCTGGAGGCTTTGTGCTTTTTAGTTAACTAAGTAGAGGAGGTGTGGTTCTTAATTGGTTAAATGAGAACAGGCCCTGTGGGTATGGGGAGTGTGGGAGCGGGACTACTGTCTGTGATGAGCATGAAAGTTTTGCTTAAACGCTTCTGTTAGATCAATCCTCACCGACCGAGGCTCACACTGGTTTTTCGCACCGGAAACAGTGCCCCCCCCCCCCCACAAGCCTAGGGCATTACGTTTCGCATTCTCACGAGTTTCATTGACACAAATACTATTCCCCGTTCCCATGGGTAATTCATACTTGAAAGAGAACTGGTTAAGCTCTGGAGGTTATACTTGAATTCTGTGCAGTGCGGTTAGCCGGAGAATGTACACATTGTACCAGTAGCACCAGCTCTTGACGGAGGTTTACTTTATTACTGCTCGCTCCTCTGCCTCCACCGGTCATTAAGCACAAACTCACAAAGGGACAAATTCAGTGTTTGTCACAAGTGTTGATCTTTTTGGGCAACAGATCATAGCACTTCTTCACCTTATAGAATTGTAACAAAAGAATCAATGTGTGCCTCAAGCAGTGTGGTCCACTTTCAGTGTCCCTTTCAGAAGAGCGTGCTCACTGTCAGCCGGGGTGCATATTCCCACTACACCCTCCCCTCTGTCTCTGCCAATCCATGCTGTCGCATCCGGGGGGGGGGGGCATGTGAGTCTAGATTGTTTTGTTCATTTTCTTAAATATCATTTTTATATTAAAAGACCAGGATAGAACCACCCACTCCTACCCAAGATATGGGTGTGCACAGGCTATGCTATGACAGGGCATGAATTACAGTGTCAATTTCTAACCAAATTATAAAGATCTGTGATCCCTTTGATCTGCAGTCTCTGATAGCATCCACTCTGAGTCAGCTTCTGAATGAAATGTCATGGTGCCTCCAGTTCCTTGGTGTGATTTTCACAGGAGGAGAAGTCTATATTCTGACTACAGCTAAGTACTGAAAAACGGATAAGAATTTTCTGTATTGTGCAGATATCCTCTTACGAGCCAGTTTAATGATAACTGATTACCTTATGTTGGGGAACGATCTGATTTTATGTGTCCAGTGGATTTCTTTTAGTACGGTACGTCGGAAGTTGTGATCTGTGGGGCCTTCCATGGTTGATTTTTTGCTTGGCTTGTGTTTTTAAAAAAACATAACTGTTGGCAAGTTCATTAAACACTTGAGAAAAATAGATTTCATAGCAAGTCTCTGCTACGACCTTGTTCTGACCCAATGAATAGAGGGCCATTTGGGTGACCTCTATGGGTGAACTGTTGCATGTCCATTGGCAGGGTTATGCATCATCAGTGCTTTCAGGACGGGTAAGCTTTACACACTTGTGTAACCCTGAGGAAAGCCATTCTTTCTCTCAGTTCTTTAGAGCCTCTCTGCTTCTGAGAACTGTTTCTCCTCTCTGAGGCCATTTCGCATTTGGATGAACAAAGCTGAGAGAGTGAGCTGTTCCTACAGCTGCCCTGAGGTATGGCTTACCTATTGACCCGCTGGAACCAGGAGACAGGCCTTCATTATACCCCCAACCTATACAGCACTCTCAGGAGGTAATATTTTCATTAGGCTGTTTATGAGTGCTGACTGGTGGCCTGAGGCAAATGTTTCCTTTCTCACCTCTGTGGCTCAAATGATAGAGATTTATCATGGCAGGTGGGACATCCTGTATTGGCTCAGTCTGTCTGATGCTTTTATTAAACTATCTGATTTCTTGTGTAGTAGGGAGGAGTAATATATCCTTTATACCCTTTACACCAGAGTGATTTTATGGTTTGAAAGCAATTATGCATGTTGTGATCTGATGGAGGGTGGCACGGTGGTACAGTGGTTCGCACTGTTGCCTCACAGCAAGAAGGTACCGCGTTCGAATCCCGGCCGAGGGCCTTTCTGTGCGGAGTGTGCATGTTCTCCCTGTGTCCGCGTGGGTTTCCTCCAGGTACTCCGGAGGAAGTACACACACTCATACTGTGATAGATTGGCGACCTGTCCTGGGTGTATTCCTGCCTCTCGCCCAATGCATGCTTGGATAGGCCCCCCTGACCAGCATGGATGGATGGATGGATGGATGGATGGATGGATGGATGGATGGATGGATGGATGGATGGATGGATGGATGGATGGATGGATGGATGGATGGATGGATGGATGGATGGATGGATGGATGGATGGATGGATGGATGGATGGATGGATGGATGGATGGATGGATGGATGGATGGATGGATGGATGGATGGATGGATGGATGGATGGATGGATGGATGGATGGATGGATGGATGGATGGATGGATGGATGGATGGATGGATGGATGGATGGATGGATGGATGGATGGATGGATGGATGGATGGCCATTAACATGTGCAATTCATATTTATTCTTCACCCCGCAACACCAAACCATTTATTTGCTCAATTTTGCTTATTAAGGTAGTACTTGCTAATATGTCCCATATAAATGCATTATGGTGGCAATAACTGAGGTTGTTTGGGCCATTTTGGGTGTGGTTTCATTTAAAGGTTTTGTTGAGCTGTTTTGTCAAGCCTTGGGCTTACTGTGATATTTACTGTAACATTGTAATCAGTGCATGCCACATTTTCTGAATGTATTATTTGAGTCATTCTTTTATCTGATCTCTTGTTCATCCATGACGGATAATGTCTGAGTTGTAATCCTCAAACCACTGGGTGACTCCTCACGCTCTGTGGACAGGAACATTGCCATCACGTCTCTGCAGGGAAGGAATGCTTCCACATGAGGTTGAAGCTGATCATTCAGATTGACATCGACCTTGCCTAAGGTGCAAGGGGGGAGAGAGTGAGCTGTTCCTACCGCTGCCCTGAGGTATGGCTTACCTATTGACACGCTGGAACCAGGAGACAGGCCTTCATTATACCCCCAATCTATACAGCGCTTTTTCACATCTCAGGAGGCTTTTCCAGGGGGGTATACTACGAAGGAAGCTTAACATAGCCAGGGTTTCTTTGCATTAGCTGGCTTCAGAAAGCCTAAACACCGCAATCTGGCTTAACCGGTACTACGAACATGGTTATCAACTTGCTAAGTGAACATGGGCTTTATTAATCGAGGTATGTGCACGTTGCCATAAAAGGGGCGGTGTTTGCAACAACGAGCCTATAGCGGTGCAGCATGGGCTTTACTAGAGCAACGTATTTATCTCCTGTGGGGAAAAAAGACTCATACGGACAGATATAATGGACGGATAAGAACATGAAACAATCATATGAGCAAAAACCTCCAACAAAGCCAGGAAGGAGCTTTTGCATAAAAAATAATAATAAAATGCTCATTGTGTAGGTTAAATTCATTAGACTAGTTAATACCTTATTCACCTTACCATTTGTAACAAATAAATCTATAATCTCAGTACATTGTCATACAGTTTATTTTTAATGTGACAACTGTACTGCTGCATTCTAGAGCTGCTAAACTTTAAACATGATACAGCATGTTTAAAATATTGCTGAAGCAATCACATCAATGTTTTTTCATAAAAAAGTCTCTCAAGCATTTTCCGGAACTCAGAAAATCTTTTGCGGAACTCACTAATCTCGCCCTGCGAAGAGATTCCCTCAGTATCCACACATATCTCTACAGGATCCTTTGGAATGGAGACACCTTTTTCCAAAGCCAAGGAGTTGATTGGTCAAAGGGCGGTGCTTTTATATGTTTCAATCTGTTATCCTGAACATAACCTGCCCTGGAACAGGTTAGCCGTGCAGAGTACGTTGCCACGGTAATATACCCCGATTAAAAGTGAGTCGGCTTTGTCATACAGAAAACCTAGGGTTGAAGCTTAATTTAGCTCGCTATCCCCTTAATCTTGTTTCGTAGTACACCCCTCAGATCTCAGGAGGTAATATTTTCATTAGGTTGTTTATGAGTGCTGACTGGTGGCCTGAGGCAAATGTTTCCTTTCTCACCTCTGTGGCTCAAATGATAGCGATTTATCATGGCAGGTGGGACATCCTGTATTGGCTAAGTCTGTGTTTTTCTTTCTTGTGTAGTAGGGAGGAGTAATATATCCTTTATACCCTTTACACCAGAGTGATTTTATGGTTTGAAAGCAATTATGCATGTTGTGATCTGATGGAGGGCGGCACGATGGTACAGTGGTTAGCACTGTTGCCTCACAGCAAGAGTTTGAATCCCGGCCGAGGGCCTTTCTGTGCGGAGTTTGCATGTTCTCCCTGTGGGTTTCCTCCAGGTACTCCGGAGGAAGTACACACACTCATACCTATGGCTGGGACAGTCCAAAGACATGCAGGTTAGGTTGACTGGAGTCTAAATTGCCCATAGGTATGAGTGTGTGAGTGAATGGTGTGTGTCCCCTGTGATAGATTGGCGACCTGTCCTGGGTGTATTCCTGCCTCTTGCCCAATGCATGCTGGGACCCCTTTTTGCATTCTGTCATATTGCAAATGTCTTCCAGTTTCCTGTACACCTGAGTAAGTCCAAAAGCTGGAAGACATTTGCAATATGATAGAATGCAAAAAGGGCTTGAAGTTTGCACAAAACCTGCTCATGGCTGCAGTGTGGAGGTTTGGTGCAACCTTCGACCCCTCTTTGCATTCTATGATATTGCAAATGTCTTCTGGCTTGCCATACACCTGAAGAGGTCCACTTACACGTTATACGTTAGTTTTTTCCCTCTAACCTATAAATGCTGGTCGTGGCTTTTCAGTTTTGTTCTTTATTGTGTGAGTCATTTCAAATGGAACTATGAAAAACTAGAGGTATTTCATTCACTGGGTTTACCTGCAGATTTAAAGCTCAGACTCCCCAGAGCGCTGCTTTTATCTTTGAGATGTAGAACGGGCCTGTGCATAGCCTATAAATAAAGCCATGCTAGACTGAAGGAAATGGCACGCTCTGCATGTACAAGTATTTGTTACATTTTGTAGGATGCTCAGAGGCCTGCAAATGGCAGTGTTCAGCTTGAGTTTTTAAAAGCAATTGCCGATTAGAGGGATCGCGCGCATTACCAAGACGTGACAACCGTCCCGCAGTGGCTGTGGATTGGCAGGCAACCACTCGTAAGGCTTCGGTGAGGAATGCCGAGTGCAGCGCGCGCCGTTTGCCGCTGAACGTGTCTGATTGCTGCACGCGGCGTCCCAGGACTGAGCCGTCAAGAGCCGTGCGCGCACATTTCCCGGGGTATTATGCCCCATGCACGATGCCGGGTAATGAAATCTTCTCCTGTTGGTCAGGCTTAGATGTGTTTAAAATGGTTTCTTTTTATATTTCCTTTTAATAAAGGAGGGATTAGGAGTCTGTCGCTAATGCTGCCGTATTATACGGAGCATCAGACAAGTTGTGCTCAGGGATTGCTCAACAGTGGGAACGGACCTATTGTAGTGTTCAGCTGTCATGGTGCAGCCGTTCCCTCACAATCTTCTTTAATGCGTCACCGCCTATAAAATACAAGCTTTTTTTTTTCCAAGCACTGAGATAAAACAAGAAGCTGCTGTTTCTGGATCCTCAAGCTAATTGTTTAATGGAAGGGAGAGACCTAGATGGAAAGAGTAGTCCCAATGGTGGTTTTAACCAGAATTATACTGCGTGAAATACAGCGAGCGCTCTGGTATTTTCTTTAATATGTCATGTAAGAGATTTTAGCCTGAATCCCATGAGATATTACATAATATGATTTGCATGCCATCCACAGGAACTTTTTTTTTATATAAACACGGAAAAACAACAACAAATTTATAAATGTCCCGCACCCCACATAAATGACAATTGGTTTTGTTTTGGTTACCTGGTCACTTACCAGATAACCAAACAGAAGAAATTAGTCAATGATTTCTGACACACTGCATGTCATTGTTTTGCTTTGATGCGTAATGCATTCTTTTTAATAACATTCTTTTTGCTTATATTTTTTCTTTCTCCTTTTTTCCTCACTGATTTGGATTGGTACCTCCAGACAGAAGGAGTTCACTATTTCTTAGTAGGCTTTATTTTTTTAACTTTGCATGTATTTTTCATTGAGCAGACAGTGGCATTACTGAAACCATAGCATCCATTAAATGATCCGGTTTAAGCTCCGTGGACCTCTATTTAAAAGAACCAGCGCGCGTTCTTGTCACTACTAACAAGAATCACAATGGATTTAGAGATCTACTGGAGCAAACGATTAGTCAAAGAGCATCAACATGATTTAAGCAGTTTTGGGGAGAGCTGCCTGAGTCTGAGACCTGCAGCGATGGAAAATAAACTCATCCCTTCATGAGCGATGGTTCCGTCTGCTCCGATGGGACCACAATGAACAGTGAGCACATATTGCCGCCGTTGCTCATCTCTGCGAACTGTAATAAAAATCTTTGACAGCTCTTATGGATTCTTGGCAGATAATGTTGTCTTTTTCATTTCCACCTGTGAAAAGAATAGCTTGCTTTATCACGTTTTTTCTCGCCATTTATCAGACTGCAGATAGCTGAAACTCAAGTGTTATCAGCTTGTTTTTATTACTAAGGCAACGAAAGCGTCATGAGCCGTGCGGTTCTCTCTGCGTTTTCTGGAACAATTTGGTGAGAACAGAGCAGCACACAGGTATGCACGCGTACGCGCACACACCCACGCAGGTGCACACACGCGCACACACGCACGACACACACACACACACACGCACGACACACACAAACACACGCACGACACACATGCACACAAACACACACGCATGGCACACACACACACACACACACACACAAACACACGCACGACACACACACACAAACACACACACACGCACGACACACACGCACACACACACAAACACACACGCACGGCACACACACACACAAACACACGCACGACACACACAAACACACACACACAGACACACACGCACGGCACACACACACACACACACGCACACACACACACACACACACACACAAACACACGCACGACACACACACACGCACGCACAAGCATCCTGCCTCTTCCCTCAGCATTCAGCTGCTGTCTAACCTGTCTCTCCTCACATGCTTCCTGGTGAGGGGGCCCCTAGCCAGCAGCCCCCGTGCAGTCTAAGGCTGTCAAATCCTGAACAGTCTGGGTCTAGGTCTGCTCCTCTGTTCTGCTCCTGTGGGGGTCTGGCAGGGTTTGGCTTGCCTGCCGTGTGGGGCAGAATGGATGGAGGTGGGGTGGTCGGGGGCGGTGGGACCAGTGAGGTTGGCTGCTTCAACTTGTTCTCAAGAATCACACAACGTCCAAATGGATGGTAACCCCTGAGTTCGTTCTGTATGGATTATCAGTCACTGCAGCGAGTTTGTGCTGGACGGGAGCAGACAGGACGGTGGCGTCTACAGAGAGGGTTGGGAAGAGTGAAGCACTTTGGGGGCGATTCAACCCGATGGATGTGTGTTGTCTAGCCTTGGTCTCAGAGGTTTTAACCCGATTCATCAACTGCATGTACTAAGATTTTCATCCTCCACGAGAATGTTGGCAGGGCAGAAACGGCCATGATAAATCCTCAGAAATGAGCAGTTGCATCAAAATCAATATGTCTAGAGGTAGAAACTTTCTAAAGATTATATAAATGGGCATGTAAAAATGTGCATATTAAAGGTGCACTATGCAGGACTTTTGGCCTTGCTGTGCTCCTGTGTTTACAATCAAAGATTGATCGCAGCAAAAATGGCAAGCGGAGATAAAATGAAAATAACATTATTGGGAACATGCATTGTTCTATATGGATGGTAACATGGATGGTAACGGTAATTAGTAATTAGTTTTACAACAATTAAATAAAGGCTATCCCATATGATGCAGTGAAAGCTTATAAAAGAGAGACGGTATTCTCAGTATGGGACATTGCTTGTAAAGAAAAATGTACCTGGGCTCATAAAATAGACTCCAGAGAGTACAGTAAATACAGGAGCATAATGTAGCATGTTTATTAAACACGATGGACATTACGACTTCTTCAGAGTCAACAAGTGATAGAACGATCTTTACACTATAAGTGCACCTTGTAGGAACATGGTTACTGTATCGGCAGCTACTTCCTCGTGCAGTTGCACCTTTCTTGTGTTTTTTCTTGTTCAGTATTTAGCTAATGTTATTCTGAACATTCATTTTAAACTGGGATGTAAAGACGGAATATTGTGTGTGGAACAAGTAACATTAGCTGACCATATCTTGTCTATCATAGCTAGCTTTTTCATGAAGGTATTTGTATACAAATATTCTTTATTTTCTGAAATACCGTGTTTGTTATATTAATTAGATTTAAAAGTTACCTGACTCCAGCTATCTAGCTACCTAACGTAGCTAGCTGGATAGTTAGATGTACCATTACTTACAGGTCCAACAGAAAACAATCCAACTCACTTTTCATCCCCTTGCTAAACTTCAGCTTTCGCCATTGAGGAAAAGCAAATCCTAGGTTGACTCTGTCAGCTTGTTGATTGGCTTCGCCGTACCTCCGTATCTTCACCTCCGCCATTGCAGTAGCTAGCTCGCAACAAATGCTCTGCTGAAAGTAACCTGATCCCACCCCACAGGCTCTGTAGCCACACCCACCCCTCCTAACACAGAAAAGAGTGCCAGAACACATCTTAGAATAATAAATGCAGGCAGAGGAGCAAGGTTTCTGCAATTCTTTTATTCGACAGAGATTGCCAGTGCATCATAGATATGACTGAGCATGGTTAGTATTTTATTATATTTTCTAGGTTAAAATCCTACATAGTGCACCTTTAAGTTTGTTTTTGGGGAGCATTCAGTATCAGTCCCATTGTGCCCTATTTGCATATGCATGTGTTAAACCTTGAATGCGCTGTTTAGCTGTATTGTTGTGGTGCTTTTCAGTAGAACAGCCGTGTAAAGGTGGCACTGGCTGAGCGTACACATATCGCACAAATGGGAATAAACCACCAGCGTTGAGACAAAGGGGCAGTAAACGGGAGTTGATGCACGGTCATAAATAGGAAACGAGCAGTAATAAAAAGAAAGTATGATGCCAGGGTACTTTCTAAATCTCAGCTCCACAGTGAATGGTCTCTTGACAATATAATTTTTACACTGTGCATTCAGACATTCTTGATATTCTTGAGCAATTATATACATTGGTTAATGAGGTTTGCCCAGTGTGATTAGAGCACGCTCTCCAGGGCAGATGCACAGTAAAATGTTCAGCATTAAATTAGCTCTTACGGAGTACATATGGGCTTGTGTTTACTCTGCTAGAGTTGAATTAACACTGGACATTTTACTGTGTACTAGAAAGCCATAAATCTGTTTTTGTGGAGTCACTGATCAAGTATTCAAGCACCATAAACTCTTAGCAAGGGGCCTCTCAGGTGCACAGGAGTTTTATGAGGAAAGCATTTACTGACGAGGTCTCCCCTGGTTTTCCCTGTCTGCTGCCTCTTGGCTTTGACTTCTGTATAAAACCTTTACATAATATATATTATGAACATCTTTAGAGGGGAACACAGTGAGTCATATTTAATAATATATTCTTTGCGATGAAAAAATATGGCTGTGTAAAATTATGAGCCACATTTTTTGGAGAAATTTTTTGGACATTTCTTGCATATGTGTGTGCATAGAGATTGTGGGGGATTAAGCAGCAGAGAGATGCGCACATAACCAATGAATCTGAGACAGAACTCCTGAGGATAACTGAATTTTTCAGAGAAAAAAGCTGTGCACATAATGTTTGGCATGACCCTCACAAACCTGAGATACCTCCACTGTGTGAAGCTGTTAAAGAAAGTCATTCACTGACCTCCAGTAAGATGGACAGGAAGGAATAGCTCTGTCTATCCATGCTGCTGAAGCTGATGTCACTGCAGTCCTCTCCTTGGATACATTTGGAAGGTGTTCGGATCAATAAGCCATTAGCAACCAAATGAACAGGACTGGCAGGGAGGACTCCTCGTCCGTAACCTTTGCCTTTCCAGCTTTCATTTGTTAACTCTTATCTTTGATGTTCACCTGGACAGTCTGTTATTGCCTCAATGATCTCAGAGAAACACATCAGTGATTTGGATTTCCAAACATGGCAGTGAATCGTGAAATGAGCTTTCACAACTGTCACTGTCCCATTGTGGATCCTTTCCTGTTTAGAGAACTAAGTCTATGTGTTGGATAATGGCAAATACACAGCATAACCTTGCCAGGTTCTACTCTTGTCAGCTAAGAACAGGAAGATGAGGCTACAGTGGGCATGTGTTCACCAAAACTGGAAGATTAACGATTGGAAAAACGTTGCCTGGTCTGCGTGAAGGGGCTCTATTGGCTTTATATCTGAGGACTGTGCAGGCCATTGGAGTAAACTGGAGTCTAATTTTTGTGCAACCAGCATTAGATGATGCATGCTTTGTGATATGACGGGATATCCTGCTGTTAGTATCCATTTGAAAAAGAGTAGTCTTTAGCCATAAAGGGATGTACATGGTTGGCAACAATCCTTTGGTATGCTGTGGCATTCGATGCTCAATTGGTATTCAGGGGCCTAATGTGTGGCAATAAAACATTCCCCACATCATTATACCGCCACCACCAGCCGACACCATTGACACAAGGCAGGAAGGATCCATGAATTCTTGCTGTTTCACCAAGTTCTCACCCTACAATCTGCATGTTGCAGCAGAAGATTTGTCTGACCAGACGACATTTTTCCCATCTTTAAACATTCAGTTTTGGTGCCCACTGTAGCCTCATCTTCCTGTTCTTAGCTGACAGACTGGAACCCGGCATGGTGTTCTGCTGCTGTAGCTAGTTCTAGTTCCCTGTGTTTTCCTGTCTGTTTATTATAGTTTATAATAGTATTTAGAATAGAAGTGTAGTATTGCTGATTTACCCACAGCTTACTGTGAACTACAGTCAACGTTCATTACTAGGGATAGCTGCTACATTATGGGAAGGATGTGCTTTGTCTTGTCTGTTCTGTAGTGATCTTGATGATGTCTCTGTATGCACTTACTGTACGTCGCTTTGGATAAAAGCATCTGCTAAATGAATGTAATGTAATGTAATGTAGCTCCTCACCTCTTTTCCTCCACTCGTCTCCTCCACTCGTCTCCTGCCCGGAAGTTTGCAGAACTGCCTGTATGTTTAAAGTACAAGTAGTTGCATGTACAGTATACAATGTCCCTTACATTGCGGTTTGCGTTGAGACATTAATTTGCAATTAATATGTAATGAGCAAGATTAGATTAGGACACAAAGATCGGTTTCCGGAGTACAGAGGAGAGGAGGAGGTAGTGGAGGAAAGGAGGATGCATTTTTCAAGTATTTGGGACACAACCCCCGGTGTACCTAATAAAGTGGCCACTGAGTGTACATGTGTCAACATGTGCATGTATCAGTTTAGACATCCCAGGAGCCATACCATCCTGAAGCTTTTTAGCTAAAAAATAAGTGTGTCACACAGAATATCTTTCTAAAATGTTTTAGCTTAATTGTCTTACATCAGGTTCTGAACTGGAATTGAACTGAAATCTTATGCAAATAAAAGTATGATTTAAACATGATACAGACACAGATTTCCACTCAAACAATACATCAGTCAAACCCATACATTTGTCAGGAAACCAATGGATATACCTGCAAACCAAGCCAATACACATACCTGCAAACAATAGAGATATAAATCCAATGTATTACCTGTATTAGTTCATTATATTCCCTGTGTCACGCAAAATATGCCAGAATTGCCAGTTCCTAAATCGCCTCATATACGTATCTCCAGAGAAACCAACACATATGAAAATATTAGGTATGCTAAGTGTGTTAAAAAAGTGGATTTCTATATTTTAGTTTTTGATGAGGCCCAAGTCTGATTCATCAATTTAAAAAAATGAGTTAATCAACTTTACCGTTGGACACATGAAATTTTTATTACATTTTTTTATTTTTATATATGATTGGAGTGTGTTAGGAATACCAAAACATTGTAATTAAGTAAGTTCCAGAATAAAAAATCCTCGAAGTAAAACAAAATATCAATTCTTTGATCATAAGATCAGAGAATTATGAAATAACTCTTTGAAAAGCTCCTATACACACCACTGTTTGGGGATAAAAGGAAGCAACGCTGAAAAATAGATTTTATATTATTTAATACTCTGTCCTCTGCTGCTCTGATTTGCCAAAGGGTATGGTTTGACATCAAAGCGCAAACTGTCAGCCTTGAAGTGCTCTGATGAAGGTTGTGATTTGAAAGCCTTCCAAACATTTTTCAAAGGTGTTTCCAGAAGAATCATAGAAATGGAGGCAATTTGGCAGCTTTTGATTTGCTAAAAATTTCATTAATGCAGATATTTTCTTACCCATTTTACTCAATTTGCCCATTTTTGTATTGGGAAATGTGCATTCTCACCGAGGTACACATTACTAAGATTTTGCTGTCATAAGACGGTAGAGTCAGACGTTCTGTTTTTTATAGCCGGGATGTCATGCTGGTCGGTGTTCATAAAATCCAAATTATGTGATGGATCACTGCAACTTGTGATGCAACTCCTGGGAAATTGTACAGTTACAAAGGTTTACGGTATTATAGGTTCTTATAAAATTGGAAACATTCTTGGGAAAACCCTGGTTTGTTCTGTTGGATTTACTTCAGTGTCCTGTGTCTGCGTGTCTGTTGTGTTCTGACCACATGCTGTGTACTGCATGTTATGTCCTGATTGTGTGTGTGTGTGTGTGTGCGTGTGTGTGTATGTACTCAGGGCTGAGTTTACCCCTGACTGTGCGTATGCTGTATATTGACTCTGTGATGTGACTGCTCTCCCTAGGTGCTCCTGCGGGCATCTGTGTGTACCGGATGCCAGTAAGGCTCCTGGTTCAGGAGAGGTCCGCAGCTCAGCGCGTCCTCATCCTGCTGCTTTAGAGGTCGATGCTGCTCTGTTGCAGAGAGCCAGTGAGTTGATGGATTTGTGGCGCTTTTTCAGTTCACAAGCACTGCTGCCAGCTCGGTCACACCAACTTTGTGACCCGCAATGTTCTGAGATGTCAGTGTGAGGATGAAGACACTCATGCATCCATGAATAGATATAGCTTATTCATAGATATGGAATAGATATGGTTTATTCAATTTCAAAGGGTTAAGCCTAATTTATACTTTGTCGCAGGACAATTGGACACAAGTGTCATGCGACAAAGTATAAATTAGGCTTAAGGCTTTCACTTCACTTACAGTACAACCCACATTTGTGTCATTTCTGTATTTAACACGTCTGAAACTGAAATAAAGATTTAGAATTACTGTCACGTCTGACATAATTCTATAGATTATCCAGTGGCACATATAACAGGATTTGGAAATCGGTAAACATGACATTACATGACATTATATTCATTTCAATGATTTTATCCACTATCTTTGTTAAATATTGTAGGAGGTACATGACTTCATATTTGCATGAAAGCAAAAATAACTTTTTACTAGAAAGCCATTTCTTTGTTTAGAGTGCTGGGTAAATGTCATACTTGGCATATATGTCTGTCTGTGTTAATTAGGTTTAATGTGGTGGCTGCCTTCAGAATTCACATTTCTACTTACCTCCGATACTACTGAGAGGTTATGGGCCCCACCTGGTACTTACTGTGGCCAAATTATTATGTGTAGTGCTAGAGGCTCATAATTGACTTCAGTGTAACTAGGAAATAAGTATATCTAGGACAGATATTTACAGCTCAGAAGTTATCTACTCAAGAATGACAGTGGATGCTTTGGTAAATGTAACAGCTTTAGAGAGGTCCACCAGCTCAGTACCTCCAAATCCATGTGCTTTTTGTGCATGATTTCTGTCGAGTGAAATGCCATTACTCTTCAACATTTAGTTGTTCTTTTATCATTTCTTACTTTGAAAACAGTTCATATTGTGATGCTTGATTTGCAGAATTTTATCGTACGTTTTAATTTTTTCTTCTTCTGTTTTCGTTCCAACCTCATGATTACTTGTGACTAGTTGACTAAATAGACTAAAGTATCTTAATACATCCTTTCTGGTTACACTGAATCCTAATCTCTGGATTAGTCTCATAGAAAATGTGGAGTATTAAGCTTTCCAAAAAGCATATATTTGGGAGCTTTTGTTTGGAACTGGCAGGATCCATATAGACTAGGAGTTTGAATTGTTATTTTGGCACCAAAACTGAAAGAGAAAATGAAGACTGGATGTCTTCGCTGGAAATAAAACTGGCATTGTAAAACACTGTCATACATTAGCTACCTTTATGGCTTGAAAGCTTAATCTTGCTTTCTTTTCAGGAAGTAATAGTTTTTTCATAATGCACTGAATTACACTTAAATCAGAGAAAATTAAGTGAATCATGAAGCATCCTATGACTACAGTAGGATGGTCATGGTTATCCCAGAATTGCATTTGCAGATCCTAATAAATTAACTTGATTAACAAAGTGCATCATACAGTTATATTGTGCTTCACTTCAGTGCCAAATTTTCTGGATTACAAATGATACTTACATATATTTTTCCCGCCTTTATTTTCCTTGCAAATTTGTATGTTCTTACAGTACATTTTCGAAGTAAAAATGAATTATTTGTCAGCAGATATGTTAAATGAAATGGAAAAACTGAATGCTGCTTGCATAAATAATCAACCCCCAATATATTTTGTAGAGCCACCTTTTTTTTGTTGCAATAACAGCTTTAAGTGGGGCAATTATCTACCAGCTTTGCACTGTTTAGGAATGACTTTTGTCCATTATTTTTTAGCAGATTTACTTAAGGTTGTTCAGGCAGGTTGGATGGCGCTTATGGACCATTTGAAAAATGGTGCCACAGATTCGCAATGCCATTTGGATCAGGCCACTGTAGAACATTTACCTTTGTGTTTGGCCTTGTGCTTGGCCTTTGTGTTTGGCCTTGTGCTTGGGATCATTGTCCTGTAGAAAGGTGAGCTTTCTCCCAAGCTTCAGTTTTTAGCAGACTGAAGAAGGTTCTCTTGCAGTATTTCCCTGTATTTTTCTCCATATATTCTTTCCTAAATTTTAACAAGATGCCCAGTCTCTGCTGATGAAAAACACCCCTACTGCTTGTTGCGGCCCCCACCATACTTCACTGTGGGGATGGTGTTTCTTCAGGCATGGGCAGTGTTAGGTTCGTACCACGTTACACAAAGCAGCTTTTGAGATGATATTGAACAACAAATGGCTCTACTGTACTCTCAGTTCAGAGGCCAGTACCTACATATTAGTAGTCCTGCATTTTAGTGCAGGATACAGTATCATTACTGCTATGCAAACTGTTTGAGTTGTTGTCCTTTATTGAGTCCAGGGATATGATTATGTTCTTTAATCTGTTTTTTGTTTTCCTTATTGTGGATTCTGAAATTCGACTTCATTGTTCGTTTGGCTAATTCAATTTAGCTGTGCAGGGTAATCTTTTACTTGAACCATTATCGGTAGTTTTTCTCATAACTGGAAAACAGTAGGTATTTGGTTTACTGAGCATCTTGTGGTGTGGGATTGAAGGGAATAAAGTACACACAGCAGAGACTTTAGGACATTCAGAAAACATGCTGACTGAGGCGGAAGGGCCACTTTGCTGCTGCGCAACAGGGAAAGGTCAGGGTTTGATTGTGGCCAAAAATGTTCCTGTTGGCACTGCTTGCCCTTCTTTGTAAATGCTGATGCTCTCATGGGAATAAAATGTCCCAGAATTCAAAGCAGCAGCCTCACTGTGTGCTCATCCCTACTGTTGCCCTCTAGGGCAAAAAAGACCAGGGGGCAGACAAGCAAGCGTGGACATGAAGAAAGTGAACACAGTGTTTTTGTCATTATAGTAAGGAGTCCAGGGGCCTTGTTTATAAAATCAACTTGGAATTAATCCTAAATGTGAGCGTATGATCGTTTCTTAAAATGTTCCTATGAACGATTGATAAAATGTCCATACAAATAAATGTTCCTGTATCCTTCCTATGCACAATCGGTTCATAAATCACAAATCATCCTAGAATTGTACGCATATGAAAGCGATTATTATCTTCACCCACTGGATGCCCTCAAATCCTTATAATGGCTGGGTTTTCTGCTTTAAACTCACTAAGAAACCATTGTCACATGATATATATATATGTATATATCATGTGACAAATATATATATATATATATGTATATAAAATTGATATATAGCCATTTTACATCTTTATTTTTCTTAATTCTTTTATATTTTACAGCAGTGTTAATGTTATACATTTCAATATTGCATAGATTGATATTTGTTACAACTATTTTATTTCAATGGAGTTGTCATTGACAGCCATGAAAACACAATTATTATTATTATTATTATTATAATTATTATTATTATGATTCTTATGATTATTATTGTTGTTGTTGTATTATTATTGTTATTATTAGGCGGTTATATTTTTCATAAACGTTTGCACACTTGGTAATGTTAACTGCAATAGTCTAGTTAATGGCCCACAACATTGCATCCTACAGTGCTTATCAGAAAAATTTATCTGACCTGTGCATGGTCTAATAGCCGATACATTTCCATATGTGAGAACAAGGAAAAGTTTGTACACATACTCTGGAGTTTGCATACGCATAAGAATGTTTTCACGTCAGTTTCAAGT
Organism: Synaphobranchus kaupii; assembly: GCA_029718625.1. NCBI lineage: Eukaryota > Metazoa > Chordata > Actinopteri > Anguilliformes > Synaphobranchidae > Synaphobranchus > Synaphobranchus kaupii. Next base: position 100,407,747 of record CM056377.1, on the reverse strand, counting down.
TTGTGCGTTGATTTTCAGTTATCAAATTGATTATCAAATCTGTTGAATTTAGGATCAAATCCGTACGTATAGACATTTTATACTTGGTTTATCTGATTTGTTGTCAACGCAGGCCTCATCTTTTCTTACCATTCTGTGACTGTGAGTTGTGTGAATGATCCAGGGCCAAGATAAGACAGTGGCTTTCTTCAAGCTTTCAGGATTCCTAATTGCATTTTGCCAACTGAACAGCCTGCCAAAGTCGCCATTGTTTTTCAGTTCTGTGTTAGAATGTGGAGGGATTTCTGTCATTTGCGCCATATTTGCACTGATATACGAGCCTGAGGGCTGGATGTCCATGTCCCCATCTCACTTTGAAAATCACTCCTGCCCCATTTGTTTTGAGATTTGTTCCAACAGATGTGTTTTTCTGTCTGTTCTGGCGAGGATAGCCTGAAAACTGAACTAGCATTGCTCTGTAAATGCCACTGGACCCAAGTATCTGCATCTGGCTTTGAGAGATCTGTATGCTGCAATGGTGGTGCCTGCCAAATACTGACTCGGGATTGGCTAAACCCGCCCGTGCCATAAGCAGTGGGTTTAATGAGCCGATCCTGGGTCATTGGTGGGACACTGTCTGTCACACTGGAGATGTAACGTGTGTTTAATCCTCCAGCTTCAAGAAAGCATCAGCAGGTGTCCACCAGTTATAGCAGTTGTGGGATGACATGCTTTAATTGGTCCTGGCTTGTGTCTAATACCTAGGGGTTGGTAAACATGTCTAGTCCAATCAACCCGTAGCTGTTCCTTTTGAGCCTTCCTTGAAAACTATTACTGCTTATATACATATATTAATCTATGATGAAGTTTCACTGTAAACTGGAGTTATCTTGCTTATTAACATTTTCTCAAGGGTACATCTTCAAGATCTGCATTCATTATCAGTCATATACATATTTAAAAGCATGTTTCTTTTTTTGGGTCGTAGGTTGTGAGAATCATTTCTCTGGGATTTGTACCTCTTTTTCCAAGCAATCTGCGGCTCTCCTACCATTTTGGGTGAACCCATGCATATGTATCCCGGGCGTAGTAAGCTGGCCTTGAATTTGCTGACATATTCATCATTTCGAAATGAAAGTCTATTACCATCTTATTTGCAAAACAAGATGCACAATGTCCTGTATAAGCTACACTTCCTCATTTCAGACAAGAATAATGACACCATTTGTCTTGTAGTGCTGAAGAGAATGTGCTTATCACACTGTTACCCCATTAAGCTGCTTATCGGCAGTAATAGAATTCGTTGCCATTAATACCTTTCAAAACCAAAAAGTTCCCTTTCTGCATTTATAACGGGCCTACTTGGAAAATATGTGTTCTTGGGGATCAATAAGCACATTCGCAGTTCCACGCTGTGAAATGCTTAAAAAATACCCAGAACTGATAAGGATAAGTAAAGGCGTATTGTACTTGCAAACGGTTATGGCCATTGAACAGTCATGATGGTGCATTGCTTTTGTGCGTGCTCTATAATTACTGAGCCGGGACCTAGGTGGAGCACCTAGCTGTCAGTGTGGGCGAGGCAGCTATAGGCTGCACCTTGCAAAACACCCAGGTTATTGTAGCTTTAATGAACAGACCACTCATAAGATATCTGAACGTTAAGGATGAGGTGAGTCGAGTACACTGCAGTTTGTGCTGATGGATTGGAAGATGATTTCATTTCATACAGACTCATATTAAATTGTGCTGATTTCCAAGCAGATACTGTAAAGGGGATAATCAGTGAATGTGTCACGTCCATCCATCTATCGCTTGTAGAATTGGGAGTTATGTCTCATGAGGGGCCCTACACCTCCAGGCTAGGCTCTTGGTGTGTGACAACCTTCAACTGAATCCTGTTACTAAGCAGAGCTGTGTGTAATCGAGAATAGCATTTCCTGCAAAGTCCTCTCAAACTAAAATCGTAAATACATTTACAATACAAGCATGACAAGGTAATCTGCTTTGCAGTTGTTATATTATGATCATGTTTTGTTGATTTTGTTGTATTGGTTTCCAACAACTTACTTACTAGTAAATGTTTTATGATTGGTATGGTTGCATTGAAGGATGTGTGTTTGTATTAGAAAAGATTTTCCTGTTTATTGTCATATGCAAGGTTGGTAGCAGTAATTAATTTTAAGGTTTTGTAGGTTACCCTGGGTAAATGTATCAGCAAAATGGATAAATAATAAAGTTTTGTATAAAAGTTATATTCTAAGTGGTGCAGAGTTTACTCACACTAATGGCCCACAGGTTAACAAACCTTGTGTCCGAATGTGGGACTAAAAAGGCTATAATAACGTGCAAGGCTGTTGAAAAATAGGGATGCTACTTTTTCCTTGTATTTTCCATTTTTGTCAATGTGTTTTTAACCACTTCCATAAAAATGGAATGTAAATAAGACATCAATTATTTAATTTTCACAGACGCACTTTCAGCAAAAATGCAGTACTAAGCTATTATTGAAAAGTGGTTGATTAATTTATTGCAGTATGGCAGTATTGCGGACGTTCTATCGGACGGTGGTGGTGAAGAAGGAGCTGAGCCAAAAAGCGAAGCTCTCGATTTACCGTTCAATCTTCGTTCCTAATCTCACCTATGGTCACGAGCATTGGGTTGTGCCCGAAAGAGTGCGATCGCGAATACAAGCGGCCGAAATGGGGTTTCTCCGTAGAGTGGCAGGGCTTACTCTCCTGGATAGGGTACGGAGCTCAGTCATCCGGAAGGATCTCTGAGTAGAGCCGCTGCTCCTCCGCATTGAGAGGAGTCAGTTGAGGTGGTTCGGACATCTGGTAAGGATGTCCCCTGGTCGTCTACCTATGGAGGTGTACCAGGCACGTCCAGCTGGGAGGAGACCCCGGGTAAACCCAGGATTCGCTGGAGGGATTATATCTCCCAGCTGGCCTGGGATCGCCTAGGGATCCACCCGGAGGAGTTGGAGGAAGTTGCTGGGGTGAGGAATGTCTGGGCCACTCTGCTTGCCCTCTTGCCACCGTGACCCTGACTTGGATCAAGCGGTTAGAAAATGTATGGATGGATGGATGGATTGATTCATTTATTATTTCCTCATCCTGCATGCAAAATATTGAGAGTGAGAGACACCATATCAAAGATTTTAACATTCACATTTTTTAAAACATAATATGGTAATTACATCAGTGATGAGGAGGTTACTTACTCAGACTTAGGTCTCTGTTATGTACACAGAAGCGGACTGCATGTGTTACAGTTAATTAATTTGTACTTCCTATTTTGTGTAACTGAATATCAATCAATATGTACAAATTAATTTTACTACATCACATGAGACCACATGATTTTATTTTGCAGTTTCTAATTGTATTTTGAAATGCCCAGTACTCCAGGCTGTCGACATGGGCAGCACATTTACACTTTAGCGGTGTTATCTCTGGTAGTGCCTCATCTTACACGGTGATAGAGTAGTAGTGTACTGTTGAAGTCCTGTGAGTCCTGACTGAAGGGGAGAGCTTTCTGGAGTCGTGGGCCCCCTTTTTTTGGGGGCAGCACTAATCTTGGGGTTGAAGGTTCTAACCGTCACGCTGTTTGCCATTGGGACTCAGTGATTATGCACAATGGCCACAGAACAGTGTCAGCGTGCTCACAGCAGGGTGATGGAGTTGAGAGATGCAGCACAGATCTATGTTTTGTATGGTTGTCTTGTGTTTCTGTATGTGATTACAATTAGATTTTTTTATATAACCTTTTAATAATTCTGGTGTGAACACTGCTTTGAAATAAAATATAATGTTCTGTGAAACTGTTTTATCTATCATGTTAATGTTTGAAATTTGGGTAATTAGAATAATTAGGTTTTGTACATTTAGGGGGTTGTGGGCAGGAGGTGGTTGAGCACTGTTTCATCAATAGATCTTTTTGGGTCACAAAACTGTCAGATTTTATAGTCAATCACATAAAAGTACCGTATGCTACCTGAATAGCAATAGGACAGATGCTGTACAGTATGTACTACTCTGTTGTGTACTGTAAAAAGACATTGTAATAGCAATAGGACAGATGCTGTACAGTATGTACTACACTGTTGTGTACTGTAAGAGTCATTGTGTAATGTGTCACATTTGCAAACAGTGTCAGCAGCCGTACCACCATGCAATCTGCTCCTGCTGAATGGCTGAAGCTAAGCTGGTGTGGGCTTGGTTAGTACTTGGATGGGAGACCTCTGGGGAAAACTAAATTCCTGCTGGAAGTGGTGTTGGTGGGCCCCAATGCCCTAATGCCCCAGTGCAGTGATGGGGACTCTGTGCTGTTGGAGATGCCGTCTTTCAGATGATCACTGTGGATCATTAAAGATCCCATGACACTTATCGTAAAGTGTATGGGTTTCCCTGGTATCCTGGCTAAACTCCCAACCTGGTTCTTTCAACCCACAGTGGATGTGTTGAGTTTCCCCCTCATCTTTGTAAAGTGCTTTGAGTGTGGGAAAGGCGCCATATAAATGCCAGGCATTATCATTATTATTAGGAGGATAAAGACACAATCCAAAATCACAAATTAGACAAACTGCTACTAAAGCAGTGTTTGCCCTGAACGAATAGCACTTGAGGAAACAATGCATATCACAAACTAATAAACACATCCTGCTTAAGAGTCTGAAAAGGTGAACTTTTCAGTTCACATTTGACAAAGAGTGGAAATGGGCCACATTAGTGAATGATTTATGCAACAAAGAACCACGCAACAATAAATATATGCTTAGAGTCAATTGCAATTGAAGGAAGTATATTGTGATTGTAACTTGCCATCAGGATTACAATAACACATTTATAGTGATCTGCTTTCAAGTGTTTCCTCTTCTTGAATGTTAAATGAATAATTAAAACATTTGAAAGAGTGGTGGGAAAATTACATTTGAATCTTTTTCACAAGACTGCTTTTTAGTTTGAGAATTAACCATGCAGGTTGAGACTCATAGGGAATGTTTTACTGATTTTTTTAATAACTAATAATTCACTGCTAAAGCGTATGCAATCTCTCATAAAAGACATTTAAACTTCTCTTGCCTACTTAAACTCAGCAGCCATTTTGCAGAAATGCTCCATTGGATGGTGTGGTATTGATCAGGGACCATTGTGCATGCATGTGTTTCTCTGAATCAGAGCAATACACATTTATTCCGGTATTCTCTGTTCCCGTCGTTGCTCTTCCCCTCTTCTTTGCTCCGTTTTCCCGTCCTCTCCTCACCTTTTCCTGGAGCGCTGCCCTTTTCCCACTTTCTCCCTCTCTGTACACACATTATCCTCTTACCGGAGGACTGAATGATGTTCATTCTTAAAACAAATTATCTCAGAAGTGCCAGGGATAACACTCAACTTTAATTACATAATGACTCCATTTCAATTTCACATTTCCCCAGTTTTTGGCGCTTTCTATACGCCCTGCAGTAATGTAATTAAGATCTATACGCTGCCTTTGAAATAAAGAAATAAGAGGGAAAGCTTGTTCCATGCCTGGGTGAGGTTGGGGGAAGTCTCCTGGTTGAGTGAGGCTGGGTGAGGTTGGGGGAAGTCTCCTGGTTGAGTGAGGCTGGGTGAGGTTGGGGGAAGTCTCCTGGTTGAGTGAGGCTGGGTGAAAGAGGGGAACGGCAATGTCATTAGAGTCGCCTTGCGTCTCATTCCAATCGAGTCCCAGGTTCTCAATGTCCCAGCCCTAAGCTGTCAGTGCGCTTGGAAAAAAAAAAGAATTCACGCTGAGATAAAAGCTAAAAGGGGAGATGATGTTTGACTTTGCTGTATTTAAACACCCAGACTGATGAATAGAGCTCGCAGGCGTTCTTCTGAAGGTCTGCTTTTGAAACAAGATCAGTTTAAGCCAGGGCTGCACTGTGCGGTTGTTTCGCTAATTGAAGGTGGATTAAAGTGGCTGTAGGTGTAAATTGGTAAGGGAGAGTTCTCAGTTGTGTGGGAAAGATACAGTAGGCGACAGTACTTTCTCTGCATTATAGCTCATTTTAAGGTCATGAGAAACACTCTGGCTGCAGCTTCTTTTGGTGGATAATTTCCGCTGCGAAAAAGGCCATGAATTTTAATAAGCTGAAACTTTTCATATTGTAACTGAAGTGAAAAATAAAGGCAGGACTTTCTCTTTCCTTTTCAAGCCTTTGAAATGGTCTTACTGGGGTGAAAAAAAGTAAGATGGCAGTACATATGGGGTGCACACAATTGCGTAATAATGCTTTAGAGATATAATTCATGGGGGACTGCTGGGCAGCTCACTTGGTAAAAGCGTTGCTTGTGGCGCATGAGTGAGCACCACAGTCTCGGATCGAATCCGACCCAGGCCAGTGCCAACTGTGGTTGGCAGCTCCGCAGTGGTGGCACACAATTGGCTTTGCATCGCCCAAGGGATATATGGGAGGGATTCAGTCGGTGGGGACAGCAGTGTTAATTGCTCGAGCGACCCCTGTTGGCCGTCCGGGCATTCGTGGCTTGCTCTCTGTGCATGCGTATGATTGGGTTTCCTCTGCCCCCGGTCTGCGTGTGCGCGGCTCGTGGCTGTGTTCTGAGCTGGCTGACACCGCGTGTTTTGGAGGACAGCCGCAAGCTGTTGTCGCTCTTCTGATCTGCCTCAGAGGGTACATTCGGCATAAGAACACGCTTGCACATTGGACATTCCAAATTCGGGTTGGATTTGAAAAAAGATGTAATTCACGGTTCTTAATTTCTATTTATCATAGTTTAATCAAATATGCTTCTGTTTTATGTTTTATGCTTCTGACATGGTGAAAACCTCTTATAGTATGGAAGAACAACACAGCTGGTGTCCTATACAGATTCTTAAAAGCACTCCACAGCATAGCATATGAAGCTAAGGCCAATTGCAGTGATGAAGTGGCTGAGTTGAGTACACGGGTAAACACTTGCAACCTGTTGTGTCTTTTTTCTGAGAGAAAAATACATTTCTCCAAATGTCATTATATGGTTTCAGATAAACACAAGTTAATTCATTTATGGCTTAAACTTTTAAGTGTACTTTAGTAACAATATACCTGTATTAGAACCAAGTGCAATCTCTTCACGCTATCTAAAAAAGAGACTCTGAATGCAGTTAATTTCTAGCAAGTTCTTGCAGAAAATCTTAGTTTTTATGGTCTGTGTGCTTCCAAACAATCCACTGCTGTAGAGAATAATTGGCTTCGCAGAACCAATTTCAGCTGATGCAGTTAAGCTTATACGGCACTGAGGTTAGAGTTATTAAGCCAGATACAAATCTAAAGATGAAACTAAGCATTGATAGCAGTGTCATATTCGATCTTTCTTGGAGCGGAGTGGCCGAGGGAAAGGCTGTGTGTTAAAGGAGGGATGTTAAAGCCACGGAGTATGGTTTACTCTTTATCCTCAGTGCCGGAAAACAAACAATGGAAAGACAATGAGTTGCACTCACTCACTCACTCACTCACTCACTCACTCACTCACTCACTCACTCACTCACTCACTCACTCACTCACTCACTCACTCACTCACTCACTCACTCACTCACTCACTCACTCACTCACTCACTCACTCACTCACTCACTCACTCACTCACTCACTCACTCACTCACTCACTCACTCACTCAAGATCAACAGCAATCCCAGTGGTGATAATGATTTTCTTTGTCCTTCACAATTTGCTTCCCAAGTAATACCTTGTTTTTTTCCTTTCTAAAAATACTCTATAATTTATTTGACTACGTGGCGCGGTGGCTCTCTCTGCAGTGTGGGAGAGCGCTCACGGAGTGCCTTTAGATGTAGCGAATAGCATTAAGTCTGACGGCGCTGTAAATTATTCCCACGGGCGCGGGGCTCTGCTCGCTCCCGGCGCTTCAGGATGCCGTGACGGCCCTCTCCTATGGGTGTCCTTATTCGTCAGGAACGAGGAGGCGCCTTGCCAAAAGGGCCGCCGCGGACAACTGAGCGCCACACCGTTACCAATGTGCCGCGCGGTGCCGCGTCCAAGCGGGTCTCTTTCTCATTCCCGGCATGTCGGAGCGCAGGACAGAGACGCAGTGTTTTCCGCTCGGAACAGGGGCCCGGGCCATCTCTCTCCTGCTCCTCGGTGGCCGTAAACCCAGGGAGAGACCTGGGCCAGTGTGACCCGGGCCAGTGTACCGCCCTCTCCCCAGGGTTAGGCATCAGGGCTCTTCACTTTTTGGTCTGAGGAGTGTGCCGGACACCCCAGAGTCAGACCCGGACCTTCTGAGGGGGATAAAATGGGGCCTTATCCCATTGCAGTGCAGCACTGAGAAAAACAATCAACTTCCTCTTGATTGTAGAGGAATGATTATGCCAGCTGCGCTTTATGGATACGCAGCTGGCATACAAACTGACTTTTTAAAAAAAGAAAGAGTTGAGGCCTTTTTGTGGATGAAACCAAGCATTGAAAGCAATGTCACATTCGATCTTTCTTGGAGCGGATTGGCCAAAGGAGAGGCTGTGTGTTAAAGCAGGGATGTTATGAAGGCCACGCACCTGCATAAAGGAGAGTGAGTCACGCCACACATGCATGAACAGCGCCGTTTCTCTAAGTTATTGAAGCGAAGGGTATACTGTTTATCACCAGGCCTTCACAAGCTATTTTCCTACGCCTTAAAATGTGATGCATACTCCAAGGGCATTTGTAGTCATGAATCAAGCATCTAATGCCAAATCAAAGAAGGTTTAAGAAGGGATTTAAAAACAGAAATCAATGGAGATTCCCTGATGTAGCCGGAAAAAGAACTGCGTGAATTCTGAGTGAGATAACTATGATCAGAGGATGAGCAGATGCAGTAGTCTGCTTACTGACAATAGAGTTTCCATTTCTTCTGTGGACAGTGTCATTATTTGTGTATGGGTCCCAGTTGCTCCAAAGTCCATGCAAAATACTAATCTGCCTCTAATCCTTCATCTGCAACTACAACAAAAGAGTTGGTTGTTCTTGCTTGTTCCAAGAGTCGTGTCAGAGCAGTGGCCAGTACTTGACATACACGACTGCACATTATTTGACCATGTATCTAATTGAAGTTTGATACGTGTTCTTATGTCTTCCTAAAACAGTCGAATATTTGAAATTTAAGCTCAGGTTAAATATTTGACTGTATGTATGCTAATCTCCTAAACCAGGCGATGGTTCTGAGAAGGGCAATTGATGCATTCTTAGCGCTTTCGCCAAACCTTTTCCCTGCGTTCAATGTTTTCGAAAACTTTTTTTTTCAGAGAATAAAGCTAGTTGCCCTTTAAATGAAAAGGCTTCAGAGTTATTTTCCTTTCATTTTATTTTGTATTTAAAGCGGTTATCTCTAAAAGCCAGAGTTCAACCCTCTCTAAGCTCCCAAAGCTGGGGAAGGCAGACAGTGGAAATATTAAAACGGCTCACCTGCTAGGGACAGAGGCATTGATCTTAGCGGCTCCGGCTCGCTACGGGCGCCTTTGATGGCCGCAGAGCCCAATTTGGCAGGCCTCATGCCGGGCCCCCTACCGAACGGAGAATGAAAACGCGGGACGAGAGAGAGAAAGAGAGCGGGGATAAAGGGAGTTTTCTCTCAATTTTGTTAACCGGAGTCGAACTGCGAGACTTTGATGAACGATTTGCATCTCGGACGTCAATGAGGCGCCCTTTGTTCGTGGCCCCAATGCGGGGGGACACAAGGGCAACTCGTCCTGCTGGCATTCTGCTGCACCTCCAGTCCCCGTCTTGTTCCGTTCTCCGGTGACAGAGAGAGGAGGCGCCTGCTGAGTCTGTTTTCATATACACTACAGGGTGAAGGCGAATGGGTCTTTTTGTAACCTTATATTGTGGCATACATTTTGATTTAATTTTCATCTGGAACGGGACCTCAGCTATTGTAGTCCTGGTGCATACTCTCTCATCAGCTGCGGGGGAATGAGAAGTCAGAGAGTGCGGGCGCCGTGTGACATTGTGACACGGCGGGGGGGGGGGGGGGGGGGGATTCATTTGTATTCTGATGGCTGGAGTTGTCTTGGATACGCCTAGGTGACTGGAAAACATTCGAGGAGAGGAAGTTGGTGAACTGTTATTCTGCCGGCGTGCTCTGATACCCACGCTGATTAAAATCAGCCAACAATAGTACGCAACTATAGATCATCCCTTTTAAATCTGGACCTGAAAGAAAACATGGCGTTTCTGCTTTTTTTTTTCCCCTTCCTCAAGGCCTCATTTACTTTCCTCTACCTTTTCAGACTGAATCCTGACAATCTCACAGTCAACAGTAGTCAGGTCCCTGAGGGAAATCCTTTCTGCCATTCATGGCTGCTCCCTTATGCTCTAAATGGCTCCGTGGGTGTGTTTAACTTTTCCTTTTAATGTTTTATCCTCTTTCATCACATATCACTAGTGAATATCAACAAAGACCTCATAGTGCTGTATGTCTCCCAGAGAAAAATGCAAAAATCTCTAAATTGTAATTGTACCATATGCATTGGTCATCTGCGATATATTGCCAAAATTCAAAGTGTTGATTTTCTCGCTCACCACCTTGGATATGTTCATTTTCTTCTTCTCTTTCCGCTTCTTTGCAAAGCAAAGGACTTCAGTCTACATGATCATCAGCAATAAGCGACAAATGCCTTTCCAAATATCTCCCCCGAAACCCAAAATCATACAGGCTTTGCAGCACCATTAAAAAGCTTAACTATTGTGTAAGTTCATCCTCAGTCAATAATGAACAACATGAAATCATGTGAGGGATTAGCTGCGAGACATGTCTGTACTGACTTTAAGCTCTTTGGACAGAGAACAGCTGAATTGTGTTTGTTACTTGTTTCGGTCACACAGCCCAGCCGGCTGTAAACGGTGGCTTATTAACAATAAGGCAAAAGCCGCACTTTGTCCACATTTGCCATATTATTGCTGATGATGGGTTTTCTGCTTTAAGAGACCGGTCCTCTGTTTGTGAAAAAGCAGGGCTCCATAAGGTCTGGGTACATTTATTTTTGCTCCCCGTGCGCGTCTACGGCAACAATAACCACAGCGGCAACAACAACGCCAACGGCAGACGCAGAACGGCCGGTGGAAAGTGCCAGTTTCCATGAATGGTTAATAGATCAGGGCCGAGAGCGCGGCGCGCCCCGGCACGTCAGCGGCTTCCGTGCGACCGGGAGCGGCGATGAGCTCCCCTGCCCTGGCAGTGAGCAATGACTCCCGGGCGGGCAGAGTGCCGTCGCTGCAGAATCAGGTGTAAAAATACACCCGCGCGGACAAAGAGGGGAGGGGAGCGGGCGCGCGGCGGTCCGAACGAAGCCGGGCGCGCCGAAAGGACGGGCGAAAAAGCGCAACGTTCAGATCGCCTCGCGCGCCGTCGACGTCGCGGAACGGCCCCTTCTTGCTTGGAGAGACGCCATTTTCCCCCCCACAGAAAATAATTACATTTTGTTGTCGCTGAAATCTCCTGGCGAGTCAAGGCAGCAGGTTGTGTTTTTTTTTTGGTTAAATTTTACCGGCCTCCCTTTGAGACTGTTAATGCTTTGTGCGCTGTGCTCCTTTCCCATGGCAGGTAATTGTAAGTTGAAATTAATTCCTTTTTGTCTGCAGGGAAAATGTGAGCCCGCCTTTGTCTCCGGGCTTTGGCTTTGTCGCTCGCGTCGCCGTCTGCGCGCTGATTTTATTATCATTCCTTTCGATAAATAAAGCTGCCAGCAATTTGTCATGTTTTACGGCGCACACTGTGATCATTAGAAACCATGATTGCAGCGCAGTGTTTTTCTTTTCTTTTTTTCTTTTTACTAAAAGCAAAATTGTTTTGCATGTACTTTTATAGCAGGATCAATACTTGCCTATTCCATTAGAGTAAGTCATTGTTCATTATTCAGGATTAGCTTTATATGTGAAATGGAGGTTAGAGTCATTTCGGATTCTTTGGTACTTTTTAATCCTTTCATACCTTGATGCCTTTTGTCTTCATGAAGGTAAAATAGCGTAATGTAAATTCTATTGTCTTTGGGTTAACACTTTAAATCATAGCTCCCCCATAAATGTCAATCAAGAACATTTTTGTCATTTTCTTAGTCTGATATCTTTTTAATGTTGTAAAAAAAAACTATTTCTATGTTTTTTTATTTATTTGTTTATTTGTGTAGCTTGACAGAATTATATGTCAAGCTAAATTTCATCTCTAGACCCTGGGCAGGTAACATTAAAAAGGATTCATGCAGATAACAGCACAGTGATGATTAAGCACACGCAGTCATTATGCATCAAGGTTAAAACACATGCAATCATATCTCCATCAAATCATTTCCCCAAGGAAAGCACTCACTCTGGCCGTTTAATGGTTGCTTAGTGGTCACATGAATGATTTGTTTTCAGCCGTGATTTCAATTGCTATTTAAGCCATGTGAAACGGGCGCTTTATCTTATATTGCGAGGTTTTAATGTGGTAATTTTAACACCATGCTGCATATTAACATTTAGTGAAACTGGTATGAGGCGTTCTGTTTTTGGAATGCAGAGCTGATGGCGATGTGCAGAGCTGCGCTATGAAAACCCAGCGAATGACTCCACAGCATGAGGAGGCGCTACAGTCGCTCAGCCACTGGGGAGCTCCGGCTCTCTGGTGCTCCGCGGCCAATGAGATTGGTCCTTTATAAGTTCCATTCTTGGGCGTAGTGCGCACAGGGGATGGCAGGGAGCGCCTTAAATGGCATTTTCACATTGGGGGGGCAGGGCCTTGCGAGGCGGTCTCTTCCTGTGGCAGTGATGGAGCTGACCCAGGGAAGGGTAATGGGCCTGCAGTATCGCTTACATCCCAGTCTGACACCGGGGCAGGAGGTGGAGGGAGAAGGGGGGGTTGTGGGGGGGTGTACACATGACACAGAGTGATGTGATTAAAATGTTGACCCATCAGGGAGATTTAGTGGGGCAGACGGGCAGTAAGGGAGGGGTCGGCGGAGACGGGGGTGGGGGGGGTTTCACTGTCTGAATGTGTAATAAATCGATGGAGGTCAGCACTCACAGACAGATGTCACACAGCAGGTCTATCAGTGGGAGGCTCAACCACCAGGTTGCTCCAGGGCACGTGCCTTCAGTAATGAGGAGCAGCAGGCCAGCTGGAGGGGCTCCTACCAGGCCCCCAATAGCACCTGATGCTGTTTCCTACCACCTGTCAGAATAGTCCCACTCTCCCAGTCCTGTCAGAATACTCCCACTCTATCACACCTGTCAGAATAGTCCCACTCCCCCATACCTGTCAGAATACCCCCATTCTCTCTCACACCTGTCAGAATACTCCCACTCTATCACACCTGTCAGAATACTCCCACTCTATCACACCTGTCAGAATAGTCCCACTCCCCCATACCTGTCAGCATACTCCCACTCTCTCTCACACCTGTCAGAATACTCCCACTCTATCACACCTGTCAGAATAGTCCCACTCCCCCATACCTGTCAGAATACCCCTATTCTCTCTCACACCTGTCAGAATACTCCCACTCCCCCACACCTGTCAGCATACTCCCACTCTCTCTCACACCTGTCAGAATACCCCCACACCTGTCAGAATACTCCCTCTCTCCCACACCTGTCAGTATACTCCCACTCTCCCATACCTGTCAGAATACTCCCACTCTATCACTCTTGTCAGAATAGTCCCACTCTCCCACACCTGTCAGCATACTCCCACTCCTGTCAGAATACTCCCACTCTCACACACCTGTCAGAATAGTCCCACTCTCTCTCACACCTGTCAGAATAGTCCCACTCTCTCTCACACCTGTCAGTATACTCCCACTCTCCCACACCTGTCAGAATACTCCCACTCTCCCACACCTGTCAGTATACTCCCACTCTCTCACACCTGTCAGAACAGTCCCACTCTCCCACACCTGTCAGAACAGTCCCACTCTCTCACACGTGTCAGAACAGTCCCACTCTCTCACACCTGTCAGAACAGTCCCACTCTCCCACACCTGTCAGAATACTCCTACTCTCTCCCACACCTGTCAGAATACTTCTACTCTCTCTCACACCTGTCGGTATACTCCCACTCTCACACACCTGTCAGAATACTCCCACTCTCCCACACCTGTCGGTATACTCCCACTCTCACACACCTGTCAGAATACTCCCCCTCTCTCACACACCTGTCAGAATAGTCCCTCTCTCTCACACACCTGTCAGAATACTCCCACTCACTCACACCGGTGACAATAGTCCCACTCTCTCACACACCTGTCAGTATACTCCCACTCCCCTCTCTCTCAATTTCCACAGTGTGCCCCAGAGTAATTATGAGAGCAGACATCCGTTCAGGACCAAGAGAGGGGGAAGGGGGCATGGCCTTAACCAAAACTAATTTTATATATATGATTGATTTTCTTCGTCTCCATGCATGGTAATCAGCCATCTGCCTTCCCCATCACTCCTGCTATATTCCGTCAACATTTAACAAAAGCTCTTTTGTTTCCAATCTAATTAGAAAGCCTCCAATGCTAATACAGTTATGCTCTGAAAAATCCTTACGCAAACTATTTGATTATGTATTCAGCTGAACAACAACAATCACAATTTTTGTGGGGTGTGCAAAACCTTACGGCAAACACTGTCAGGGGGAAAAAAGTAATTATGACTCAGATATTTTACTGAATCGATTTCTATTGATTTAAATGAGAGGGAATGCAATATTCTTTTGAAGTATATTTAACATCAGTCAAAGATAAGGAAAAGCTGCTGATCTGTTACATTCGTTATGGCATGATCACAACTGATACAGTCAGACTATTAGATACGTGCTTATGGCCACAGTGTGATTACTTTGACAGTGCTGGTCACACATTTGATACGGTCAGATGAGACATGTAACAAATAATTGGGTCTGAGTCCTTTCTCTGAATGCCGTGTCTCTGGATTTCAGAATTGAACCACATCTTGGCCTTTGAGTACTTACATAATTGTCTGTGGTGGAGGTATACGGCAGTGGTCATAGCTACAGCATGTTACGTGACATATTGCTGAAACAAATGGGCACTGGAGAAAAGCTGTAGGTCTCTTTTTGTGCCTCGACAACCCCTTCCCTCTCCCCTGACAAGCCGGGCCTAACAGAGCACTGCTGTAGAGCTCAGCACCTGTGAATCTGAAGGTTCCTTTGTGGTTCAGCTCTCCTCGTCTCCTCACACAGGCATTTCTGAGTCATTGAAGTCGCGAACAAAAAAAGCATGTAGAGAGGGGAAGTGCCTGGAAATCTTGGGGGTGGGGGGGGGGTTCACGGGAGATTAACCTTTTTGAGTCGGCGCCCTTGCCTGTGTGTTTGAAAATGTCTTGCCTTTATTCATTTGAAATCCAGCGCGCTTCTGAGGTAAATCTAACTGTCACCACTTATTTGTTTGGTTTTGAAGCACGTGGATTTAACCTGCTCGTACCGCTCTTAGTAAAAGCTCATCGCTCATCGCTGCTCCCTTTGTCTGGGAGGTACTTTTCCGTTCTTTCCTGTACTGTGCTGACTGCGTGCAGAACACTCGCCCGACATCACACTGTTTGGCACTGCAGCACAAGTTTGGCTTTTCAGGAGGAACGGGTCGCTGCACTGCCAGTGGACTCCTTGGACATCGGGGGGTTTTCTTTTTGAAAGGGAGAACCTGAGCCTGTGGCAGTGGCTTTTCTGTTGATCCAGCAGCGCTCTCCTCCTGAGATGTGTGTCTTCACAGGGCCCGTCATATCTCTGGCCTCTGCTGTGCTCATGACCGCCGCTCCCGACTGCAGTTTCCCCGGCTGTTCTTTATTCCCTTGTTCTCCGCTTCCTCCGCCTCTCCTCACGGAGCCTGCAGTCTTCAGTTTACTCCTGGAAGCCTTTTAATCTTCAGTAGAACCTTTCAACCCCCCCCCTCCCTCTCTCCCTCTCGCTCCCTCCCGGCTCCCCCTCCCTTTCGTCCGCGGCGAAAATGCCGGGTGGGGGGGGGGGCGAGTTCCCCCGCTATGGCCTCTTTTGATTTGCGCTGTTGGATCCTTGTGATGACACGCTTTGTTCCCTGGCTCTGATCACTCCCACCGGCCTCACCTGCAGCTGCAGCCCTCCAGAGGCGCGCGGCAGCGGCGCGCGGGCCGGAGGGAGACGTGCGTCGCAGTCTGTGCACGCGTGCGCCAGCTCCTCCTCCGAGCAGGGCGGCAAAGAAACAAACGCGGGGCGAGCGCGCATCGCTATATTGCTTGTATTCCCCCATCTACAAAAGGCGTCGAAACGCACCTTTTTAATTATGAAGATGATTTAAATATAAACAAGCGGTAAACGTAGCGGTGCGCACTCTGCCCATAATTACAGCCTTTTTCCCAGTCCCTGATACGTGTTCGACAAGGTGACTGTGACTTACGAAACATCACTGCAATAAGTAGGGGTTAGTCCCTGGGGTTAGCCACTCACCTGCAGTAGATACTGTCTACTGTTCTTCACTGGCAGTATGTTTGATCCTTTCAGTCAGGCCTCCTGGAGGAAATGGAGTGAGGAAATTGAACTTTGACCTTCACCCGTTCATTCTTCCTTCCTCACATTCCCGCCGTAATTCAGTCGTTGCCGCACAACATTGAGCATCTCAAACGAACACCATGCATTCCGTCGACATGACAGGTCAGAAAAAGCCTATCGGTAATCACCGTGACCCTCAGACCATGTAATCTGGAAAATGTCGGCGCCTCTTAGCTCAGACTGTTATTCGCACTCAGGTGAACCACAGATGGACCTTTGCCAATTAATTTGTCTCGCTGCTAGAATGATTAAAAAAAACAACATGTCCCATGTGCACCAGTCAAGCCAGTACTGGGTTACTGTATGCCTCCAAGGAGATCGGAGATGTTTCTCTGAGCTTCCTTGGCCCGTGCGGGAATGTGGCCGTTCTCTTTGCCTAGCGGAGTATCTCAGACCGCCTGTGTGCGCACTGCGTTGTATAAAAGAAGCTAATGCATAAGTCATTATCTCCACGTCCTTCAGGGGGCCGAAGGGAACGGTCCGGATTCATCTGGCATCGAGCACGGAGCAGGGAAATGAGTGAGCTCATCGCTGCCTTCGGTTTTGCGAAGCCCCGCAAAATGAGAACGCCAGCGGAGCCTCTGGAGACTTTAAACGTACACAAATCAACAACATTCGGCACGCCTTCCAGCAAAGCTTTCCTGCAGATAATTAAAAACGTGTTATCATACGTTACAATATTAAAACTTGCTCTTGGAAAGCGGGTAACCCATTTTGCCCGCGCACCCTTTGTCCGCTCTTTGTCCTTGAGACGGAGAGTGCGCAGAGGCGCCGTGGGTTATTAGGCGGAGGCGAGAGCAAACAGGCCTGGTCTTCAGCAGGCAAGTACTCCGCTTTAGGGCTGGGTCTTATTATCTGGCTGTTTGGCCCAGAGGATGTTGGGGTGCTAGATGCAATCCCAATAACATGATCAGGGGCGCAGTCTTGGATTAGCCCGGTCTCACCGGAGAAGCGGTTCTGTTATCGGGAACCTCGGTTGACACCTCCTCCTTTAATCTCCAGCAGTGTTTTTTGTTTTTACTTCAGCCCTTTACCGTTTTTTTTTTCGCGATCTAACACCCCAATTAATAAATCGCGCCTCTTTTTCTCGCGTTCTTGCCTAATGCATTATTATGTGTGAGTTTGAGTGAATGATGCAGAATCGCATAAATATTGTGTTAACAATGGGAAGAGCCAACCAGCGGACAATAAACTGCTGTAATGTAGGCTTGTAATTGTTTAGTCCCACTGGGATTATTTGTGGTGTTTTATGCACTTTAATATCCTAGCTTTTTAGTCGTTAAGTTACAACAACAAAAAACACGCCAGTAGACTACATCTGCCCTGGGAACGGCCTGTTTTGGGACCATATTATAAAAGTAAATCCGACTTGCATTTCATACATTCAACCTCTGCGGATGACTTTTTATTAAAGCAATATCCACTATGGCATTTAGCTGAGGTCTGGGCCATGTTACTGCCTTTTCCGGATTGTTCTTGCATGCAGACAGTTACCTCACAGGCACTAGCAGGTACAGGGCAGACTGTAAAAGTGAGGTGGTGATGTTGGGTTGGGGGTTCAGATAAGAAGCTAAAAAGTTAATTGCTGTCTGACGGCTTGGCTCCACTGGCCCGGTAGTACCTGACCCACACAGACACATTCTGTAGGTGATTTGAGAGCCTGTCAGTGTTTATAACTCCTCCTTTTTCATGGATAGGGCACTAATGGCTCCTTGAAGAGCCATTATTTTACCCCTGTTCCTTAAGCCTTGAAAGCATCCCAAGGTAAACCACATAAAAAACATGTTAACTTGATTTTTTTTTTGTGGTAAAGCTTATTTTCAGCGACCGTGATTCTAAATTGCTTTCTGGTAACCTTGTTTCCGACCGCAGGACAGATCGGTACACAAATTAGACTTAACGTGAGAAAAGGTTTTAGCATTTGTCAGCTCCTGTTTGCTTATTGGATCAAGAATTTGAGATGCTACGGTTTCGAGGATTTGCTTTATTCTGTGTCAAGGGAGACAGAGCTTTTTTCTGGGTAGTGACATTCTCATCGTAGTGACAAAAGGGCCTTAGAGACAGTGAGATAACTTACACTTAACAGAATATTGGACAAAGCTTTTTACAGATGTTTAGAAATGCATTTGAAAGGCGTGAAGTTGAGTACCAAATGGGGTGAAGAGTTAAGTTTCTTGTTATGGGGTGATATATACTGATTCCCTGACCCTGCATCATATAAGAGCCAGCAATTAATTGTTGTCCCCAGTACCTTTGGTCTTAATCTCAAGAATCATATATTCTACTATGCTGAAACCTACACTACAAGGGCCAGTCAATAAAATTAAAATAAATAAAATAAATGAAATTTCATTTTGACCGTTTTTGTCATTCAAGATACTTGTATGATGTCAAAAAATTTTTATACTGGGCTCAGGAGGATATGAAACTAGTCGCCTCCATTAAGCAGGTTAATTTAAACCTTGATATTTCCAAACACTGTACTGTATGACCAAAGTCACATGATGACTAACTGGCAACAGCCACCTGGCTAATGCAGAGCCCCTCTTTCTATGAACCACAACAGCGTTGACTGCAACTAATCACTAAGGC
Organism: Synaphobranchus kaupii; assembly: GCA_029718625.1. Lineage (NCBI taxonomy): Eukaryota > Metazoa > Chordata > Actinopteri > Anguilliformes > Synaphobranchidae > Synaphobranchus > Synaphobranchus kaupii. The sequence continues at coordinate 100,388,663 of CM056377.1, read as the reverse complement.
TACTGATGATTCACAGACTGGGACCAAGTTCTGTAACGCCATCAACTCAGTCCCCCTCTCTCGTTCTCCCTCTCTCTGCCTTTTCTTCTCTCTGTCATCTCTCTCTCTTTCTCTCTCTCTGAGCAGCAAAGAAGACCTGTGCCACGACAGACTTTGCCTGTAAGAATGGGCAGTGTGTGCCGGCTCGGTGGCGGTGTGATGGGGAGCCCGAGTGCCCTGACGGTTCAGATGAAGCTGACTCCACATGCAGTAAGTGACCGACCACCCTGCGTCTGATCTGTATAACAAGCTGGCCAGTATTTAGGTTCAGTTCTCTTGCGTGTGTTTGTGCGTGTTACTGTGTACAGTATGTTTGTACTTGTTTTTATGTGCTTGTTTGGACATGTATAATTATTTTTGTTTGTGCATGTTTATACACCTACGTGCGTTTGCATGTTAGTACATGTTGTGTGTGGACCTGTGTTTTGATGCTCATGGTAATTGCATTGTTACTGCTGACAGTGGAATCTCCTCTTAGGAAATTAGCTTAGTCCCTGAACTGCCTATTTCTGTGTGGTTGCCTCTTCTATTAAACCATGACATGCTATGGGATAGATAGCTCGCTCAGTCAGTTCAGAGCAGGGAACTTTTGGCACAGTGGCTAGCAAAGATGTGCATCAGAAAAACAAATCATCTAAATGCATTTTTTCTCCAGAGCGGTGAGCAAGGCCTCATTGGGAGAGACAGATTCAGGTCTGTGTCTAAAAAAAGTACATGAATTTGCATGTCGCTGAAATTGAATCCGTTTCCTGGTAGTGATAATCAAAGTGACACGCTCATTTTGTATATGCGTGTGCAGGGAGGGGCTGGATAGCTGGAGTCTTGTTAATCCGGTTCCCTACTCCTACTCTACACACCAGTCCTAGAGATGTTACAGACAGGCCTCCAGGGAACGCCTTGTGGTTTTGGGGCTCTGTCATCGAGGCAAGCAGCTATTCAGGCATCCACCACGGTTTCTGGTGCCTGGTTACTGGTGAACAATGATGTTTCATTTCATTCTGGCCACGCTCATCGATAATGGCCTGTGTCTGCGCTCACCGCAAGCGTCTGATCAAACGTGCACCGGCGAACTTAGCAGGTTCCCAGTCTCAAACACAAATTTCTCCAGAGGAGCTGGGGGTCAGAATTATTGAACTTGCCGCATTCAAGACAGATTTCTCCATTTCAAGCTCTGTTTTTTTGTAGATTGCTTTAAAAATTGCATTCGGTCGTTGCCGGCTCCCTCAGAAATGTTTCATACGGTATGTGAACAAGGCCGTGGGGAACACTGTGGTCCACAGGAGCAGGGTTTCACCTTGTTGTGGTCCTTTTGTGAAGGACAGTAGAAGTGATTTATGGAAATAATATTCTGCCATTTGCTCATGACATGTTGTTAAACCAGTGAATTTGGAATTAAGTTCTAGGTGAACTGAACTATTGTAGCAGAACATAACAGCTACTCGGTAAAGAAAGCTGACTAATGGTGAGGAATGGCTCCCTGAGTAGACTCACAGTACCGTCGATGTCTTGATCTATTGCTTTGCCACAGAGGTCATTATGGGTGCATTAAAAAGTAATAAACACAGCCGTATGAACATGAATTTTGTGCTTGTCTTAAATGTATCCCTCTTCGGATCATGTGTTCGTGTAAATGTGAAAAATTGAGTGTGGCATCGTTGCCGTTGCAATGCAATTCATTCGTGCAATAAAACCTTTGGCTGTTGTAGTTTCCCCCTTACCCTGGGGCCCCTGACCCTGTATAACAGAAGACCACGTGTAGTCAGCATAGTAGACAGAAGTGTTTGTGTAACAGTTGTAAGCAGGTGTGTTTCCCACATTTCTAACAACTCAATTGGCTTTGCTGGATCAGTGCTGAGTTGGCCTGAACTGTGATTAATCTGAAATCACTTATCGAGGGGAGAGCTGTACTGTACGACCCTGTCTGAGCGACTGGAGGGATGAGTCATCTCCGCTAAGGCGAGGGACACAAGCCTTGCGCCTACAACACGTGCCGGTCCCCAGGTGTGGGGGAATGATACGCAGTAATCGAAGCGGAGTATCGACCGGGCAGCACTTATCAAATTAGTGTCGACACCAGAGCCATCATGTACAGTAGGTCCGTGCCTGGCAGAGAACTGCATCATTACATCACCTTCAAGAGTCACCATTTAAATTATGCTTCAGCTTAAAGGAAAGCTGTCAAAGGATTGTCGTTATGCTTGCTGTTTTCTTGCTAGGGGAGTATTTAGTGTTTTTTTCTCCCAGGTTCTAGTTCACCCTGATATGCTAGAGCTGTGGAGTGTAAAATGAGTGGTCTGCCTTGAGGTAGTGGCTGGCATTTAATATGTTTGCCCTGAATGCATATGTTTCCATTGTACCACTTGCTTGAGTCATTTGCTGTACTAAGGGCTTTGTAACTAGTTTTATATCTGGCCAGATATCAAAACTTACTGTTGCATGTCTACTGTTATTAATTTTTTCTTGCCTCCTAAGATGATTCTGCTGGATATTGATCCTGCTTGCTCTGACTTTGATGTCGGACTTAAGTATGGGCTGACTTTTCTGCTCAATCTTTGCCCAGACAAATGACATGACATGCTGTACCTTGATTAGTCTGCAATTAGCTCTCCATCTGTCCTCTCCAATACCTTAAAACAGGACATTTTACCCCCACACTCCCCACAGAAGCATAGTCAGCGAAATAATGCCTCTGATGAGATCAATGTCCCTCCACAGGAGTCGATGTTTGACCCTGAGGGTCAAGACCCTAAAAATCAGATTAAGTCTAGGCTTCAGATAGTGAGTGAGGAGCTTTGGTAACGACGCATTTCAAAGTGAAATGGATCAAGATTGTTTGGCGACAGACATTTTCACGTGCTTACTTGTGGATTTCTGGCGGTGTTTGGGCTGTGTGCCCCGGCTGAATTGGCTTTAGAGGGGGCTGTCCTGGTCCAGTTAGCCCTGTCGCCAGCCTTGCTGGCCTGGTGTTAAAGAGACGCGAGAGGCTGCGTGTGTTTGGGGGCAGGTGAGGGCCGGCTCTGCTGGGCAGGAGGCAGTGGCAGTTAGGACACTGATGCGGACTGACAGCCGAGCGGGGCTCTACGGCAGGGGCCCAACTCCCCCAACAGTCCCGCTGCATCGGGGAGGGAGCAGAGACATTCACTGACCCTGGGACAGTATCCACTACCAAGTACTGTGAGCGTTAAGAGCTTCTGTTACGGACAGAGCTTCCGAGCGCCAGGATGGGTACAATCAGAATAAGGGTCCGTTCTGCTGACCCTGCCCATTTGGTCGCAGGCATTTATCAATTGGAGAATCTCATTAACAGCTTTCTGCTCGAGGACACGTCTCCACAACACGCAAGGGCAGTTTGTTCCAAACACTCTGCCGTGGAATTTCATTTTCAGCCCCTTCTTGTGTTCCTCCACTTCACCTCCTCTTGTCCTCTGATCCATGTTATGCTGTCAAGCTTTAAGTGAGTTCTCTCACCACAGAATTCACGCTCAAATCCAAGCCTGAATTATCAAACAGAAAAACAAATCTGTCCAACTTTTCAGACACAGATTTTTTCTGTAAGTCGCAAAACTTTGTTTCGATGGGTTGCGCAACATGTGCAGTCTCCTGCAGCATTAACTCATTCAACCGATGTAATGTTACATTTACCAGGAATTCCCATGGTCTCAGTGGGATGTATATGTCGCATTTACTGTGCATTGATCTTAACCCAAGGAGATCACCTCAGGTTTCTGTGACTCTATGATTCAGTTCATCTTTAAACTCTTGAGGTGCAGTGTTTACCTTTTTTTTGCAGTTGGGCAAACTCAAAACGGAAGATGAAAATCACCTTATTATTACAGACCACAGTAGTTTTGCTAGTTAATTATTAAGAATATGAAGGCAGGTTTCAGTCAGATGCGCTGGATGGGTTCAATTTCATGCTTGACGCCGTGGTTACCGGAGTAATTTCCCTTGTGGGCAAACTGCCGAACTGCACCAGCGGGGCTCCAACCCCCCAGTCCTGGCCCCAGACGCCTGCGAGGGATTCCCGAATAGACCTCAGTGTCGCCTGATTACTGCTGAGCCAAGCCATTAGCAGCAGCATTTGAATTTGCTTTATATCAAAGCTGGTTTCCTTCACACCGCTCAGGAGCTGATTCTGCAAGAGGAGGAGCTTAGCAGCTGACAATAAAATGTTCCCCTGTGTGAGTTCTAGAAAATTCAGAAAAAAACGTATTTTTTTTTTCCTTTTTCTTCCTAACACGTCTAAAGAGACTAAATCTAATTTAGCCTTGTCTGAATTATGGAGTATATCCATGTTTAACCCTTGTGTGGTGTTCGTGTTTTTTTCTCACCCAGTGTTTGTGGGTCTGGTGGACCCACAACATTATTGGGTTTTTAAAACAATAAAGCCATAACAATTTACGTAAAAATACTTCACAGATATTGACTTTATCTCAATTACAAGCAATATAGACAGCATATATGGTTAATATTGACCATTTACCTCTGCTAGATCACATTTATCAATAAAAGTGATATTTGTTTTTTGTGATAAAATGTGATTTTTGTGTTCTTTTACATGTTCATCACAGAAAATAAGCCCAGGCCAATGAGTCTGAGGTTGAAAAAATGATGAATTGTATAATTTTTCTTTTAGTAAACATTGAATACGGGTCCAACAGACCTGAACACCACACAAGGGTTAATTCAAAAAAATATTACGGAGTCAGTCTGAAAGGAAATCTTTTGTGGCTGAGTGAAATATTGAAGTTTCAGGTATTGAATAAACAGCTTTGTGTGTGACTTTTTATTTAATTTTTTGTAGCGTGAGTGATGCCTCAGATGTGTTCATCAGTGTTCACTGATTGAATTTTTTATGATAAGGAACCTGTATTTCTCAATTATGAAGAAATACAACATGTGTCAGGTCTGCCTTTGAAAGAATATCAAATGAACAGGTCTAGATATGGAGTGATTTGGACAGATTGGCACAGTTGATTAAATCATGGCAAGGGCAAGTGGATGCACTTCAAACAGTGACAGGGAGTGCTAGGCAGTAGGCGGATTGTTACTGATGTCTATTGCAAGTAATTGCCAGCTTTTAACAAATAACAATTTTGCAGCTCTAGCAAGCTGTGAGCACACATTGAAGCTGCTTAATCTCCAGATAAATCAAACGAAAATATGCCCTAGTAACTACTGAAATCAACCTAAGAGCACCGGCCTGTCCAAGAATAACTATTCACAGTTCTGTTGTTTGGGTCAGTTGTGTATAGTTTCGCTAACTCACTAAAGAACTTTGATAACTTCTCTATCTTGTGTAATTGGCTGTGGCTGAAAGTTTAAGTATTTCATTTTGTGGCTCATTCCCTCTGCCCTGTGGTGCCGCTACCTCTCCACAGATGATAATAACATAACATTCATTCTGCTGTACCTCTTCTCAGCCTGCTCCATATGCTCTGGTATTCAGTTCTATATTTCCCATAAATAGTTTATGATACGGTACTCTTATTTGCTTTTGTGTTCTTTCTATCGTACTGCGATTTATTAAGTAGTGTGGAGATGAATCGAACAATCTGACATTTAACTTGGGTAAAAATACACGTCTTGAAATGTACTGTAGGCAGCAGGTTGTAAATTGTGATGCTGATAATAACTCGAACACTTAATATATTGACTCCACGTCCATATTTAATAAATCTTTTGGTCAAGTCTTGGTTAACAAAGACAAAAGGTCTGTAAACATATTTACATTAATTGTGGTCAAAGTACTGGTTTAATAATTACGATGATTTATAAAATATGTGAAATGTAATGTGAAAAAAATCATAATAATTCCAAGATTTTGGAGTTCTGTATTTGGATATTCTGTGTTCTGTGTATCTAACGCTGACATTTTTGTGTTACAATTACTGCTCCATGTTTGATGTTAAGTGTCATTTTGACTATGATATTGATCTGTGAAAAACTGAACAGTCTCTGGAACTGTGGCCTGGAAAATATGTCTTTTAATACGGCTGTTATGCATTTCAAAATAAATCACAGATAATCATGGATAATAACCTAATACTGTCTCATTTTCTCATATCTCAAGCTTCTGCACTGTACTCGGCATATCATTTCCATCATTAATCACTATTTAGCTTCTTTTGAGATTTAATTACTCTTAATTATTACTGACATTGACGCTACAATAGAGGGCTTTTACTGGCCACGGTGGGGTGGTGCCACACAGCTCTTTCCCCTGGAGCAAGCTTTAATTGATGCTGCTCCAAAATCCACTGTGCCCGGTCTGCCTGTCCTGGCAGCATTCAGCCTGGTCAGGAGCCCACTGAGAGGCGGGTTTGTTCTGGGGCACCACATCGATTGTGCATGGACAGAACTTATAAATTATTTAACACATAGCCCGGCGAGTGTTTAATGTCACCTCCAGAAGTTTTGTGAGGAAGCCGACAGAACGAAAGCCAAACTTTTAAGAAGCGCTTGGATTCGGAGAGCCTTCGGAAATCGAAAGTGTGGCGCAGAGCCCACAGAAGAAGAACTTAAGGACAGGCTTTTCAATCGCGTGGTATTGCTTTTTAAACTGAAACGGAATTTTCCGTTTCGTTTCATTCCGCAGAGTATTTATCATTCCGCATATTTGTTCATGTATTTTTGAAACATGAACACGCCCAGCGCCTCCCGAATTTAGCCTTCTCCCATGCATCTGCCTTCAGTGTGGTATACTCTAATGAGTGGGGGTATTGTCCCTCTCTTTATCCACAGTGAGGGGTGCTGGCACTGCCCTTTCAAGTCTGGGTCTGGTCACTCCCACGGGGCCCCACACTCCCAAGCCAGTAGCTGTCTCCAGTTCTCTGACAACATGAGAAGAACCACTTGATTCTTGAGTTTTCTTTCCAGCTGATGCGATAAAGCGCCGTTTACAAATATGTCCTCTCTCTCGTGCTTGCATGTTCACTTTGACGCAACCTATGCCGAGGCAACCAGAACATACAAACATAGATAACTAGAGCAGACATGCGATATTTGTGCTTTTTAAAATACAGTATCTTATTAGTCATGGTTTTATGTCTGTTAACTGTGTGAAATGGCATGCGCTATAAGATGGTGTCAGTAACATTGTGTACAAAGTGTCTCAGGAATTAATTTGATATGTATGAGCGCGTGGGTGTACCGTGTTCATCAAAAATCACTGTTTGTCCAACCTGCCTTCTCAGTGTCCTCAAAGACCTCCTTATTGGTTCAGTATATATTACACATATAGAACCTATGACACCAGCCATGTAACTGATGTGTTGTTGTCATTAACCACGTGTTAATCAGGTAGAGATGTCTTTTTGTGCTCAGCGCATCCATTGTCACACTAAACAATCCTAAAAAGGATCTGACAAAGTGGCAATTTTCTGAAATGAGTGATTGGTGGCGTGACATGGTGCCTCTCGCCTGGCTATAAAACAGATTCACTGAATCCCAGCTAGATTAATGGTCAGCTGTGTTCGTGATTTAGCACCTGTCCACCCTCCTTGAGTGACACCAGGGAGGCAGAACTCTCCTGTCCATACAAAGCATCATCTGCCCCAACATTCCTCATGGCTTCAGACTGAGCAATGCATGTCTCCCTCAGACATGGGAAAGAAGAGTGTGCAGTCTTGCTATTTCTCAGTCATTGCTCACTATCTACCCCCTATATAGTGACAGCTACATATTAATAAACACCTAGCAAGTCAATGGATGTGCTAATCATAAGGAGCCTTGATTAGAAATATAATTAGATGGGTATTAACGAAACACCGCCCTGTCACATATCTTGGAGCAAATTAAGTCACAAATTGAGGCTTGCCCCCTATTTGATGTCTTAATTTGTCATGTGGTGAGCTTTCTTCAATTGATTTAAAAGAAGAGATGGCAACAGCGTTTTCTCTACAAAGCACCGCTGTTCAGTTACCACAAAGACTGGAATGCAGCAAATTAGTATATAGCAGAGCACCATCTGAATACATTAGTCTGCGTGTTGATTTAATCTGTGAGGAGATGCGGAGCATAATGAAAGTAAATGGGATGCTGGGCCAGGATGACTAATGCATCCCATAGCACGTTGACACTAGGAGATGCTTCTTAAACCAGAGCAAGTAATGCTTTTTTCCCCCTCGTAATTAAAAGTCGTTCATGTAATGTACTAAACTCAGTTAATTCAAAGTATTCTGCAGGGCAGAATAGCATTTGCTGCATTTTACATAATGTGACCCTGATGTCTCCCTCGACCGTAACCACGGTTCTATGAGTTCCGGATGACCATTAGGGGTCATGGTCACTCGAGATCCTTTCAGGGGCAAGAAGGGTTTTGAGGACGTCTGCATCAACGTGCCCTCTATTTATAGAGGAAGTGACGTCGTCACGCGGAGGTCATGGCCACGACGAGCGGGTGGTATAAAAGTCTCGAATGCATCCGGCTTCGAGAGAGTACACTCGCAAGCCGTCGACCCTGACGGTCGAAGGAACGAAATGTAACCCTTTAATATCACGCTCCGTTTTCCCCTGGAATTTAATGCAGAGATTCACACAAGTCCATGTGTGCAATACATATATTAATGATGGCGGCTCAACGATAAATATTCCTGCAGCGCAGGTGAATGTTCTGGATTCATAATTGAAGCCAATCCTCTATGCTGTTATGAAATAAAAATGTACTATTTCAGTTTGGGGCCATGGAAGCTTAAGAGTGCAAACATTATTTTTTACATCTCGGTTCAAACCTTGAATAAATAGGAGCTTAATTCCCTTGGGCTATAACTGGCATTACACATAGAAAGATTCTCATTTTGGTGGATGTCAAATGAAGGTTGACCCCATAGTATCAGAGAGGAAAATTAATAACTGTTTAGATGGCCACTGGCATGGAATGCACAGTTTAGCCCTTATTCATACTACAGTGTCATGTGCAGTAGTGCCTTGATCGCATCCAATTTTGAAGGTTGAGAAAGATGAGTAATGTGTGTTGGAAGATAATGGGGACAGTTACCCTGAAGTGATTTCATGTATTTGATCCATGTAACCCACCTAAAGCTCATCACAAGATACAGCTTTGCACATAAAAGGAATTATAGAAAAGGTAGGCACCATTAAATTAAAAGGCAGTGGGCCATTGATCTTAACAGTTATCTTAATATTTTTTTTGTTATATGCTTCCACAAGGTGTCTGTTTCTCTTATCTTTGGAGCTAGTAATCTGGAATGAAAGAACTGAAATCTCAAACCAGTGTGTGGAATGTTGCCTTTTCTCCTGTAAAGCGTGCTTGTAGAGGCACACAGTATATGCTTTAACAGCGAAACCTTTAAATTAAAGACTTGGTATAAAATGTTTTACATCAAAATATGCTCAAACAGTTGCAGTGATAAGATTCTGAAGGAGTTTTGAAATGCATTCTACAAGCATTCCTTTTGTCCTTTTCCCTTTACAACAAGGATTTTATGTCTACCTCTGAATGTTTTTGAACTGAACATTCTTAAAATTGACTTAAAATCTTGGGAGACTTGCAGTAAGCTCAGAGGAACATGTAATTAAAGCTCGTCTGAGTTTATTGACTTTTTGGCACGTGGGAATGCAGCCATGCGTACAGCTGTGTTGTTTATGCGTTTGCTTTCTGTCTGCGTGCGCGATTGCCGGCTACTCGGACCATGTCGGGATGTGGGGATTTTTTTCATGTTTGAGCGTAATGGCCCTCAGGTGACTAGATGCCCCTGTCCCTGTGACCTAAGCCTGGGGTCCCTTCATTGATATTCCAGCGTCTGTGACCTGGATTTGACCCTTTTTTCTCTTTTCAGGCAGCGGATCACACAAGCGGGAATCTGTTATCCAGTCTTTCGGCTGATTTATTATTCAGTGTGTGGGGTGTGTTTGTGTTAGCGTAGCCTAATGAAGCAGTAAATCTCATTCCGCCTTACATTATTTGAGCATTTGTGCAATTTCGGCTGGGGAGGGAAGGCACACTTATTAGCGGCCCCTGACACACTCTCTCGCGCCTCTTGTGCCTGGCCGGCTGCGATCCCAGCCCCCTTTGTCAAGGCAATTGCTCAGAGAGACAGCTTAGTGGGTTGAAAGACTCAGTGGTGGAGAAAGCTGCTGGAGAGAAGCAAAAGTCTTGTGTTTCATTGATATGACTTACTATGCTGCCCCTCATTCTAGTGCATGTCACACTGAGCGTGATAAAAGTTTGTAATGCTTGTTGAAAGGCTGCCGTTATTATATTCATCATATTCCCCTGGTCACAGGCTGTGGCTCACGGCCGTAATTCAATTATGTTAATGCTGGGCCATCTTCTATTTATTATTATCACATTACTCTACATTTTAATTGATTGTTTGTTGTTGTGGCTTTGAAAACAGCAGTGCAGTTTGTTTCTTCTTTTGGGGATTAACTGTCTTTCAGTTGAGCCAAAATGTAAATTCCACCATTTTCCACAGCCTGAATTATGTAGATTGTGTACATCTCTTGGCAAATATTTCAGGTACAGTGGGTTGACATATGATTAATTTAATGTATCAGGGCTTGATGGAGATTTATGTGACCTACATGGCATCAAAGGGGTTTGTTGGCTTATTTAAGAATGCTTTTCTTGAAGCCAGCTGCCATGTTGTCTCAGTCAATTCTTATTTAATTATTGTTCTTCTTGTGATGGCAATAATAATAATAATAATAATAATAATAATAATAATAAATTCATTAACTTTATACAGTGTGTTCAAAGCAATTCCAAAAAAGGGCAGAAACAATTGTAAAAAGCAGTGTAATGTATATAAATAGGTTACAATAAAAATGTATATGGAATATACGTATGTATAAAATGTACAGTGCTATGGAGATTTAATAGTGTCTGGGCATTTCTTATGAGCTCAGGTAAGGCATTCCTTGCTCACGGAGCCCATATATTGATGCACCTAGAAACCAGTGTGTTCTGGCCAAAAGTGTAATTATATTGCATGCATTTTTTGTTCTGTTTAAAAGCCTAGCTACTGAGATGCAGTAAGACCTGATCATTTAGATCAAAATTCAGAGCATTACAGTAGTATAGTCTAGAACAGATGAATACATGGCTTTCTCTGTTTCACCAAAAGGTCAAAACCGCTTAATTTTAGCTATAGTTCTGAGCTGAAAGCAGTATGCCTTGGTAAAACAAATGTTCCTCAAATCCCAAATCTGGGTCAAAAATAACACCAAGGGTTGTGGACTCTCTTTGTCACTTCATATGAAATAGGCTAGATCCTACAGTAGCCTATGTTGTTAACCTATTCCTCCTTAAGGAAACATTAGGGCTTTTACTCCAATGGCAATGGTATGAATGACAATCAGATGGTGGCCCCTCATCACCACCTTTACCCTCAACAGCAGAGTTATGGCATTACAGAATCAATCATTCCTCAGTTGTTTCAACATGAAGAACCACAGAGGCCTGCCTGTGAAGTGTGGCTCCTGCTCTGCGTGTGAAAAGTAATTAGGAGAGCAGTTAATCTAAAAACCATTAGCATAAGGATGGCCTTTCCCAGCTCATCAAGGCCACCTCTCTGTAGACAAGGGGAGAATAGCAAAGCATACATGCCCAGCTGATGTCATATTCGGAAGGCCTCCTGCAGCTCTCAGCCTGCCGTGTGTCGTTTGTACGCTGGCTCTCTCATGTTGAAATAAACTCCCCTCACAGCAGGACTTCATCCCTTGAGGTAAGGGTATTACATAATCAGAATTTTCCTATAGAGGGTCAAGCCCAGTGAGCTACCTGTGTAGTGAATTCCGCTCAAGCCATTGAAAATAAACACCGCTATTTGAATCGCTGTATCGTATCCTATATTGTCGCCATGGAAAAGGAATACGCTTCACGCTTCAGCCCTGCATGCATTTGTGTGTGTGTGTGTGTGTGTGTGTGTCTGCATGGGACAGACTGTAGGAGGCCCATGGGCACAGCTGGCCTGTATCCTGAAACACCCCCTGCAGATCATGTGCAGTAAGGTGGAAGCCGTTCTCCATGGCATGGCCGCACTGAGCTCCAGAGGGACCGAATCAGTGCTAGACAGGATGCCATTCCCTCTCACTGGCCCAACCACTCGCACTGCGTAAACACCAGCTACAACATTCAATGTCTGCCTGTCAATCGGAAAAATACTGGTTTGGACTCTGGTTCTTAACTCAGGTGGATACAAAATAGTGCTGAAGACAGAATTGTGTAGTATTTATTTAATATCCGTTATCTTGACTGGCCAGCCACCCAGTGACATTCTGTTGCTTCAATCTGTGCTCTATCATGAGAACTGCATTTCTCCACTGCTCCAGTCAAAGTACTGTACCAGAAGAAGAGTCGGGTCCTCCAAGGCCACGTGGGTTTGATTCTGAGGTTGACGTTTCTCACATTGCCTGATGTTGTCTGGCCTCGACGCTCCTGGCAGTGCTCCCTACTCCTCTTGGTTTAGTGAGCACACTGTCCTGCTAACTGTCAGCTGCTTTCTCACTGTCTGGGTACGTAAGTGCATACTGTATGTCTATCATTGCACACCCACTCTGGCGTACTTTTCCCTTATTAGTCCCTGAGAAGGTCAACCGCGTGTGGGACAGGGACGATGCAAGTGGATTCTGAGCCAGAATTGATCCGTGAAAGCTGTCAGACACAGAAAGAACATCAAAGCGAGATATTATTGATGGGTATATTGGCACCTTTTTGGAGGTACTCTGCAAGGGCAGAAAAAAATTACAACAAGCAGCTGAGACAGAATGCTTACTCAGGCTGGGAGGCTTCAACGGACTTCTACGAGACAACCTTTTCTGCACCTTTCGTTATCCTTTTCCCTCCCAGGAAAATGTCATCCCTTCAGCGCCGGTGCGTGCTCGCCTGTCTCCAGTGGCTGTTTTGCAAAAGATTCCATGACTGACTGAAAGCTTTTGTTCAGCCAGCGCAGCTTTTCTAAAAAGTTCACCTTACAAACAGAGCAGCAGATGGGTACTTAATGAGAGCTGGCACAGAGGACCACAGGGACCAGTGGGTATCCCATCACACTTAATAAAAGCGCCGCAGACGGGCCAGTCACAAATCCCACCCATTCCGTGATAACATCAATTGATTATCGGTTGATTATTTAATAATCAAGGCAAAAATACACTTGAACCTGGGCACCGTCGGCGTTTCGCATTGTTTCGCTTCAGCTGTATCATTTTGAATAACGCTTGGCGGTATGTGATAGTCATTCCTGCAGTAGTCAAGTCAAGTCAAGTTTATTTGTATAGCACATTTCATACACTAGGCAACTCAAAGTGCTTTCAAGTAGCCCTAGAGCAGCTCACCGCAAGCTTTCATCAAATTCCAGTACAGAAAGGAACAAATTATCTCCACATTATAGATATTTCCCAATTAGAGCCATTCAGTGTTTTTTGCCGGTCGCCCTCATGGGGTGGTGGGGGACGCAGGGCATTGTGCGAGGGCGGGAGGATTCTAAATAAAGAGAAGACAGCGGTTTTTCCCAAGGGAGAGAGGCAGGGCACACACAGTAGCCTATCAATATAGGGACAGCTTCCTCAGTGGGGGGTATGAAATGCATAGGGCGCGTTGGAGTAGATAAGGCCCCGTCTCTCTGGGGGGGCACCAGTATCTCTGGCAGCAGCCAGGGCAGCTCATACACCACTCTGCACACCGACACACTGTCGCCCTCCCCCACCTCCCACCCCCTCATTCTCAGCCCGCAGATTTAATACAGAGCTGAGATACGGGAGACGGCAATTCATCCGTTCGGTTGAGGGAGCAATAGCTGAAATGGGATTGAGGAATTCTTTCATTTTTACGTGCGCCCAGAAATATTTCAAGCTCCGCATCAGGTAAGAGGTTGTGTCAGCTTCAAGCTTTCCTCGGAATTATTTGTGGCGAAACTGCCGAGCCAAGAAGGCCGCGCTTCAGCCTGCCACGCAGACAGAAGGGGACGGTCCCTTCAAGGTGATTTGGGCAGCTCGGGATCGGTGAAACGAGGAGGTTTTCATCGGGTCGTGACACTGTAAATATAAAAAAAATGATACCGGCGGTATTGATTCGTAGGCTCGTTGCCAGGCTGTGGGAAGCAGAGATGTATAATTGACGGGGCTGCATTTCACATCAAATGCATTGTAATCTAGGATCTGTTCCCACATCTCAAACTCGAATGGATTGTGAGGGGGGGATGGGAGTGACGTGTGTGTGTGTGCGTGGAATGGGTGTAAAGTCTGCATTTGATGTATTATACACCACTTTCATTGAAGAAACTTATAGGCAGGGAAATAAGAAAAGCGGCCTGAGCTGATAAACGTTTTTCGCAGGGAAAATGTCCGGCGTGCACGTTTCAGGTTGGAGTTGACTGGAAAGTCGATATGATATCCACAGGTGGCGTTTGGCCCGATGGCGGTCACTGAAGTGTGTCCCCCCCCTCCTCTGCTCCAGGTCGACAGACGTGCCCGCCCGAGAAGTTTGACTGCGGAGGCCACGCCGGCAAGTGCGTCTCGTTGTCGTGGCGATGCGACGGCGAGAGGGACTGCGAGAACGGAGAAGACGAGGAGGCGTGCGCCGCGGGTAGGTGTAACTGCCGTCAGGCCAAGAGGCCCTGTTTGCGCCGCAGAGAGGGTTACCCCTGTCTGCCTCCCATCTGGTTTGCGGATGGGGTACTCCTGTATGCACTGAGGCATGATACAAAGAAGAAGGTGAGGCATTTCTTTTGCGAGGTGCGCCACCCGCCAAATAGACCCGTCTTTGTCTTTGTGGGCGTATCTCGTGTCGCATCTTCAAAGGCGCTGTCTCCTGCGGTGACATCACCTTGATCAATTTTCCAGGCACTGAGACAGAGGTAGGGCAGCGCTGACACTTTGAAAGCCTCGGAAACATGTGTCTGTTTGTAGTAATAATTCCATCTCTGACATGGCTGCGAGACGGCGCGTTCTTTCATCATAGCGATAGGCCAAAGGAACACTCAGGGCTGACAGCCTGCGGCGCGTTTCCGCATTCACTATCGCAATCATAAAATACAGTATTGATTTCCTCTTTCTGTGACCCAAACCTCTATTGATTTCCCCCCACGTTCCCCTGATAAGCAGATATTATGCATCATACATTTGCCCCTTTCACGGGAGCTCCGCGGCTACAGATTCATAATAAACATCGCTGCGATCCACAGCGCCTTGGAGAAAGCTAAGAATTCCTCCCGCTTTTTTTCACTTGTACTATCTTTACACTATTCCGCCTAGCGGTGCAGGTTTCAGTGCCTGCCTCTGACCTCAAAGGCGCTCAACGGTACATGGCCCTTCTGTTGATTTCGCAACTGCATGGTTGTCCTGGAGCCAGTGTCTGTGATACAAGGGAAAGGCCTGGCTCACTTCTATGTGATAAGTGCTGCAGGGGCCTTACTGCACATACTAAAACCAGATCTAATCTGTTATACCTCTCCCCTTTACTTTTAATGTCTCTCTCTCCTGCATCCCCAGTCAATCTCAGCACTACCACCAGCCCCCTCTCAAAGCCCACACTGCTTCATTTGTAATGTCGCTTTAATTATGAATGTCTCGCACGGTTTTGGTTGTGTATACAACTAAAGGTTGTATTTCTTACTCTCAGCCTCACTGGGCTATTATTTCCTGTTCCCTTTTGTGATTTCTTTTTTAAAATTTTATTTCTCCTACTGAAAATTCATTAACTCAATATATGTAGAACCTCCCAGAAGACATTCTGCTGTGCCCTCATGCTCTCCCTGTTAGCCTGAATTACCTCATTTTAATCCTTCATCAGCTCTGAAAAAAATAACACATCATAATCAATGCAGTCTGCAGACCACAGGATCAAGTGTTTCATCAGTCATTGAGGTACTGTAGGGTTCAGAAATGCACAGGCTCTCAGATAGGCCTTATGGTCCAGGTGCTTGTAGGCGTGTGTTTGACATTTGTGGGCAGAAACATAATACTATATCAACAATGTTAATTTGTCTGTAAAAATAATATTAATAAGCACAGTTTATTTTTTTTGTCTCATTTGATCAATCAAACTAAGTCTGTGCGCTGAGAACCTTTTTCTTTTTTTGCTTCTTTGTTTTAATTATTGAAACCACCTTTTTCTATTTTTTTATTTTATTGAGAAAGTAAACATTAGATACAGTACATTTATAGAACTGGTTTACTTAATTGAGGAGGAGCCTTACACTTTTGAACCATTCTGTTGCTGAACTGAACCGGGAAACAAGAACCATATACACTGCCTGGCCAAAAAAAAAGTCGCCGTTGCACCCGTCATGCATAGTGCCCACTGTACAAGCCTCTGGAGGCAGTGTTATGATCTGGGGTTGCTTCAATTGGTCAGGTCTAGGCTCAGCAACGTTATGCAGCAATAAAATGCTGAGACCTAAATGCACTGAATGACCAGGTTATTCCATCAATGGACATATTCCAGGACGACAATGCCAAGATTCATCGGGCTTTGATGAAAGAGTGGTTCAGGGAGCATGAGGAATCATTTTCACACATGAATTGGCCACCAGAGTCCTGACCTTAACCCCATTGAAAGTCTTTGGGATGTGCTGGAGAAGACTTTACGGAGTGGTTCGACTCTCCCGTCGTCAATACAAGATCTCGGCCAAAAATGAATCAAACTCTGGACGGAAATAAATGTTGCGATGTTGCATAAGGTTGTCGAAACAATGCCACGACTAATGCACGCCATAATCAAAGCTAAAGGCGGTCCAACGAAATATTAGAATGCAACTTTTTTTTTGGCCAGGCAGTGTATATTACATCAATATTACACTGAGCTCTGAAGAGTATTTACTTCTCTCCACTTCTTTAAAGGGCTATTCAATTATCTGTGCTACATAGTTCTAATTATTCGCAGGAAAAAGACAAAGGCTCAAATAGTTTCATCTGAGAAATGAATGGTTAATTAATGGTTAATTGCATATCAGGTTCCTCCTTCTCCTTCCTTCTATTGAATACATATTTAAAGAACTCCAGGCTGACTCCGTCTTTCATTTGAAGTCAGAATGCCTTAAGACAATATTAATATTAATGTTTGTATATATTAGAGAATACATAAGCAATTATAGTTAATGTATTTTTTTATTATAAAATGCACGGCGAAATTTGATGAAACATCTACGTCAACATATTAGTATAAGTATTATCCTTTTCTACATGGGCTCTGTGAAACAGTAACCAAAGGGAAACTAGACATCTGAAAGAAAACGAAACTCATGTATATTATATGCAGTACGTGTTAAACAGTAAAATAAAAACACTTGTTCCTCCGCTTGCCTTCATGAAAGAGTGAATGCATGTGTTTTTCCCAGAGAGAGGAAGTGTGACACTTCAAACACACAGCCTCACGCTGGGCTGAGAAGTGGACTCAAGCGGGTCCTCTTCATCTGTCCGCACACGCATACGCACGCACACACACTCCACACGGCAGAGCTTGTCCTCGCTGTCTGCCCGTGCCTTCGCAACAAGGCACAAATTACAGAGGGTGGGGGTCATTTTAATATATTCAAGGGAACGCACACAATTTCCTTCCCAAGAACCAGCCCCCATTGTCACCCTGCATATTAAACATGGATTGGCCTCCGAAAAGCCTGGCAAGGGAGGCTTGTGAATACAATACAATACAATACAAAAAAAAAAAAATATTATTCTCTCCCTCTCCACCTCAGCTGATGTCTGGTGAGCATACTGGCGCAAAATGGCTGCTGTTGCATCACCCAGGTGGGTGCTACACATTGGTGGTGGTAGAGGCGAGTTTCCCCCTCATCATTGTAAAGCGCTTTGAGTATCTAGAAAGGCGCTATATAAATGCCATGCATTATTATTATTATTATTACAATACAATACAAAAAATACAAAAAATAATACATCCCGTCGCTGAAGTGTGTGCCCCTCCATGGAGTGTTGCCTCAGCTCACTTCCTGTTCAGGCAACCACCAAAAAACTCCCTGTACTCCTCCTGTCTACCTTCCTGACCCCCCCCCCCCCCCCCCCTCCCCCCAGACTGAATGGCTGCTGAATTGAACTTTAATCACATTTGCTAATAGGTGTATCCATATGCTGAATTATACATGCCAAATCCACCTGCAGAGACTCTGATTAACATTAAAAAGCCCTCTGAAAGTTTACAACCTTAATCTGTGATAATGTGCTCTCACTTATACGTTTGCGCTCCTGGGGCCGAGCACTTGGGATTGTGAGGGGAATTAGAGGCCACTGTAGTTGTACGGGAGAGAGGCGGATCATCAAACATGACGTGGAATATGGTTGGGCCGGATGAACTAAAATATCATTTGAATAGAGTAGTGCTCTTTTGCTGGCGCATCATTTATCGTCACAAATGGGCTATTCCTGGACGAGTTATTTCCAAACGTTAGCTTCAGCATCCGTTTCTTTTCTCACAGCTGAGCTCAAGAAACACCATGAAACGCAATCTTCTCCATCTGATGCAGTTTATACAGCCTGCTCCCAGGAAGTCAGTTGTTAACTTTAAAAAAATAAATAAAAAAAAGGTTCATTTATTGGTTTTGAAGACAATTGCAACCAATTTTGAGAGCAATTTGTCAGGTGCTGGTTGTCTGGATTTTTCTAAAGTGGATTTCTATGCATATCCTTTTTGTGGAATGAACTGACAATCGACTGCCAGGACTTTATTAACCATGCTACCATCTGTTTCTAAATTGGACGCATTGTGAGATAGTGGTATTGCAGTATTGAGCAAGAGTTGTAGTATTAAGACCCATAACTAATTGCAAGGAGCGAATCTCAGGTATCTCTCTCTGTCTCAGACCCCTTGTCTCATGCAAAATCTTTTCTAGGAATTAAGACCTTTGTTTTTAAATTGGATGGTCACTCTATGCTGTATTAAAGAAAAACTGGTACCTATTAACTCAACTAGGAATTTGTGAGGATTGATTTCTTCTCTATTGCAGTAGGCTACATGGTTCACTGTTCCTGAATTTGTCAATAAGCCTTTGTCTGAAATGCATACTGTGTCTGTGAACTATGTGAACTATGTGAGTGTGTCTATGCACATGTATGGCAGTGGTTGCTAGCAGTTTGATAATGACCAGCAAAAATTGTTGAAGTAAATCTGGGGAGATGGCCTCAGGCTATGTCTGCTCATACCTGACTGAAATGGGAACGGATATTCTGGGTCAACCCAATTTTTGGTCCCTCATAATAGTTAACCCTGTCAATACTATACTATACTATGGTGTAAAGTCCATTAAGGGCGTGTCCAAGTCCACTTTTGCTATTTTAACGGCGTGTTTTTTTTGGCACTAAGCACGACGCAATGTCCAAATGGGCTGAACCTAGTCTCTTCATTAATTATAGGTGTGTCTTGGGTGTGACATGCAATAAACCAATCAAAATGTCATATCCCATTCCCTTTAAAAACCTGCTTTTCCACCTTGGCGGATTGCTTATATGATGGCGAAACATACATGCTCGTGCATGTTTAGTGCGATCAAGGAATAGGCTAAATGGAGTAGGCTATGATCAATATTATTCGGACTAACCATTAGCCTATGAGTTCCCGGTAATTCCCGACAGGGCTGTTATTTTACAAAATATATGCGGTTAAATTTTGTTAAAAGGACCTGCAACAGCTGAGAATAAGCTATCAATGGCTTCAGTCTCACCTTAGAAAACGCCAAATTAGCCTGCTTGTTCAGCGAATTTCATTTGATTATGCAAAGTGTCAAACATCAATTCCATGAGGCTGTTCTCACGGAGTTCTCGAAGTTCAAGCTTCATCCGAAGTTCATTAGGCTACCTGCATAGTAATATTGATTAATAACATAGATACCGTTATTTTGCCTAAATACAATAAAGCTGTCCGGTTGGCAACCCATATGTTCACGCATATTTCCCCTTGTTTAATAATGTCCTGTTTATGGAAATGTGACCAACCTGTTTTACTCGTAGCGTAATGCTTTAAAAACAATCCACTTTCCCAGGAAGACTGTGAAACGTGCGACTTACAGCAGGGGAAACAGAGAACATGCAGCGCACATGCAGAGAATGGCATTAAAATTAATTGTGAATTAATTGTGTAACGTGCTGCAAACAACGTGCTTAGTTCTCTTTAAAATCATTTTGTTCAGTTATGGAATAACAGGTGAAATCAGCTGGGTTTTAATAAGCTGAGAGTATGGAAACCTGGTCACTGTAATTTAAAAAATATGAAGGACGAAGAATAGCTAAGGTTACAATTTAGTTAACATGGTGACATTTATCTCCGTTTTTTAAACATAGGCTATCGAAAAAAACCTTATGCACAGCGAATCCGCTGTAGCCTAGGCAATAAATGCAATATTCACTGGACAAGGTTTTGAACTTTTTTCAGTCAATAACCATTCTATTTACTTACAGGCTGTACTCCTAGATAAACAGCTGTATTGTAATGACATCTGAAGCGCATTTTCAGAACTCAAATGTCCGTCTATTGCCGTGCGCGAGTTTTCCATTGAATGACAATTCACGCATTAGGTGTAAATGACAATTCATGCATTCGGCTTGATATAGGTGTTATCAGCTCCTTTTTAATGGAAAGCCATTGTCCCGTACGATCGCACATCGCCTGGATGTTGATGGAGTGGGCTGAAAGCAATTTAAGGCATTCCCCTTCGCTGAGGGAAAGGTAAGCTATGTGGACCTATGTACCCTTTTATTATTATGCATTTTTTGATATAGCCTACACAATAATATTTCACATTGTAATCTTGATATTTTAGTCATGCTTGTGCGCGCCCCTGTGTGTAACAGACAGGAGGGTACGCGCGTTGTGCACACGCCTATGTAGATGCACTTATATGTGCCATTGAAATAACATTTAAACAACTGCGACATGACTTTAGACCAGGTTTGTGGTGGTTCTAGCGCAAGCGCTTTCTGCTGGCTCAAGATAGCAATACGCCAAAAAGAATCCTGGCCACTCCTCATCTTAAGACCAACACGCCCAGGTCACTTGCAACGGGCGCAAGAATACATGCTAGTTAAAGGACGTAAGCGTTAGGCGTTATAATGAACCTAGCGCCAGGTGTAAGATAGCAAAGACACTTGCGTTTGGGTTAGCGCCGCTTTGCGCCGGGTGTAAGATAGGCCCCTATGTGGTGTATACCATTGTGTTTTCCATTTTTTTATATTAAGTGTTTTGTGTTTATTTTAGGGTAATTGGAGTCCACAGTTCTGTTGTCCTCTATGTGTAGCCAAAGGCGAGTTCATAGATTTTATTTTCTGCTTTTCCCAATGGTGCATTTAACTCACTGCCTGAACTGAGAGGCACAGCTCCTGTCAAGAACATGCCTTTCAGCATACAGGGACAATCCATCTAGTTGTATTTTAAAAGCATATCACACAAAAAAAGACTGAAAAAAGCCTTTAACTGCAATAGATCACATCCAGTACACATATATCAGCTGAGATGGACCAGTGTTTAATCCATTCTGATTGCCTCCTGTGTCTGTTTATTCAGTGGGTATCCTCAAAGGGAAAGATGAGCATCGTGCAACTGTTCTTTCCAGAAGGCACCTAACCAAAATGGTCGGCATCGGCAGCTGTGATGAGCTTAAAAACCGGCTCAGTGGTGCAGCCAGACGCAATTAGCTTACAATGCAGGGCGGTGAAGGTTTTGAATGAGATGGATTATTCTGGTTAGAGGGAGGTCCGAGATGGCCGCATCTTGGATTGGTCAGATGATGCACAACACTGGTGACCTATCTTTGCTGTTTGTGTTAGATTATAATGAACCCCAATACAGAGCTTTGCCTTTCGTATCATTGAGCCTGACCCTCAAGTTCTGCTGTTTCTAGAACATCCTTAGAGCTTGTCCTTTTTGTGATACTGCCTACACTCACCCTCCTTTCCTGAGATTTAGTAAATATATGAGTGATTTGAGCACGTGTTGTCCAAAGTATAATGTAGGAAAAAAAACCAGTTGCTAGTGATTTTTCTTGTTCCTGTTTCGGAGAGACCATAGTAATATATCAGGCCTATCCAGCATAAAGCAATGCAGGTAAGAGTGTATTTTCAGCATGATCGTGTTCCCTTAATTATTATGTATAATGCATATATAACTGCATGTTTTCCAACAGTTGCTTGACTGCATACTCATTACAATAATTGCATCAATTATTAGGCTGGAAAATTCAACTGAATGTTGTTTTATACTGTTCATTCAAATTTCACTTTGATTTATATTCAAAGACATCATATGAACTATGGCGTATATGATTGGATATGATAGTAATTGCTACTTCTGCCTTTGTAGAATCATGACTTGAAATATGTGCTAGATAAAAAAAGACTGACTTCTAATTGAAGCAATTATGTTCGATGATGTCAGAATATAAATCATGCATTTAGTTTTATTTAAACTAAACATATTAACCACTTGGTTAGGCTGGCACATTGCAAAGCACGTGCTTTTCACATTGCAGTACTAAATAGAAAACAATAATAAAAGAAATAGTAGTTTCATCACTAATAGTGAGAGCAAACTTTTCTTTCATTTTTCCTTTCATCTTATTGCTGGGGTTCCACTCAAATTTCCTAGTGGTGCTTTAGGTAAAAGCACCACTAGTTCAGTCTGTCTATGAAAATGTACACATAACTGTTTTGCTTGAATTACTTACTTGGGCTTAGGGAAGAAGTACTGTCATACCTAGGCGATTTGCTGTTGAAATTCCTCCAGATTGCCTCAGGCATATACAGGACAGGTGGGCCAGTTGAATTTGTGTCTCTAAGTATAGACATCCACTGTGTCTTCAACCAGACATAACCTCCCCAGATTATCTTCTGGGTGTAACCTACTTCAGCCAATTAGAGCGAATTAGCCCAATAAGAGCAGACAAACCAGTCTTTTAATACACCTCAAACCCATTGAATCTCCATTTACCGTGACAAACTCCTGGTACCTGACATACAGCAGATCTACAATACATAAGGAACAGTTCCTACTTCCTCGATGATCTAACCAACTTCAAGAGACACTTTGTTTAGGATATATGTCAGGCGCCAGGAGTTTCAGCCACTGTAAGTGGGGATTCAATCAGAAATTGTGGGGAAGAATATTGGGGACTAGCACACACACACACACACACACACACACACACGTGAGGCCTTATGCAGATTCTGTAAACCGTGTGACCCACCGCAGTCATGCTTGTAACTTCAGACTCCACATTATTTGACAGTGGATCAAGGGTGGCGGAGAGCATCCCCCCTGAAATAAACAGGAACTGCATTTCGGACTGCAGGGGCTGTGCTGTGCTTGTGAAAAGAGGCTGCCTCAGAATGGCTCATTTATAAGCCTGTCACATTGGGGCTGTGGAAGTGTAATAGGTTTAGGGACAGACTTTCTTTCTCCAGGCTGTTGTTGTTTAAAAAAAAAACTTTTTGCTATTGCAGTAGCTTCCCAACCCTTGCCTAATTTGTCATTTTTGTGCCTCTGCACACATTCTAAAACGGTGTCAGAAACTAAGTAATGACAGGATCTACATTGGTCTGGATCCCTGGGCCTTATAAAGATTAATAAGTGCTGAATATGTGGTGTACAGCCCTTAAGTAATGTAAAAAGATTTAATTTTTTAAGTGCATCCATAGATAATTCATTAATAGGTTTTTGGCACACCAGGCAAATGCAACGTGGTTAATTTCCAGCATTGCCTGCTCAGAGAATATTGAAAAAGCATCCTGCAGCTTAGAACATGAAATGCATTTTATTTCTCTTTCATGAGAATCTTCCATTGTAATTGTTTGTGGACCT